>WTXI01000021.1:0-470512 GCA_022376515.1 Lactifluus volemus
GGGTCAGAAGGGACGCATGGAAGACATTGTGGATCTTCCATTGGGGTGGCAAATCTAATTTGTACACATAGGGCGAGATCACTTTGATGACGCGGAGAGGTCCGAAGCGTTTCGGTCGAAGCTTCTTCGTCGGATAAGGCAGGTTTAAGTTCGTTCCCTCGAGTAGAACCATCTGTCCCTCGGTGAAAGGTCGGAAGTGGCGCTGCCCTTTCTTCCGTTCGTGATATTTCCTTGTCATGTCCTGTGCCTGTCGAATAGCCTTTTGCGCTCGTTCCCGCAGTCCTCGGAGGTAAGTGGATCGTTCCTCTAGGGCCGGTAGGGCCGAGTCCGTTATCTGCTGTTCCTGAGCGCGCGGAGTGAAGCCAATGAGTAATTCGAAGGGGGTTTTTCCGGTGGTGGAACTGGGCCAGGAGTTGTGTACGAATTGGGCAAGAGGGAGCCATCGTGCCCAGTCGTTCTGTTGGAAGTTGCCGTAGATTCGAAGGTACTGTTCTAGCCATTGGTTTGTCCTTTCTGATTGGCCGTCTGTCTGGGGGTGGTATGCTGTACTAATATTTTGGTTTATTTTGAATCGTTTACAAAGGTCTGTTGTCCATTTTGAGGTAAACCTCGTGTCGCGGTCTGATATGACGGTCTTTGGAACCCCATAGTGAGGGAAAACGTGCTGGGCGTAGAGTGCGGCTACTCCTTCAGAGTCAATTTTCTGGGTACAAGGGAGGAAGAACGCCGCCTTTGTACAGTCGTGGTCAGTGATCGTTAGGATGGAGTCGTAACCCTGTGATGGTGGGAGGTCTACAATGAGGTCGAGTGCGATAGTTTCGAATGGTAGTGCGTTTGGTTTAACAGTGATTGGGTAAATTGGAACTTTGGGCCGGACTGTGTTGCTTTTTGTGGTCTGACAGGTGGCGCATCCCTTGACGTATTGTCGCACAA
Organism: Lactifluus volemus; assembly: GCA_022376515.1. NCBI lineage: Eukaryota > Fungi > Basidiomycota > Agaricomycetes > Russulales > Russulaceae > Lactifluus > Lactifluus volemus. The sequence goes on from WTXI01000021.1 coordinate 934, forward strand.
AGGTTTTCATATCGGGCCACCAATAACCTTGTCCCACTGCGTACAGGGTTTTTGAAATTCCGGGGTGTCCAGCAGTTACGTGATCATGGTGCGCAGCAATCACCTCCCTCCTCAGGGCGTTGTCTGCCACGACAACGATCTTCCCACCACGGGTCCACAGGCCATGTGGACCCCGTTCAAGTCGAAAGGGGGCTGACCAGCCGGCAATGTCCGTGGGCGCTGCCTCCTGGGCCCGGAGCAGCTTGCCCTCCCAAGGGTCCAGAGGCGCCAGGGAAAGCGTAGCGACGGACGCAAACAGCTCACTGGGGAGGACAATGACATCCTTATTGTCCAGAGCCCCAGTATCAAAGTCCGGGCGACGAGAGAGAGGGTCTGCCCTCATTGACTTGCCAGGTTTGTGGATGAGGGAGAGGTTAAATTCCCCCAGCAAGGGAATGTAGCGGGCGACGCGTCGGTTAATATCTCGAGGGTGGCGATAGTACTGCAAGTTTTTGTGATCGGTATAGACTTTGATCTGGTGACGTGCCCCTAGCAATAGATGGCGCCAACGTTTGAGGGCATGAATAATGGCGAGGAGTTCCCGGTCGTGGACGTCATAGCTCCGTTCCGGCGGAGACAGGGCATGGGAGTAGTAACTGATAGGGCGCGGAAGGCCGGTAGGAGTGCGTTGGAAAAGGATGGCCCCAAGGGCAAATTGAGAGGCGTCCACTTCTACTTCGAAAGGTCGGTCATGGTCTGGGCGGTTAAGGGCCATGTCACGCTCCACCAGGCTAATGAGGCGTTTCACAGCCGCTCGTTGTTCGTCTCCCCAACGAAAGGGGACGTCCTTCTTTAAGAGGTCGGTAAGGGGTCGTGCGATTTCTGCAAAGCCGGGGATAAAGGGGCGGTGATAGCCGAACACCCCCAAAGTGCTCCGCACACCGGAGACGGTGCTCTGCTCAGTGGGCCATTCCAGCAGCCCCTGTCGCTTTGTTGGGTCTAGGGATATCTTGCCATCCTCGACCACGATACCCAGATAGTGTACTTTGGGCTGCTCGAAATGACACTTAGCCGCTTTTAGGAAGAAGGACTCGTCCTCGAAGCGCTGTAATACTTGGTGAACGATGGTTCGGTGAAGGGCTAGATCCGCCTCGTTCCGGTTAGGGGTGGCGATGAGAAAGTCGTCCATATATATGTGGATAAAGTCGGGGTAGGCGTTCAACAGGTCGCGGAAGACGGTGTGCATACAACGTTGGAAGGTTCCTGGCGCGTTCCGAAGGCCGAAGGGCATCACATTGGGGAGGTATAGGCCAAAGGGGGTGATAAAGGCGGCCTTCCAGCAGTCTTCTGCCTTGATCCGGATGTTGTTATAACCCCAGCGGATATCGAGGGTAGTAAAGAGTTGCTTTCCCTCTAGTTGCTCTAGAATTGTTTCAATGCGTGGGAGAGGGTATACGTCTGGTATGGTCCACTCGTTGACTTTTCGATAATCCTGGACCGGGCGAAGGGAGCCATCCTGCTTTTTTACAAAGAAGAACGGGGTCGCCCAGGGTGAATCCCCCTTCTCGATGTAGCCTAGTCTTTCGTTTTCATCTATCCATTTGCGCGCTGCTTCCATCTCTGCTGGGCTGAGTGGGTAGGTTTTGCTTTTTATGGTGGAGGGAGCTCCCTCCCTTAGTTTAATTTCGTGGTCGTCTAGCTGAGCTGGGGGGAAGCGATGGGATAGTTCTTCAGAGAAGACCCTCCAGTGGCGTTTGTATTCCTGAGGAAGGGAGGGGTCTCCCGCTTGTCGCGGCGCCTTAATGGCCCATTCTGTGGCCACCGAGGTCTTGTTTAGGCTCGTAGGGGGCGTGATGCGCGGGGGTATGATACGTGGCTCGGATATTTTGGAGACCCCGTCGGGCCACTCCGGAAAGTATTCTGCCCACTTCTGTAATTCTGGGTGTCTGTCTTCCAGGCCCTTCTTCTGACTTGCAGTTAACTTGTCATCCTGCAGCCGGAGCTTTAGGTGGGCCAACATTTTTCAGGTGTTTTCCTGTTTGACGTCCGCTTCCCTGAGACGTTGCTTGGCATGATCTTCCACCCCTAGGAAGCGGGCTCTGGTGACCGCACGAGTGGCCACCTCAATAGGGAGATCGTCCCAAGTCATGTTCGTCCAATTGATCTTTGGGTTAAAGGCCTTGAGCCAGGTGAAACCGAAAATTATCCGGTCCTTCCCCAGGTTTGCGACGAGGAATAGCAGTTCTTCGCTCTTGCTCCCCCGTGTGACGTGAAGTATGGCATATCGTGTGACTGCACCGCTCCGGTTATTCGTTCCGTCCACATTGGTGACTTGCACTGGTATTGGGAGCTGTCGGGTGGCAATCCCCCACCTCTCAACTGTCCGCTGGTCAATAAAGTTTTCACTCGCCCCACTGTCAACAAGGGCTGCTTCCCCAACCGTTCCACGCATAGATCGAAAGATAAAGGGCATGTTTATTGATTTAATGCCTCGATGTCGTACAAACAAGATGCGTGGTTGTTCTGCTCCATGCCAGGTTGGCGGGCAGGAGCCTAGAGAAAATCCTCCCCGTCCTCCTTTTGCAATTCGTCCCACACCTGCTCCCTTTCCTCTTGGTTCATCCTTCGAAGGTGTTGCGCCACCTCCGTAGGGGCCCCAGAGTCTATGGTGGGTGTGGGGTCTTCCGAGGAGGGGCGTAGGTCGATGAGCGGTCCGGGAACTGGTCCTTGGAATTCGGGAGCATTGTGGCCGGTGGTGGTGGTCGCATAGGGCGGTGGTCGCGGCACATACACCGGCGGGGGTTGGCGCCAATTTCCTGCCCGAGTTCGGTTTGCGCGTAAGATGGCCTGCTTCCTGATGGCTGTCCGCCCTGTTGTCCCCCTCTGGTAGTCTGGGGGACACGTCTGGAGGGTTGCCCCTGGGGCAGTTTTTGACGAAGTGGCCAAATTGTCCACATCCCATGCATCGACCTTCTTTTCGGAATTTCTCTCGCTGGGCACGGGTTGCCGAGTTGGCTTCGGTATGGGCAGTGTCGACATCCATGGCGAAGGGATCTCTTCTGGACTGCGAGGGTCTCGGGGTTAATCCCATCCCCCGCCTCAGTTGTTCCTGAGTCAGGGTAGGTCGGCTTGGTTGGCCCGGTCGCTGCCCTAGGAGGGCCATCCTGGCCTTGTGTCGGTTGTTCTGATTTCTAGTGTCTCGCTCCCACATGTCTAAGGTGGTCGGCCAGGTCTCCTGGTTGAGGATGGCCTTCTTCAACTCGTGTTTCAGTCCTGCCTGGAACAGGTCCATGGTTCCAGCATCGTTTCGCGACCATCCAGCTTGCTTTACCAAGGTTTCGAAGCCTGCGATGTACGTGTCGACATCGTCATTGACCATTTTATGGTCCTTAAGTTTCTCGTAAGCGCGCTGTTTCTTATTTGAATCAGTAAAGGCGTCCTTGAACGCCTGCTCGAACTCGGTCCAAATGGCTTCTTCGTTGTGCGGGTGTGTGGTGGCTTCTAGTTTTGTCAATTGTTCCTCCTGCCAGTCGTTGACCTTCTCCCCCTTGATGTAACTAAGAGCCATGAGAACCCGGTTAAACGGGTTGTTCATTTCGTCGCTGTTTCGGTTTATGAGTTTCCACTGTTTGAACTCTTTTAGGAAGAGGTCGCTTCGGTTCCTGTCCCCATAGAAGATTGAAGGGGCCAGCCCCTTTAGACCTCCGGTTCCTGGATTTGCGGGAATAGTGGCAGCAGCGGTGACGGTGCTTCCTGCCTGAGCCATTCTTTGGCTAGATGAAGAGGCGGCAGCGGCTGAGATGGGGGGTAGCCCGCTAGGGGTACCAGGGGCGGCTTGGGAGGAGAGTAGCGGGGGAAGGAGGCTCCCTCCCCGCTGGTAGAGGTCATAGACTTGTGAGGATATTTGCTGTGCCATTGCGGGCGGTTGTTCGGGGATAAGAGGATGGGTTCCTTGTAGAGTAACGATGGCACTAGTAGCTGCGGCAAGGGTATCGTCCGCAAGGGGGTTTGGTTGTTGCTGGGGAGAGGCTGGGGGTTCTTCCTCGGCCTCTGAGTCGGAAGAGTTTGAGTTTGAGACGCCGAAACGCCCTGGTGGCCTAGGGGATCGGTACGCGGGGTGCTCCCTGTCGGTTTCTCTCCAGTAGCCTAAGCCTGCTGCAGAGCAATGTATGGGTTGTAAGAGGTTTCCTGAGCGGGTTCGGAAGATGTTTCCTTCTGGGTCTGGTTCGATGAGATACCAGGAGTTGTTTATGAATTCACAAAAATCGTTGAGTAGATTTCCTCGTCCGTCACGGGTAGTAACTTGATAGGCTCCCCTTCCAACGTTTGTGTTGACCAAGATCCACTGAGCAACGCCTTTTACGTGTGCAGGTAGGCCGTCTCCTATTCGAAGAGGAATATAGGTCCAATGATTATTGTCAGGGATCGGGGCGTTTAAGGACGTGTTGCCTGAACTGCCGCTGCTTCTGGTACTCCTAGTAGTACCAGTAGCGCAACTTTATAGTAGCGGTAGGCGTTGAGTTTGGGTTGGTGGTGTGGGGCAAACTGTGGATACTCCCTAATGTATTGTTCAACGAACTCGATCTCTCGTGCGATATCGGCGAGCTCGTCGAGGGTGGATTGGATGAAACGGAGGTGGTCTACTTCCTCTTGTAAATCCTGGATTTGTTGGCTGGTTTCAAGATGGATCTCTTCTTCGTTTTCTGTCAAAGACTGAGGGTCTACTCGTTCGTAGGGGTTTGGGTTAGGTGGTCGAGACGTCGTGTGAGGTTCTCTCTTCGATGGATAAGGATTCCTACTGCAAAGGCAATGATCCCTTCCGGATCTGGGTGTGTGGAAAGGTGGATGAGGAGTAGGTCTAGACTTTCTTCAACGTCAAAGAGTTCTATGATAGTCTCGTCAATGAGAGTGGTGGTGCCTTCAGTCGATGGTGACGTCGGTTCTGTTGTATTCGAGGATATGTTGGAGGAAGAAGCGATACTGTTCAAGGAGGTGAATGGTGTTCTCAAAGAAGGTGACGAGTTCTGGTTCTTCTTCCCGTAGAGAGGCGAAGAGGAGTAGGTCGGTATGAACCCACTCGAGTTCTAAGCAGATATGGAAGATAAGGTCTCTTGGTTGGCTCTGCAAGCGGCGGTCAAAAAGGTAGGGTCTAAGGTTTGCTCTGTTTAGGATGGGGGTCCTTTCGGGTGCTTGCGGTCTTTCCGGGTGATCGGGTGCGTGCGGGGGATCTATGTTTCTTTGTTGTGATAGCGGCAACGGTCTTCCTTGCAGAAACACTCGTGCTGGAGGGCGTGGATGTGGGTGTAGTGTACCTTTTTCCCTGGTACGAACTCGTGAAAGGCGTGGGTGGTGTACGGTGGTCCTCGAAGTAGGGCCCGGAGATCAAAGGTAGGAGGGGGAACGGGAGTGATGGGTTCTCGGGGGAGTCGAAGGGGTTTCCTTATACGTGGTATGATGACTAAGGGTGACTGGGGTCTTGGTAGGGCACAGGGTTTTTCCTCTGGTGCGACGATGCGACGGGGTTCTTCCTCTTCTCTTACTTATATGGGCACGTAGCTCCTTCACAAGTGGAGGGTCGACTTGGGCAACGAGTAGGTTGGACTTAGCTAATGACTTGAAGACCAACTGAGGTCTGGTAGGGTTTAGGGTTGTTTGAGAGACTTCACTTTTGTCAAGGCTCAGAGGGGCCTTGGCGCACGACGGTGCTGTGACAGTGATCGAGGAGGGCTGAGCGTGGCACTAAGCCTCAGCACGACGAGGATCACACAAGTTCTTTCCTTGGCTTTACTATAGAGGAGAGCGTCGCGCTGACGGATGCACTCTACTGTATCGTCAAAGAAGAGGTCAAGGGTAATCACAAGACGAGACTAAGTCTTGGATGACAACGGTCAGGAGGTCTGACTTGAGGGGACACGAAGGGAAGAGGGTTCAACTAGTCTGATTGCAGACGAAGCGAAGTCTAAGGAGACAAGCTACAACGGACCGGTTTATATACTCCTAGGGTGTGATGCTGAGTCATAGAGTCCCAGGCATGTCATGGTGTGACATGCCTCCTAAATAATATATCGTAGATCGAACGGAGAAACTACGGAGATCTACGGAGATACCTCGGAAAGATCCAGAGATCTGTATCGTACGCGGAAAGATCCGAAGATCCGTATCGTAGATTGTCTCGGAAGAAAGCGAAAAAAAGATACCCACAGTCACGTGTGGTTAATACATAAGCAGATCACGTGCCAAACCGTAACATCCGTCCACGTTGAACACCGTTCATGGTTCCCAGAGGTCTATGGATCCCAGGCCTAGTTTTTCCACCATCCTTGGGTCGATGAAATTTTCTGTAGCACCACTGTTGAGTAATGCTTTTTCAGCAGCCGTCTTGGTCGCACTCGTGAATGATAGGGGAATGTCCAGTGTATTGGTTCTCGAGATACGACATATTTGAGTAAGACGGGCTCGCACCCAGGCTGCACGGGTCGAGCCATTCAAAAATCCTCTTCTTCTACCAGCCCATCCAAGGCACTGTTGAAGGCTCCTTTCCCGATCTTGGCCCTGATGCTCCTGAGCATCTGGATGGGATCATCATCATCGCTGACTTGTGTGGTTTCGTCATCCTCTTTCTTATTGGCTCTAGCCCTGGGCTGCTGTGGCTGTTTGGGATTGCTTTGTCCTTTCTTTTTAGGGCAATCCCTGGAGAGGTGTCCTTGTTCCTTGCAGAAGAAGCACCGTCCTTCCTTTCTCAGCCTTTGTTTTTCATCCGCTTTAGCTGAGTCGGTTCTGGTGACATCGATGTCCATGGCCCAGGGATCTTTCTGAGGGGGGGTTTCTTTCTTCTTGGCCATGAGTTGGCTGGCCCATCGAGGAACGTCCTTTCTGAAGCTGATTTCATGCTTCAATTGTTGGTAAGTGTCATGGTGCTGGGTGGCCAACTCTTGCCAGCCCCTCAGGGTGTTTGGGTTCGCCCCTACTTGTTTGAGCATACTGGTGAGGAGTCCTAGGTCGAGTCCCCTCTTCATCAGCAAAATGTCCAAGCAGCTTATTTCTACTTAAAGTTACTTAAAAAGTTTTTTTAAGTACTCCTAAGTACTTTAAGCACTTTAAGCACTTTAAGTCATTTTAAGACAAGTCGGCCTCCAGGAATTTGCTTATTTTCACTTATTTTCGCTTATTTTCGCTTATTTTCGCTTATTTTCTGTTTTTTTATTTACTTAAAATCAGGTCAATTTTGACATTTGCATGAATTTCAAGCATGTTTAGTTTTCAGCACTTTTAAGAACATTTTAAGCAAAGTTTATTTGAGATTACACTACAACATTAGTAACTAGAACTAAGGACACAATCCAGTGGTAGAGGCATGGGGGGCAGGGAGGACGATACGATGATTCGGCAGTTATCATGAATCCTCCATCTTCACGACTACATCACCGCTCAGCCCGCTCCCACGCGCGATGCCCGCCCACAATGCCTCGCCTACCACGACCACGTCCGCCGCACCACATACGATGCCAATGTCAACCCCAGCAACGGTCCCACGGCCGCGCCCAGCCGCGACAGCATCGGCGATGGCACGGCTGAGCCCAGGGATCGGTCGAAACCCCACCACGGCGTCCTGCGTCCGCGATTGAGCCTCCTGCTGGAGCTGAGGCGCACTCCGGAAGAGCGACTCTGATGCATCGAGGAGTGCCACCCGTGAGCCGGAGAGCACGCGGAAGTCAAGTGCGTGCCGCGCGACGCCCCTACCTGCGCTCCCGCCAGGATTAAACATCACCCGCCACCACCCAGCAGCCTTTGGCACCGCATGCGCTGAGATGCGTGCAAGCACCTCGAGCACCGGCACTGTGTCACGTAGGACGGAGACGAGCGCAGGGAGGGCGTCTGCGAGTCGGCCCTGGCGCAGAACCGTGTGCAGGAAGGGTTCAGCTTCGTGCGGGTTTGGTCGGTGATTGTGTGCCTCATCTTGGGATGGGAGACGCCCAAAGTGGAGGTTGTACGAACCGCCCGTCACTAGTTGGTCCTTGCAGGAGATGGAGGTACTGGCCGATCGCATGCCGCTGCCTGGACCTTGGGCGCCCGTGGCGCACCTCAGCAATGAAGCTACCAACGGTCCATCTGGCATATCTTGGTTTGATTGTGGAGGCGACGGAGGAAACGGAAGTGGCCCAGGAGGTGGTGGTGCAGGCGGCAGCGCAGGAGGAGGCAGCGGAGGTGAAGAACAGTCAGCACGCGTTGGGGTGGGGCAGGCAGCGTGACAACGTACCGAGGAGGGTGCAGATGGCGTCAGCGTAGGCAGCATGACGCTGTGGGCCGCCCGGCACGGCGGCAGTGCCATTGGGTCCAGGAGGCGCGCGATGTGGAGGTGGCGAAAGCGGTGGCGGCGCAGGAGGCACAGGAGGACAGAGGAGGACGCAGCGGAGGCAGAGGCAGAGGAGGAGAGGAGGCGGAGGATGCAGCAGTGGGACCCGTTGGGACTCAAAAAAAAAAAGTCAGTCACAAGTCGCGGTGGCATGTGCAGAAAACGAGAGGCACGAAAATGATGAGGCAACGAAGTTCAACATCGAGCAAACAAGAGTAAACAACAGAAGTGGTTGCACCGGAACGACTTAGTGAAAATTTCATGACTTTGGCAAAAACTTCGCGACTTCACAAATTTTTCAGTAGGCTTAGCTAATCATGTGATAATTAAGCGACTTTAAGTGACTTTAAGTGAATTTAAGCAACTGTACATGTTTAAGTAACAAATAAGCAAACACAATAACTAGTAACCAGTGAACCAATTGTTTTAAGTAGTTTTAAGTGACAATTAAGCGACACCTGATAATCAAGCAACTGGTAAGTGCAGTAAGCAGTCAACAAGATGTTTTAAGTGCAATTAAGTACACAGACATGACACTTAAGCAGTTGATTAAAAATCACATGGCCACTTTGCTTAAAAAATGGGCATCGCTTAACTTGCTTAATTGTGCTTAAATGACTTAATTGTCTTAGGCTTCGCTTAATGTACTTAAAACTACTTAAAAAGCAATTTTAAGCAATTTTAAGTACATTTTAAGCATATTTTAAGCACATTTTAAGTAAAACTTTTTAAGTAACTTTAAGTAACTTTAAGCTGCTTGGACATTTTGCTGATGTTGTACATTCTGATGGTGCCGTTGCTGTCGGCGTCCCATCCTGCCTTCTTCCTGAGACGATTGAACTCGGCTGTATACTGGGCCAGGTTTCCTTTCTTCATCTCTAGGTGTTCTAGCCTTGTAATCGCGTCGTCTTCTTCATTGGTGTCTTTGAAGGTGTCGTCTAGGGCATCCTCAAAGTTGGTCCACAGGATTCCTGCGTTTTCTCCGTGCTGGACTACTTCCTGCTCAATGGTGTCCAGGTAGTCTTGTACCCATGCCGACACCAGCGGTCCTTTGACCATTCCTAACATTGTCATGACGCGATTGTAGGGGATTAACATGTCATCGTGGTTTCGGTTGATGGCTTTGTACATGCGCCATTCAGTTTTGAAGACATCGTAAAGGCCCTTTTCTCCTTTAAATGGCGTAGGTGGTATCCCTTTCAGCCCGTTTCTGGGGGGAGCAACTGGTTGGGCCTCGACTGCTACAGCTGCGGCACCTCCGCCTCCACCACCACCACCTCCACCACCTCCACCACCTCCACCACCTCCTCCTCCGCCACCTCCGCCACCCCCGCCACCACTCTGGCTTGGTCCTCCCATCGCTGTGGTTTGGGTTGGCTGTGTTAAAGTTGCCGAGCGGGTAAACATGGGAGTTGGCAACGTGATGTTAAGGGCACTCATGGCACGGTCTATGGGGGTGGTTGGTGTGATCAACCTAGGTTCTTCATTTTCTTGCGTAGGTGGGGGTTCTCTGGTTTGGCTGTCATCAGAGGAGGAGTTTGCTCCTGCTGAATCCTGTCGGGGGGATGTTGTCCCATCTTCGTCCTCGCTCTCGTCTTCGCTGGCTTCTGATGGCTGCAGAGAAGGGGGGAGCTCTAGTTCATTGAGGATATGGTCGTATTTGGTGAACTTCATAGTGGGATCGGTCCAGTACTCGTTGTTTGACCAGTAGATGTTGTACCACCGATTGTTGATGAATTTACAGGGGGATCTGTACTTGGTTCTTGACCCTGCTTCTTCGTGATAGGAGTGATAGGTTGTCGGTTTCTGGTATAATTGGTGCGTTTGTCTCCTGTCTTCTAAGAACCTGATGCTCCCTTTTTGTTCGATGGTTAGGTTGTCGTCCTCTCTGGGAATGACTCTAGTTCCTAGGTCGTCTTCGTTTGTATCCCAGACAACGATCAAAGACCCGTCGTTATTCCTGTCCAGCCTTGCATATGAAAGGCAATGTGATCCCCCGGTAAATAGAGGATCAACGTGTTTCCTTGTTCAGATTGGAACAATTCTGTTCCTGCACCCACTATTTGTTCCAGGTGCTTGATTGTGTGTGAACAGGAGATGAGTGCTTCTTTCCAGCACCACCTTTCTATTCTTCTGGACTAATAGTACGCTCGCACCGCAGTATTCTTGTTTAGGTGTGCGTCGATCAACAATTCTTTGATTCGAATGTAGTCTGGTCGTTGTAGGTAGTCCCAGGTAGACATACACTGGTGATAAGAGCTTCGGCTTTTGTTACGGCTCGACTAGGGCCGGGTCCCAACTAGGGTTCTGGTTGTTCTAGTCTCTCCTAAGACCTGGGCTCAGGGACACTCCAAGTGTCGACGCGCTGAGTCCTGTGGTGTTATAGCACAACCACCAAGCTTCGATGACCCTACTAGGGCGTATAGGAGGGTCAGAGAAGAGAGGAAGGAGGAGAGGAGAAGTGCTGTCTTTCAGGAGAGGGAAACAAGTCGATTTGAGTCAAAGCTGAAGCTGGGGTACGAGCTACCAGCTGAGGCCTACTTATACAATCTACACTAATTGTTCTACCAAACTAGGGTGGACAATAAGCAGGATACCACAAACAATAGACGGCGAGAACAATAGAGACTTGAGACAATAACACTGGACCAGAATGGGATGAACAATAAGACGTCAAGACAATAGATCAGTCAGCACAATAGGAGAAATGTGGAAGGGACGTCATCAGGATGAGTAAGCGTGTTTAGGAAGCATAAGGTCCAACTTGTCCTGCATTCCGTAACATCTCGATAGTGGACACCATTGTCGGAGTACCTCAGAGCTCACTGGGTTACCAAAGCAGAGCAGCGATGAAACTGCCCCAGAGGAAACTGGGTTATCAAAGCCCCATAGCAGGAGAGCTACCTCGGACCCCACCATGTTAACACAGGGCTACGCTACGGAGCAATCGCAGCACGAGACGGGCACAGACCCAGTCATGTTACAGAGCATTGAGCGCTTGGAGGGCGTATACCCCTCTTCACCAGACCAGGGCGCAGGAAGCCCTGCAGGCATCAAACCACCCCCCATCAACCTCGAAGAGGCCTACCACCACCTATTCACCTCAGGACCTCTCGTAGATGAGAGACCCCTGGCCATTGCCGAGGATGACTACGTCAAACCTAGGTGGTCCAACAATGAAGATAAGTGGCCCAAGGATCCGGCCACGGAAAACCCTAAAAATGACAATTACGAACCCAACTACACTAACCCTGGTGCACCCCACTATGAAAACAACCTTGATTACGGTCTTAGAACCAGACGTATCCAACTCCCAGGCCAAGCTCCCTGATGGCAGCAGCAATACCTTGGCCAAACCCCAGCCAACACCAAGGGAAAGTCCCCTTCACCGCCCCCTCTTGACGACAACCACGGCACAGACAGCAATGACACATCGCTCGTAACCCCTTATGACCCCCTTGAATGCCTCTACTGCGGAGGCAACCATCCCTCCACCACTTGTACCACCCCACACACCAGATGCCTGCAGGACCAGTGCCTTGTCCCAAGCAACCATCCCTTTGCTGAACCCAACAACCAATACCATATCTTTTGGCAGTGCCCCATGAGCAGCCAGTGGCAAACCCGATACCCTTGAAGGTGAAGCTGGTGACACAGCTTCCCTGGAGAAAGGAGGTAATGTTACAGTTTCCACCATCACATGATGTTCAGAAAAGTATCACTTGCAACCATTGTCACGGTCACACGGTCACTGCCTCCCTCACATAAATTTTCCCTCTTGATCGCTTACATATAATTCTCGCATCCGGACTGAGTACTGTATGATTACATAAGCTGCGTGACTCACACTGACTCGTGCAAAGGACTTTGACTCATGGTGACCCATTATGACTTATCACCATGAGTCATGCTGACTGCTACTACGTGACTCATACTGACTCCCTCTGACTAGGGTAGCTCATGTATATAAGGACCCCCCACTTAGGCCCTAGCTCCCCAGCTTGGACTTAAGCCTACAATACAAGCTTACTGTTCTGAGAACCTCACACTTCATTCCTGAACTCTCAGACTCCTGATCCCTGTCTCACATGCTGTCAGTAATGCTGCAAGTTACTGCTGATACTCTGTCACGTGACCATTGACTTAGTACTTCTGAACCCTGACCCTTATCGACTGACGTCGCTAAGGTTTACCTGAACCACCTGACTCTACCAAGAGCATAGGAACCGCTCATTCCTAACACTCCATCTGTTTGCACTTCCTGTTGATTTCTTCACTCGTTCTGTCTAGAAGGCATCCTCCTCTGTGCCACATGTGATCGTCAGGTACCCGACACACCCTAAGCCCTGGCATGCATGAGAAGTGAGGGAAGGGGCAGTGCTTCAGTTCTTGTGAGGTCTTATAACTATGACAATGGTAAGTCTTTAAGCTATGAGTAAGAGAAGAAAGGAGAGCTCACCTTAGCGTGTGAAAGAGAAACACTGAGGGAAAAAAGATGTTGCAATAGCGATGAATTTAAGTCTCTCGTATCTTTGATTATCATGTGAAAGAAGGTGGGGCAGAATGTCCCAGAAAGCATCCAAAGGGGAGAGAGCGTAGCCTAGTAAGGTATCAAGAGAAAGAAAAAGGCTATAGTAAAGGAGCGATGGCCATGATGCGTTGATGGTCTGTGTGCAGCCACTTTAGGGCTGGCTCAAGATCGTACTCTAACAGTTCTCAATCTGGCGTAGTGTTAGGAACAAGTAGTTCCTATGCTCTTGGTAGAGTCAGGTGGTTCAGGTAAACCTTCATCAGGAAAACATCATATTTGCTTACACTAATTAATGGTGCTTACTTTGCTTAATGGTCTTAATTACTGTTATGGTTATGCAGGCCATCCGGCCCATTTCTTACTATTTTCCGTCCATTTTTCGTCTTGTGTTATGACCTAGGATCCCTTTCCTTGGCCAGCCCCCTCTGTTTGTCTTCTAGGGGCTGTGCATCACTATTTTGGACATGTATTTGACTTAGGGATCATGACTCAAATCTTGAGTCAGTGTTCTTGACTCAGATCTTGAGTCAGACGCACTGAGTCAGTTCTTGAGTCATCAAAACTGACTCAGATCCTTAGTCAATGGTCTTGACTTTGCTACTTTACTGTGACCCTTGTAGGATAGTTGGCTGGCCCTCTGTACGCATAAATAGGGCCCTGTGGACGAGCTAAAGCCCCAGCTTCAGCTTCGTCGAGAATCACAGTTGTTGCTTGACACTCAAACTCCCTCTCTTTTTCTTGTGCATCCCCTCTTCGTACCTTTGGTTAAGGTACCTTCGCGCCACAATCAGAACATCTGTTTGCTTGTTTACGCCTTGTAAATAAGCTCACAGACGCTCTGAACCTTGTACGAAATCGAGGGTGAAGGATTGTCTAATTCCTCCCCCTTCATTTCACACAAACCTTAATTCAACCTCCCACAAGTGTCCTTGGAAGGCGAGCGTCCCTTGCATTCCAATCACACTCGTGCCCACATTGCGGTTGAACTTACAGATCGTCCTTTGTCCATCTGCCACCGTCTATCCTCTTTGGGAACGGTAACTCCGACCATCGCATGTGCCAGCCTGTACTACCCACCTCACGCGATACAGAACTGAGAGTTCGCACAGTCAAGTCTATCCTTCACGGGAACTCGCCTGCGCATCCTCTATTGATTAATTGAAGCTCACTCCAAGCCACGGTCCCTGTGAACCGTGACAATTACTGTCTTCTGCTTAATAAAAAATTTCTGTTTTTTGGCTTAAGCACGTTAAGCATGTTAAGCACATTAATCACATTAATCTACACTCAGCACAACTGTCACGGTTCACAGGGACCGTGGCTTGGAGTGAGCTTCAATTAATCAATGAAGGACGTGCAGGCGAGTTCCTGTGAAGGATAGACTTGACTGTGTGAACTCTCGGTTCTGTATCGCGTGAGGCGGGTAGTACGGGCCGGCGCACGCGATGGTCAGAGTTACCGTTCCCAAAGAGGATAGATGGTGGCAGATGGACAAAGGATGATCTGTAAATTCAACCGCAATGCGGGCGCGAGTGTAATTGGAATGCAAGGGATACTCGCCTTCCAAGGACACTCGTGGGGGGTTGAACTAAGGTTTGCACAAAATGAAGGGGGAGGAATTAGACAATCCTTCACCCTCGATTTCATACAAGGTTCAGGGCGTCTGTGAGCTTGTTTACAAGGGTGTAAACAGGCTAACAGATGTTCTGATTGTGACGCGAAGGTACCTTAACCAAAGGTACGAAGAGGGGATGCACAAGAAAAAGAGAGGGAGATTGAGTGTCAAGCAACAACTGTGATTCTCGACGAAGCTGAAGCTGGGGCTTTAGCTCATCCATACATCAGCAAAATGTCCGAGCAGCTTAAAGTTACTTAAAGTCACTTAAAAAGTTTTACTTAAAATGTGCTTAAAATATGCTTAAAATGTACTTAAAATTGCTTAAAATTACTTTTTAAGTAGTTTTAAGTACATTAAGCGAAGCTTAAGACAATTAAGTCATTTAAGCACAATTAAGCAAGTTAAGCGATGCCCATTTTTAAGCAAAGTGGTCACATGATTTTTAATCAACTGCTTAAGTGTCATGTCTGTGTACTTAATTGCACTTAAAATATCTTGTTGACTGCTTACTGCACTTACCAGTTGCTTGATTATCAGGTGTCGCTTAATTGTCACTTAAAACCACTTAAAACAATTGGTTCACTGGTTACTAGTTATTGTGTTTGCTTGATTGTTACTTAAACATGTACAGTCGCTTAAAGTCACTTAAATTCGCTTAAAGTCGCTTAATTATCACATAATTAGCTAAGCACACTGAAAATTTTGTGAAGTCGCGAAGTTTTTGCCAAAGTCACGAAATTTTGGCTAAGTCGTTCCGGTGCACCTGCATCGGTTGTTTACTCTTGTTTGCTTGATGTTGATTTTCGTTTGCCTCATCATTTTCGTGCCTCTCGTTGTCTGCGCCTATCCTCCCTCTGTCCCCTCTGTCGCTGACTCCATGTCACGGCCTCTGCTGTCGCCACCACCGCTCGCCGTCTTGCCCCGTCACGTCTCAGCGTCCCTGCATTCTTGCCACCGCTTCTTGTTTTTTTGACTTCCCCCGCCCCAACGCGTCCCACTGTTGCCCACCTCCGCCCCCTCTCCTCCTCTGCCTCTGCCTCTGCTGCGTCCTACTGTCTTCCTCACTCTTTGGATCCTATGTGCTACGACCGTGCTACGCCAAATACCTTCCCAACGGCCTCCTGCGCCTGCGCCTGCGCCACCTCTACCGCTTTCGCCACGACCACATCGCGCGCCTCCTGGACCCACTGGCACTGCCAGGCGGTCCACGGCGTCATACTGCCTGCGCCGACACCTTCTGCACCTCCCCGGTATGTTGTCACGCTGTCTGCCCCAACCCAAAGTGTTCTGACTTTCTCTTTTTTTTCTTCTTCCGCCTCCGCTGCCTCCTCCTGCGTCGTCGCCTGCACCACCTCCTCCTGGGCCTACTGGGCCACTTCCGTCTCCGCCGCCTGCACCGCATTTACCTCCATATCGCGCGCCTCCTGGACCCACTGGCACTGCCGGCGGTCCACGGTGTCATGCTGCCTGCGCCGACGCCTTCTGCACCTCCCCGGTATGTTGTCACGCTGTCTGCCCCAACCCAACCGTTCTGACTTTTTTTTTTTTTCGCCTCCGCCTCCGCCGCCTCCTCCTGCCCCGCCGCCTGCCCCACCTCCTGTGCCTCCTGGGCCACTTCCGTCTCCTCCGCCGCTGCCTCCGCACCTGCGCTTCCCGCGCCTCCCGCGTTTCCCGCGTTTCCCGCGTTTATCGCGCCTCCCGCGCCTCCCGCGCCTCCCGTGCAGGCACCGCATATACTCACCTTCGCTATGCCACCCGGTGTCGCCGTCGACGATGCGTTTAAAACTCCCTTTTTTTCTATCTTCTCTTTGTACGTCCCTAACTTTGACCCCTTTTTTCAGACCTTATCCGGCATGGCAAAAACCACGTTCATGTCCGTCAAGACGACCACCCCGCCTATCCATCTTCCGCTGCTCCCCCATCTGATGCTCAACCGGACCAACGGACTCAGCCGGAACGCCGCCAGCAGCAGGTACATGCTCAGCCGCAATCACAGCCAAAGCGCCAACAGCAACAGCAACCCATCAAGGCGCAGCCCCGCGTTTGGAGCGCCTCCCGCATTTGGAGCGCCCCCCACGCCTCCCGTGCCTCCTGCGTCTATCGCGCCTCCCGCGCCTCCCGTACCTCCCGCGCCTCCCGCGTTTGGAGCACCTCCTGTGTTTAGAGTGCCTCCCATGCCTCCACCACTGGATTGTATTTAGTCCTAGTTACTAATGTTGTAGTGTAATCTCAAATAAATTTTGCTTAAAATGTTCTTAAAAGTGCTGAAAACTAAACATGCTTGAAATTCACTCAAATGTCAAAATTGACCTGATTTTAAGTAAATAAAAAAACAGAAAATAAGCGAAAATAAGCGAAAATAAGCGAAAATAAGCGAAAATAAGTGAAAATAAGCAAATTCCTGGAGGCCGACTTGTCTTAAAATGACTTAAAGTGCTTAAAGTGCTTAAAGTACTTAGGAGTACTTAAAAAAACTTTTTAAGTAACTTTAAGTAGAAATAAGCTGCTTGGACATTTTGCTGATGCTAGGGCCCTATTTATGCATACAGAGGGCCAGCCAACTATCCTACAAAGGTCACAGTAAAGTAGCAAAGTCAAGACCATTGACTAAGGACCTGAGTCAGTTCTGATGACTCAAGAACTGACTCAGTGTGTCTGACTCAAGATCTGAGTCAAGAACGCTGACTCAAGATTTGAGTCATGATCCCTGAGTCAAATACACATCCAAAACGGCGATGCACAGCCCCTAGAAACTGAACAGAGGGGGCTGGCCAAGGAAAGGGATCCCAGGTCATAACACAAGACGAAAAATAGATGAAAAACAGTAGGGAATGGGCCAGACAGCCCACATAACCGTAACAACAACTAAGCAAATTTTATTATGACCAATAATGAAAATTAAGCAAACTTTAATCACATTAAGTAAACCAGTAGTTTAAGCAAACTAAGAGAATTTTAAGAGGCTTTTAATCATGCTAAGCAAATGGAAGTATTTTATGTAATTTAATTAAAGTCCGAAAAATATGCAAAAGTCATGAAAATTTCACTAAGTTGTTCCCGTGCACTAACCACGTGCATCTTTTGTTTGTTCTTATTTGCACGATGTTGATTTTCGTGCGTTTTCATGCCAAGTCTTCTGTCCCTCCCTCCCCTCTGTCGCCATCACCCCCGTGTTGGGGACTCCACTGTTGTCACCACGGCTGGCTCACTGTCTGGCGCTGCCATGTCTTGCCCTCTCTCCTCTTGCCATCTCTGTGGCCTCTGTCACCACCACTCACCGCCTTGCGCTGCCACAAGCCTCAGCGTCCCCACGTTCTCCTTGCCACTGCATTTCCCCCCCCTTTTTTTTTCCTCTGCGCAAATGTGTCTCAATGCTGCTTCCTCTGCCTCTGCCTCTGCCTCTGCCTCTGCCTCTGCCTCTGCCTCTGCCTCTGCCTCTGCCTCTGCCTCTGCCACATCATCCTCTGCCTCCTGCGCCTGCGCCGCGTCCACGCCCTCTATCACTTCCTCCTGGAACCACTGGGCTGCAAGGGGTCCACGGCGCACGCTGCCTGCGCCACGCCTTCTGCGCCACCTTTCTGGTATGTTGTATGCTACCTTGCCCCAACGCTTCCTGACCCTTTTTTTTTTGTTCACCTCCACCTCTGCCTCCACCTCCTCCTGTGCCGCGGCCTTCCCTGCCTGCACCACCCCTCCTGTGCCTTCTGCGCACTCCTGTCTCCTCCGCCATCCCCGCACACACTTCCGTCCCCTCTGCTGTCCCTGCACCTCCTCCACTTCCCGCACCTCCCACGCCTTCTCCCACGCCTCTTCCTGCCCCTCCCGTGGCAATTCCTGGGCTTCTCGCAGCATTTCCTGGGCTTCCCACGCCCCGTGCCTCCTCCCTTGGCCCTCGCCTCCTCCCGCGCCTCCCGCGCCTCTGCCTCTGCCTCCACCACCGCCTCCTTGTGGCCCTGCAGTCCCACCCCCCCAGGGCTGTTGCACCAAGGCCTGTAGATTACTAGTCTTAGATATTCATGTTGTAGTTTTACTCCAATATATAATTTTGATGCCTATAAAATTGTGTGATTGAAAATTTCAAATTGTGATGAAAATTTCAAATTAGTTAAAAATGTGAAAGATGCTTAATGTTACTTAGATCTTGCTTAATTAGCTTAATTAAGCAGAATGTGCTTAATTCAGCACAGGGGTGCACTTACTGTGCTTAATCAAGGGTTGCTTAACTTGTGCTTAATTCTTCTTAATGCTTGCTTAACCTGCTTAATGACGAAATTAAGCACACTAATCACACTTTAAGCGCATTAAGCAAATTGTTGTAATATCGATTACGGCGGTCGCGATCTCGATTCCGACCGCGCCACCGACCCCATCGATCAACCGCAACACGAACGCGCCGACACCGACCACGAGAACGACGCATCAATCGCGTGAATTTTCGATTAGGGCATGTTTCGTTTCAATCTTGTTGTGTGGATTATCTGATCAGTTTGTTAATTTTCCGAGGCTCATTTTTGTACGATACAAGCGAGCGTATGCATCATAGCATCGCTCATCGTTCTCCACTTTCCCCCACTCATCGTCATTTCTTTTCGAAAACGAGCGCAGCCACGCGCATCACCCTCAATAGGGTATTTTTCTTCTTTCTCGTGATATAATTCCCCACTCGATTTTCGAGTGCTTTTTGTGTTTTGCTTATTTCAAGCTTGTGATTATGCCTATCCACTTTTCCTCTTCAAAATAAGTACAAAACAAAGTAGCTAACTTGTATTAAATACGAGCCAAAGTGCTCCAAAGTTGAATGTATCGAACCTGACCCCTTCGTTCCCTCGTTATCGTCCCCGCGTTCGCCCCGCTTCCCCCTCGCGTATAGTCGTCCCCTTAACCCATAACCGACACTAGGTTATGGGCCCTGACGCTGTTTTACTTTAAATCATTTTTACTATTCATTTAAATACTCTAACATCGACATGGGCGACGACACGAAGCTGAGCATCACCAAGTTGGCAGGTGATGGTTCCAACTGGGTCACGTATCACGATCGCATGACCTGGGCGATCGACTCACGCGGATGGCAAGACCATCTACTTCATGACTCCATCACCCCCGCATATCAAACCGCCGGAGTCATTGGTGGCCTCGATCCCGCTGCGCGATGGCAACTCGACGAGGCCGCGGTAAAGCAACTGATTGCCGCGTCGGTACCCGACACCGCCTTCAATCAAATCAAAACGCAGACAAATGCTAAAGACATCTGGAGCGAGCTGCGAAAGCTTTTCGAAGCTCGTACGAAAGCGCTTCTCACGGAACTGGGAAGGAAGATTCACAGTATCCGTTGTGAGGAAGACGAAAACATACGCTTACATTTCGATCGGCTGGCCGACTTGTGCCAGCAACTTGCCTCAATGGGGAAGTCGATCACAGACGAGGAGTATGCCTCTATTCTGTTGGGATCGCTTCCCGATTCGTACGAGGGCGTGATAAACGCTATCGCGGCTACCGCGGACATCAGCGGCAACGACGTTACCGCGGCAACAGTGACGAGATTGGCTCAAGACGAGCACAATAGACGAATCGTGAAGAGGGGTAACGACCCCGTCGACGAATCCTTTGCAGTATCGGCCCAGAAACCGAAGAACAAGAAACGCGATATCGAATGCTTCAATTGGAAGAAGCGCGGCCACATCAAGGCCGATTGCTGGGCCAAAGGTGGAGGAAAGGAGGGCCAAGGGCCCAGAAATCGCGGCTCGAACGCCAGCGCCACGACAGCCGAAGAACAATCGCAGGACTTCGAAGCTTGGGTGACGGTGGACGATGACGATGACTTGACAGTCGTCGACCCGGGGGACGAAAACGAAGCCGCAGATCTACAAGACGAAATCGAATACGTCTGGACTGTGTTTGAAGAAGAAGATGATGAGCCGATGGCTATGCTCATCGATTCACGTACCCCAATCGAAACAGAGCTCTACGACTCCGGAGCTTCGAGACACATGTCTCCCTTCAGAGACAAGTTTATCTCTTACCGTTCCATCGAACCACGCGCTATTAAAACCGCTGATAAACGTCTGTTCTATGCCATAGGAGCTGGGGACTTACAAGTAGATGTGCCGACCGGCGCGACAACTTCGTCTGTGCTGTTAAGAGACGCCCTTCATGCACCTGATATTGGAGTAACCATTGTGTCAGTAAGTCAAATTGCAGAAGCTGGAAATACTGTATCTTTTGCAGGTGATTTTTGCGAAATCAAAAATCAAAAAGGAGACATAATCGGGTGCATACCGAAGAACGCGAATGGGCTGTATCGAGTCCAGCACGACGAGTTGAACGCGGCCGAGGTGCTCGAAAGAGTAACTCTTCCCACGCTCCATAGGCGTTTGGGGCACACGTCAGCGGACTCCATCCGTTCGCTCATCCGTCACCACGCCGTCGAAGGCGTGGAATTAATTGAAGACTCTTCCCCCTTCTACTGCGAGTCGTGTGAACATGCCAAGACAACTCACAAGCCAATCAAGAGCGAACGGACAGGGGGACAAGCCAGCGCTTTTGGTGAGGAGATACACTCTGACCTCTGGGGGCCTTCTAGAACGACCACTCTCTCGCGATGCCCATACTACATCACTTTCACGGACGACTTCTCGCGATTCACCGTTATCGAGACACTCAAGAAGAAGAGCGATACGCTCGCGGCTTACAAGGCGTACGCGAACTGGGCGCAGACGCAGCACGGCGTCGCGATCAAACGACTTCGATCCGACCGCGGTGGCGAATTCACCGGAAACGAATTCACCAAATTCTTGCAAGAACAGGGGACCGAACGACGGCTTACGACACATGACACTCCGCAACATAACGGAGTAGCAGAGGCGCTCAATAGGAGACTCATGGAAAGGGTACGTGCGATGCTCCACCAGTCAGGTCTCCCCGAATATCTTTGGGGAGAAGCTGTTCAGCATGCTGTCTGGCTTAAAAACAGGAGCTTGACCCGCGTGCTTGGGGACGTCACCCCATTGGAGCGCCTTACAGGCATAAAACCGAACATAGCGGGCATACCCGAATGGGGACAACCCGTATGGGTCCACATCTCCAAGGGGTCCAAGTTGCAGGCACGTGGAGTCAAAGCACGATGGGTGGGGTACGATAGAGAGTCTCCTCACGCCCACAGAATTTATTGGCCGGAACAAAGCAAGATATCGATCGAGCGTGATGTCAAGCTTATCAGCAACACCGCGACTGTCTACGCGCCCTCACAGCTGCAGCCCGGACAAGCCGCGAGCGTACCGCCCCAGCAAATCATGGCCCCACCACCTGCACCACCTGTGCAGCCAGTACCGACGCCTCAAGCTCCCCCGCCATTACAACCGACGACGCCTAAGCTCATCACCGCCCCGCCGTCACCATCAACGCCCGAAGCTGAGGACGCACCACAACCGTCCATTCCACCATCACCACTTACGCCACTTTCCACCACCACTTCAATGCCGTCAGTCGCACCACCACCCGCGCCTCGGAAGGGCAAAACCAAGATATCAGCTTTGCCACCCGAGCCGCCTGAGTTACCAACGCGAAAATCGAGTCGCGTGGTTAAACCCTCGGACTACATCAAGTGGCTGATAGCTGGGGAAGGAACTGCTGAGGGGAGCATCCCTCCTTCAGCACTTAGGTGGATGCATCCAAATTTTCAAGAAGCTTATGAAAGGCACACTTCCTCTGCTGATCAGTCTTTCGATACAGCAGGAGATGAAGATTCCAGTGCCATAGCCACTGAGTTTGTCTTCTCCGTACTCGAATCCGCCGCTACCACCGCCGTTTTCGAAACCGAGGGCGATCCGAAGACGCTGCGCGAAGCGCAAGCGCGTCCCGATTGGCCTCTTTGGAAGGAAGCCATGGATCGTGAAATCGCGACTCTCGAGCAGGCCGGAACTTGGGAAACGGTTCCGCGTCCTCAAGGCAAGAATATCGTCAGCTCGAAGTGGGTTTTTCGCATCAAAAGGAAGGCCGACGGCACGATTGAGAAGTACAAAGCGCGCCTCGTTGCGCGGGGCTTCACACAAGTCTACGGAATCAATTATTTCGATACTTATTCGCCCGTAGCAAAACTCGCCAGCATTCGAACGATTTTGGCGTTCGCGGCACACTATGATTGGGATATCGAAACTTTCGATTTCATCGGCGCATATCTCAACGGGGAACTCGGCGACGATGAAGACATTTACATGCAAGCGCCGCCCGGCTACAAACACGAGGATGAACACGTTAAACACCTCAAGAAATCCCTCTACGGCTTGAAACAAGCCGGACGACAATGGTATGATACATTGTCGAGCGCTCTTACTAAAATCGGTTTTCGCATTAGCAAAGCCGATCCGGGCATTTTTTATCTACGTGCACAGTGTGACATTCTCATACTGGCCGTGCACGTCGATGACTCAGTGGTACTGGCTAAATTAGTACAATATATACAGTAAAAGTACAAAAGTACTTTGAATTCAGCCCAGCAATTACTGATACTACTTTCTACAGCACCTACTGATGTAGCTAGTTAATTATGACCAGTATGATCTGTTATAGCTAGTATACTTCTATATAGCTGGTGCCACTCATTTTTCCTGTCACATTAACTAGACACAGCTAAACCAGCTTACTATTTAGTACACTTTAGTGCAGTTATAGCTACTATAAATTATAACCCATTAACTAGACACAGCAATATGTTTACTACTAGTTTACTTTAGTATGGCTATAGCTAATGCCAAACTTCCATGAGTTAATTAGATATAGCAACTGATTTACTACTAGTACACTTTAGTACAGTTATAGCTACTACTAGTTTATACCACATTAACTAGACACAGCAACAAATTTACTACTAGTACACTTACATGCAGTTATAGCTGCTACAAATTTACATCACATTAACTAGATTACAGTAACTCAAGTTCTACTAGTACATGTACATACAGTTATAGCTGCTAGTAAATTGTGCCACATTAACTAGGTCACAGCAACAGAACTTCTACTAGTACACTTATGTGCAGTTATAGCTGCCACTAATTTATACTACACTAACTAGACACAGCAACAAATTACTACTAGTACACTTACATACAGTTATAGCTGCTAGTAAATTGTACCACATTAACTAGGTCATAGCAACAGATCTACTAATAGTACACTTATGTGCAGTTATAGCTGCCACTAATTTATACTACGTTAACTAGATTACAGTAACTCAAGTTCTACTAGTACACTTACATGCAGTTATAGCTGCTAGTAAATTATACCACATTAACTAGGTCACAGCAACAGATCTACTACTAGTACACTTATGTGCAGTTATAGCTGCCACTAATTTATACTACATTAACTAGACACAGCAAAAATTACTACTAGTACACTTTAATACAGTTCTAGCTACCACTAATTTATACTACATTAACTAGATTACAGTAACTCAAGTTCTACTAGTACACTTACATGCAGTTATAGCTGCTAGTAAATTGTACCACATTAACTAGGTCACAGCAACAGACCTACTACTAGTGCACTTATGTGCAGTTATAGCTACCACTAATTTATACTACATTAACTAGACATAGCAACAAATCACTACTAGTACACTTGCATACAGTTATAGCTGCTAGTAAATTGTGCCACATTAACTAGGTCATAGCAACAGATCTACTATCAGTACACTTACATGCAGTTATAGCTGCTAGTAAATTGTACCACATTAACTAGGTCACAGCAACAGATCTACTACTAGTACACTTATGTGCAGTGATAGCTGCTACAAAATTATGCCACATTAACTAGATTACACCAACAGATCTTCTACTAGTATACTTACACGCAGTTATAGCTACTACAAATTTACACCACATTAACTAGATTACAGTAACTAAAGTTCTACTAGTACACTTACATACAGTTATAACTGCTAGTAAATTGCACCACATGAACTAGGTCACAGCAACAGATCTACTACTAGTACACTTATGTGCAGTGATAGCTACTACAAAATTATATCACATTAACTAGATTACAGCAACAGATTTACTATTAGTACACTTTAGTAGACTACATTGACTAAATTACAGTAACTGAATTTCTACTAGTATACTTTAGTACAGTCCTAGCTGTCACTAGTTTATATCACATTTACTAGACACAGCAACAGATATACTACTAGTACACTTTAGTACAGTTATAGCCCCCTGGTAAATTGCACTACATTAACTAGATCACAGAGACCAAATGTCTATTAGTACACTTCAGTACAGTTATAGCTGCTACTAAAGTTTACCACATTAACTAGGATGCAGCAACAGGTCTACTACTGGTTCACTTTAGTACAGCTATAGCCAGAGCTACAACTAAATTATTGTCAGTTAACTAGAACATAGTACTTGGTGTACTACTAGTATATATTATTATAGCTTTAGCTGCCACAGAGGTATAATGCATTAACTAGATACAGCAACTGATTTACTACTAGTACACTACTACACTTTGGTGTAGCTACAAGTACTGCACTAGTGAATTGTGATATGTTATAGTAACTAGATGGCAGTAACTAGTTTAACACAAGTTCATATTTACACAGCTATAGCTGCGACTAAACATGATGAGTTAACTAAAGGCAGCAACAAATTAGCTAAACATACTGTAATAATAAGCACTAAAATTGGTTATCCTTATGCATTGGTAACATTGTAACTATAGTACAGCTTCTCAATTAATAGTATGAAGACATCTGTCCTGTAATAAAGCATAGTATTACTTTGTTCTCAACCTAGGTAAAGATGTATCAGTGTCACTGACTCACAGAAGTCATTGCACATACCTCTTAGATCGTTTGACTGGAACGGCGCTGCTCTGGACACAAGAGCGCTTTCGACTTCTCTTGCCCCCCACTGAGTGGACCATCTGCTCTAGTGCCCACGAGACGTCATCTAGGGTCTCAGTAAAGTCTTGAAGTTGATTGGCATCTGAGTCATCGATAGCCTGTAACCACCAAGAAAGTCCTGAGATAATACTGTAAAAACCGTTGACTCCTCCCTTTCGCAAGTCAGCCCATGAGTCAATACCAAGAGCGAGCCGTTTGAGCTTGCTTGTGTTGTCATCACGCCGTTGAGGTGGTTGAAGCGTGGCCCACCACTGCTTCCAAGACCACGAGAACGTGGCGACGTCCTTGATTGGCGGCACGACTTCTCGTCCGGACTGGATCCAAGTGTTGATGTGATCCGGTCTGTGCTTTCTAGAGATGGTATACGCTGGCCCCTTTATATTGAGGTCATCAAAGAGTGAATATAATTGAAAGGAGAGACATACCTTGCCCGATGGAAACTTCAACGCCCTTTCCAAAGTCACCCACCGTTGAAGGATCTTCTTCCACTCTGAAGGGCCATCCTTTGTTTCCAGGTCCTCAAACGCGTGGGACATCCAGTATGGCCAGTCTGACTTATCTACTAGTATGGTTTCCGAACCTGAGTGCAGAGAAATGTCAGATTCAAGGACGCGTCATTGACCAAAAGTAGCTCACCTAAGGCCGCAGGTGTGGCAACACCTTCTATGGCCTGTGTAGCATCACCACCGTCTTGCGTGAGCGAAGGATTAACCACAGGTTGATTGTCAAACTGTGGTTGTGTGATTTCATGGGGAGGGGGTGGCGACTGCGAGGAACTGGAATTGCGAGCCTCGTCAAACTGTGGTCGTGCGATTTCATGGGGAGGGGAGGGTGGCGACGGTGAGGAACCGGAATTGTGAGCCTCATCAAATTGTGATCGTGCGATTTCATCGGGAGGGGAGGGTGGCGACGGCGAGGAACCAGAATTGCGAGCCTCGTCAAACTGTGGTCGTGCGATTTCATCGGGAGGTGGCGACGGTGAGGAACTGGAATTGCGAGCCTCATCAAATTGTGATTGTGCGATTTCAGGGGGAGGGGGGGGCGGCGACGGCGACGGCGAGGAACTGGAATCGTGAGCCACATGAATTTGGCTCGAGTCTTGTATCACTGTGGGTTCAACGTCGGAATCGAGTGTCACGTCCGGAGACAGCAACGGGATTCTATGGTTAAATATTAAAAACAGTTCCAAACGTTCGAGGTAAACTGACGTACTCTTCGGGAACAGCATCGGTCGTGGTCTCTTTTCTGCGTCGCCCCTCGTAGCTGTGTCGCCTCTCCGTGCCATTGCTGGACTGCCTCTCGTTCTCATGTCGCCCCTTGTCGCTCCCTTGCCCCTCGTTGCAGCGTCGCCTCTCGCTGCCGCTTTGCTCCTCGTTGCCGCATCGTCCCTTGCTGTTCTGTCGCGTCCCCTTGCCGCGTTGCCCTGCCGAGTCCTTGCCGCGTCGTTCCTCATCGATGCTTCGCCCCTCTTTGCCGCGTTGCTGCTCTTTACTGTGTCGTCCCCTGCTAGTTTGGTTAGATCCTGCATGGAAAGGATTTTATGAAAGCGCTCACCGCTGGTTCGTGTACGAAGTCTTAGCCTTCGTCAAAGTTCTTGGCACGAGGCAGTCCTCAATCGGCTCCTCTTCCTCGTCCTGTTCGCTATCGCTGTCGTTTTGAGAGGCTACGCCGCGCCACGTTGTTTGATAGGCTTCGAGCTTTTCGGCACCTTCATCGTAGTCTTTGAAAAGGTGTTCGCTTCCAGGCAAGGAACGAGCGAGTCGTTCAGAGGGGGCTACTCGATTATTTAGTTCTAGATTAGTGGAAGTAATGAAAAACTTACGAAAAACCTTCTGCGCAAACGACGTTAAGTCCCGTTTGAGACGTTTGATGGTCCGGGGGTGAAGTTGCTCAAAACGCGCGCCCAATGGAGTCTCGCCGCTAGTTCCTCTAAATGCGTGTCAGAGTCGAATAGCTAGCTGAGGAGAAACTACGTACCCAATGGCAACTAAGTTTCCACCTTGTCTAGGCAAGGGGCCGGCGAAGAAAAATATTCCGATGTGTCCCGTTTGTTCTTCGATTTCGTCCAGCACCTTTGCCACAGTGAGAGGCAATGCGTCAATGGCTCTAGGAGTTCATAGTTAGATCTGGGCAATAGAGACAATTATGATACGCACTGTTGACAGATCGTTGCTTTCTTCTGCCGGGCTAGGATTGGGTCATCAATTGGGTCCCAATCGTTATCCCTCGTGTATTCCCTCTCGCGATATCGTTCCACCTTTGCCTTGACCTTATCGCCTGCAGATGCCCAGAGCATGGCGATAACGTGGTTACGAAAATGCAAGGGGACGGGTGGGATCTCTGCAGTAGCACCATCGCTGTCATGGTCATCGCCGACGTCAATGTCATCGTCGCCGTCATCGTCGCCATTGTTGTCCTCGTCGTCGCTGTCGTCACTGTTGATATCGCCGTAATCGATATTCTGGGGGATGTCGACGAGGTCGACCATGAGTTTGTTGCTGACGTCGTACTCGCCGGTAGTCCCAGGGGGATGGTGTTTCAACCAGTGCCGGCGCCATTGGTTGCGAACGATTGCCTTCAACTTTGTCTTGTAGAACAGTTTGGAGTATGCTTGTACTGACTGGAGCCTCTTCCTTTTACGCCTGTTGAGATCCAATAGCTTTCGGCGGCTTTCTCCTCCAGTGGACGTGACTCGTGTGTGGTTATTGAACCACTCCTTGACTCGCTTGAG
This sequence comes from Lactifluus volemus, assembly GCA_022376515.1. Taxonomy (NCBI): domain Eukaryota; kingdom Fungi; phylum Basidiomycota; class Agaricomycetes; order Russulales; family Russulaceae; genus Lactifluus; species Lactifluus volemus. Next base: position 29,052 of record WTXI01000021.1, read on the forward strand.
ACATAAGTTAATAAACGGGAAAACGACGTGAGTACGAATTGACTCACCTTCTTCACCAACCCTATCTCTGTGAGCGGCTTCCGACTCTTACCAGCCACAACACTGGCCCCCTCTGGGGGCAAGTCACTGGCAGGCCATCGCGTGAACCAGTGCTCGAATAACATTGCCCAGAAGTCTTCCTTTGAGGTGCACTCTTTATAAGCACCACACTGAGATCGAAGATAATTGAGTTGCTCTGGGGTCGTCCAAGGCTGGGGACCCCCAGCCCTTCGATTCTTTTTGACGCCGGTCATGGGGTACAGGAGGCGATGAAGAAGGGAAGCGATGAAGATGGGACGCGATGTTGGGGGACGTCGACGTGAGTACGAGTACGAGCGGCTACGAGCGAAGTCACGATCGCGAGCTGGGTAGAAGTAGATTCTAAGGGTTTATATACCAGTCGTCAGCTACTTAATAAATCGCAGCTCGGAAGGAATCACCTGGAAAGCCACGATTCAAAGACTCACCGGCACCACGTGTAAATTGTGTCATGGGTATCGGATTTGGTCCGAGACAAAAAGGCGAAATACGAATGCGGCAGATTGTGGAATCAGATCCATACGATCTGTGGTTGTGTGGGTAATCATCGGGCCTCTTCGTCACTATCACCCCTCGTAACTTGTAAGTCCAAGCCCAACGCGAGATCTCCGTGCCGATCAAGATCGACAGAGCCCCCTCGCGTTGTCGGTCATCGGCCCGTGGGTGCCGCCTGATTGGCCCGTGCCGCCTCAGTATGATCTCATAGATTCGGTCGGCTGAGTTGCCCTCCAAACCATCAAACACATTGTCTCGTTCCCACTCCATGCCCAAGCATGTCACGAGATTCTCATGCCAGTTGATTGTGATTTGTCCCTCCCCATCCTCCTGGGTACATCCCATGGAGGAGAGGCTATGTCCCACTTTCTCAAAGCCACAAGAGCCTGTGTATGGTTCCGAGGCAAATCTGGGACCTGGGTTAGCCCCCTTAGTACCCTCCTGTAAATAGTGCCTTCTGTTTCCCCCCACTGTCCCATACCTGTCACACATCCTTTCAGTTCTCTCATTACCCTTCACACTCCTCTGAGTCCTCCCTTCACTGCCTGTTCCAATCCTGTACCCTGACCACATCTTTGTCATAGATACACATTGTGGGATATAAATGCGGATTTAAAAAAAAAAAGATCTCATAGATTCATAGTTAAACCAAATCTATTAAGCCATTGTGACAAAGTAAGCCCTCTACTAGTAGTACACTTCTACACTAGTTTGTGTTCTACATCTACTAGGCTACTATATTGGATGGGATCACCATCAGTGTCACTTGACTCACTTGTCCATCAAGTCACACAATATCACACTTGGGCCAAACACTAGCAGCTATGGCCAAGTTGATTTAAGGTCTGCTACTAGCTGATGACTTGGAGGTGATGTTGTGGGCAATTGAAGTAATAACAGTTCCGGTGTGAATTTATTTATGTCATATCTACTACAATGAATGACCATATGGATGACTCAGATACTGATAACTTGAAAGGGGTTATTGGCCCATGGAAGGTACATAACTTGACTTGGAGGGCTAGATGGCAACTATGTGATAGCAAGTAAGGGGCACCCAGTATTGACACAGCATTGAGCACACTTTGCCAGTAATGTAATGGTTCTTGGGTGTGCCTGCGCCTGACATGTCACACTATGTTATTCTGTAACAGGCTTCATGAGCATGAGAGTGGCTCAGTGGCATGTAAGGAGTAGTGACAGCAAAGTGGCAGGACAGCACTTAGTATAAAATGATTGCAATATATTTGAGCCCTGGTTAGTGTTAGCATTGCTGTGGCTCAAGCTAGTCATTTTTGAAAAAATTATGAGACTTGACCACAGTCAAGCTTGCCCAAATCGGAGGCTACTAAGGCTATATGTTATAAATTATAATATGTAGTATGTATTATCTAGTTATGCACTATGAGCAAGTCTACTGTAGCTTCAAATTAAATAAATAAATACTTGAGCACATAGACCTCAGTTGATCTTTTGCAAACATTAAGGATATTTGCTCATGTCTTCAAGTTATTACTAGTACACCTTGAAGCTTTATACTGCTGTGCTAATAGTAACGCTATGAGTAATCTGCCATGGCCTTAGGCTCAGCTTGCGTATCCCTTCTCAAATGTCAGTTCCCATGATGGGTCACCACCAAGTGGCTCCCTACAGGGAGGACTTATGCTTCACACTTATACTGGGTAACTGGGAAAAGTTACTGACAGCCTTCACACAATTTGGAACTACAGTATATTTAGTATTATTTACAAATGATGGGCAAGGTGCTGGACTGAAGAGAGGCTGCCTGTCTATTAACTTGGGCAGTTGTGCTAATAATGCTCCTTGGCCTGACCCGTAGTACTGGTAGTCACATGTCACATGACCTAGCCAACAGACTTCCACGCTTCAATCCAAGTTCACCCGTCCGCTGGCCCTGGCCTCACCCTTCCTTGCCCCTGCGTCTTTAATCTGATCCTCTTGAGGATGGTGAGTAATTCAGGTGTGTCTTGTACTTCTCAGTTGACAATTCATCTTCCTTAGTAATGTCTTCACTCTGGCCTTAACCATTGCTCTCACCCTTGTCGCTGCCGCCGCTGCGAACTGTGCGCTGGAGGGGGGCCCTTCATCTGCGTCCCTGCCTCCCCCCGAGGTCCCGAGCTGCTGACACCTGCCTTCCTCAACTTGTCCATCCCACCCACCTGCCAGCACTTGCCTGCCGACAGCCTCTCGTCCATGTTCAGGTCCACGTCCACGTCCACATCCACATCCACATCCGTCCAGTCGCACCGTCGCCCACCCATGCTTGCCACCGCTTGCCCCCCGAGCTGGGGAGGGGGTGAGAACTGGTGCGTACACGGACTCATTATTGACTGCTCACTCCTCTTTTTTCCCCGGGCCTGCCACCTCAAGCATCCGGGGCCGTTCGCACCGCGTCAGAGCTGCTGGCGTCAGGTTGTGCTGGCATCGCCATTGCGATCGTCCGGGCGCCTGACGCCAGCTACTGGTGCCATCATGTGGCGTTCCCCTGAAACTGTCGTCCGGACTCACTCGGACTCGCCCCCGAAGATCGTGCCGCTACCGCTGCCACCAACTGGTTGGCCAGCTGCTCTCACTCTCACTACTCCCTCTGCCTCCTCCACGCTGCTATCACTGCCACCACTGCCGTCGGTCCATCGCAACGCGTCCACTCACAAGCTCGTCTCAGTCAAGCTCATCGGGGATGCCGAACATGTTGTCTCAAATGTGCGTCCACAAGCCACAATCGAAGTCACAAACCACAATGGCATGTGGCATTCTCTGCCGTAGTACACAAAACACGCATGGTTAATGCGACCGCGATGGAGTCTGTGCTGATCTCGAAACCCCCCATCATGGTTCGAAAGCAAGTCAGAGCGAAAGTCTCAGTATTCGAGGTTCACAAGCCCGAGACTCATCGCATTCCTGCAATAACAATTCGTCATAACAAGGGTCGGCTGGGGCAGCGATCCGATTCAGTGAAGTCAACTCGTGAATCAAGGACGACTTCACAGCCTATCAGAGACGAGAATGTGACGGGCCTTGAAGCGGCCGTCGCTGAAGATGCGCATGATTTCGAGCTACCTGCCAGTGTGGACGCCGAGGATGATCCACCTACCAAAGTGAGTTGTGTTCCATCGACGTTGAATTTGTACTGACGTGCCACCAGAACTCAGAGACCCCGATGGGCCAATGGATTTCATATCGGCAAGAATTTCTAGACGAGCTACTCCGCCATGAAGCACAGCCTCTTGTCACCCAGTGCTTCAAATGCACTTCTCTTAGCGCTACATTCAAATGCCGTGATTGTTTCTGTACTCCACTGTGGTGCAAAGAGTGCCTGTTACAGGAACATGCTATCCGACCGTTTCATAGGATAATGGTAAGAATATACTTGTCTCATAAACGCTGTTTCTTATTGCAATATTTAGGCATGGAACGGTGCGTTTTATGGCGACGTGTCTTTGCAAGAACTTGGCCTAGTCCTCCAGCTTGGGCATGGCGGTGGGAAATGCAGTAGCCCATGTGAAGTTATCGACGATTTTGTCGTCATTGATATCTCAGGCGTCCACATAGTCAACGTCGAGTTTTGTGCCTGCTTCACGATCGTGGGAAACTCTCGCCATCATACGCAACTGCTCCGGGCGTGCCTACTGCCCGTGACAATGACTCGACCTCGCACAGCATTCACTTTTGAATGCCTTGATTCGTTTCATCTCCTCACCCTGCAAGGGAAGACAACAGCTTATGACTTCTATCATACCATGATCCGGAAGTCTGGCAAGATAGGATTGTTTAACGCCCCGGTATGGTCTATGTTGTCTTGGCTTGGCGTGACTTGTAAATTCATCATGATGTGCATTTAGAACCGCTATGATCAATTCCGAAGTGCAGTGCGAATCTGGCGACACCTGAAACTTCTCAAGCGTGGAGGTCGGGGCCATGATCCTCAAGGAGTATCTGCGACGAAGCATGGCCAGTGCGCCATCGAGTGTCCTGCATGTGCACACCCGGGAAAGAATCTTCAAGCCGATTGGCGAAGTGCGCCCACATCAACTGCGTAGATATCTCTTGATCATATTCAGGATTGGAGCTATAACTAATTTATTGTAGATGGCTATATTCATTAAACCTCACAATCGATGCAAATTTTCGACTTAAACTCAAGAATCGGGGTATAACAAATGACCCGCCGCTTGGGGATGGGTGGGGCCATTGGGTCCCAAATGGACCTTACGAAGAATACATAGGAACGTATGGCTGGCAGGAGGAGGTATGCCGACATCATTGTTTCAACGCCTGTTGTGACTTACTTTACTTTAGCCGAATCTCTGCGATTCCGAATTGCATGCCGTCGATCACGCCAATAAGAAATTTACGAAGGGCTACAAGGCAACTGGAGCGGGTGTCGTTCTTTGTGCGCGACACTCACTGATTCGCAAAAACGGTCTTGGGGATCTTCAGAAGGGTGAACGGTGCGTATGCCGCAATTTCTTGATAGCTACCCGATTTGATGTGTATTCAGATACGCAAATATGGACTTTATCGCCCTTTATACACTCCACGACGCCGATTTGAAGCTACTCACGTTCTCGTATGACATCGCGTGTCAGTGGTCTCGGAATCTCAAGGATCGCATCCGCCAACTCCCTTCCATCATGCAACCACCAAATCGCGTGATCGACTCGACCAAATTCGTGATACCAAAGATGCACATTTATGGCCACGGGAAATCATGTCAAACCAGGTATTCGCTCAATTTTCTCAAGTATTCAGCCAGAACGGATGGTGAAGACCCGGAACGCTGGTGGGCGCATATAAATCCAGTAACCACAAGTACTCGCGAGATGGGTCCCGGATCTCGTCAAGATACCATTGACGACCATGCAGCCGCATGGAACTTCTGCAAAATTATCGGTTTCGGTGAGTATTTAATTATATTTTTCAGTGCTTATTCTGATACCGTGCTTGCAAAGGATCGTCGTTGCTCTCACAACTTCAGAACGCGATTAAAATGCGGGCTAAGCACGAGGCACTATTTGTCAAATTTTCCGAAAGGTTTAGCCAGGTTCAGATAACGCAATGGACGCGCGTGATTGAACTTTGGGAGGAGGACCCTAGATCGACAAATCCATATGACGAACCCGACGCCTGTGAGTCTTTTGTCGTCCCACCACTGATATACGAAATCTGACTTGCATGTAGCAACGTCATTAAAAGAAGTAATGCTTGAGCTAGCTAAGGAGGATCTCGATAGCGCGATAGAAGGCGATAGGCCCATAAGCGATGTGTCAGCGAATGTCTTTCTCAAGATGGCATTGGAACTGGAGGAACAGCAGTAAGTCTCGCGTCCAATCTGCAACACTAATAATGACACCATTCATCGAGGCGCATCCTCAAGTTTCGAATCAGCAAAATCAAAAACGTTGAAGCATCGGCGGAAACCTTAGAGAAACGCCGCGTTTTGGTCACTCGCATCCAGACACTACGAAAGATTCAAGCGGTGTACATGCCATTCGTCTCAACTTCGTCGTTCGACTTGCCCAACACCCTCCCGATCTCCGAGCCTGAGACATTTGACCTCTGCTTGCCATCTTCACCTTCACTTTCAGTATCCGTCCTGCATGCTATCCCTGACTTGGTCGAGAAAGAAAAGCGCATGCGGCTAGCTCAGATGCATGATGCGCTTGTAAATCTACGTCGATTGCTTCGCATTACTATGGGCCTTTGGCAGTACAAGTACAAGCACATCGGCCCGAGTCAAAGAGTCAATACCCGGGCGCGATCGTGTATCAGCCGCTTCCAGGACAAGGTCCATCTGTGTGCTGAGCGGTATCGAGCCTCTTGGCGTGCGCTCCTTCAGCTAGACTCCAATGGGCCCTGGGTGACAACGTTTCGTGAGCTCAAGAAAGAAGACATCGTGTTCCCAGGGAAGGGCGATGATGAAGGGGAAGGATTTCGGGTTATCTCATGGATCTGGCTCGAAAACGGCAAGACTGGAGCTGTGGACTCGGAGGCAGGATAAGAAGAGATTAATGAGCGTACGTGTGTTCCATTACTCATACATCTTAACTGTTTACTAAGGTTTCTCTATTTTAGATCTTCGAGTTGAATGGGCTAAGTCACGAGCACGTGCAGAACGCTGGGCAGAAGAAGTCAGACTAACAGCTGAGGAGATGCAGCGTGTCCTGTGGTATTTTGATTGGAAATCTCATTGGTGGGCAGCACAGGGTAAGCTTAGAACCACTGATGATGCTACTCTTGATGCAGGACTGGTAGCTTATGCTAGAAAGCAGGCAAGAGTCCAGCAGCAAATGGCAGAGGACTTTGCCAAGCATTGGCTTCCTTATCATAAGGCCAATTCACTGTCAGTTAGTAATTGGCCAAAATCATACATTATAGAACCAGAGGTAGAAGTAGCTGAGGAAGTGGTTAATATAGATGAAGAGGATGTAGATATAGCAGGTTTAGATGATGACCTTTTTGATTAATTCATTGCTGCTTTTCTTATTACCTTGTTATATGTTAGCTTGGCTAAAGCTATAGCTGCACTAAAGTGAACTAGTGGCAAACTAGTTACTACTAATAGTTAATGTATAATAATAGTTTAACAGCAACTACAGCTGTGCTATAGTAAACCAGAGGTAAACCAGTTGCTAGTACTTGCTACATTCTAGTTAACTTGCTATAATTTACTAACAGCTGTAGCTATAACAAGTGAACTATAAGTACACCAGCAGCTACATCTAGTTAATATCATGATATTATAACTCACTGGTAGCTATAACTGTATGTAAGTGTACTAGTAGAACTTGAGTTACTGTAATCTAGTTAATGTAGTATAAATTAGTGGTAGCTAGAACTGTATTAAAGTGTACTAGTAGTAATTTGTTGCTGTGTCTAGTTAATGTAGTATAAATTAGTGGCAGCTATAACTGCACATAAGTGTACTAGTAGTAGATCTGTTGCTATAACCTAGTTAATGTGGTACAATTTACTAGCAGCTATAACTGTATGTAAGTGTACTAGTAGAAGTTCTGTTGCTGTGACCTAGTTAATGTGGCACAATTTACTAGCAGCTATAACTGTATGTAAGTGTACTAGTAGAAGTTCTGTTGCTGTGACCTAGTTAATGTGGCACAATTTACTAGCAGCTATAACTGTATGTAAGTGTACTAGTAGAACTTGAGTTACTGTAATCTAGTTAATGTAGTATAAATTAGTGGTAGCTATAACTGTATCAAAGTGTACTAGTAGTAATTTGTTGCTGTGTCTAGTTAATGTAGTATAAATTAGTGGTAGCTATAACTGCACATAAGTGTACTAGTAGTAGATCTGTTGCTGTGACCTAGTGACATCAGCAAAATGTCCAAGCAGCTTAAAGTTACTTAAAGTTACTTAAAAAGTTTTACTTAAAATGTGCTTAAAATATGCTTAAAATGTACTTAAAATTGCTTAAAATTGCTTTTTAAGTAGTTTTAAGTACATTAAGCGAAGCCTAAGACAATTAAGTCATTTAAGCACAATTAAGCAAGTTAAGCGATGCCCATTTTTTAAGCAAAGTGGCCATGTGATTTTTAATCAACTGCTTAAGTGTCATGTCTGTGTACTTAATTGCACTTAAAACATCTTGTTGACTGCTTACTGCACTTACCAGTTGCTTGATTATCAGGTGTCGCTTAATTGTCACTTAAAACTACTTAAAACAATTGGTTCACTGGTTACTAGTTATTGTGTTTGCTTATTTGTTACTTAAACATGTACAGTTGCTTAAATTCACTTAAAGTCACTTAAAGTCGCTTAATTATCACATGATTAGCTAAGCCTACTGAAAAATTTGTGAAGTCGCGAAGTTTTTGCCAAAGTCATGAAATTTTCACTAAGTCGTTCCGGTGCAACCACTTCTGTTGTTTACTCTTGTTTGCTCGATGTTGAACTTCGTTGCCTCATCATTTTCGTGCCTCTCGTTTTCTGCACATGCCACCGCGACTTGTGACTGACTTTTTTTTTTTGAGTCCCAACGGGTCCCACTGCTGCATCCTCCGCCTCCTCTCCTCCTCTGCCTCTGCCTCCGCTGCGTCCTCCTCTGTCCTCCTGTGCCTCCTGCGCCGCCACCGCTTTCGCCACCTCCACATCGCGCGCCTCCTGGACCCAATGGCACTGCCGCCGTGCCGGGCGGCCCACAGCGTCATGCTGCCTACGCTGACGCCATCTGCACCCTCCTCGGTACGTTGTCACGCTGCCTGCCCCACCCCAACGCGTGCTGACTGTTCTTCACCTCCGCTGCCTCCTCCTGCGCTGCCGCCTGCACCACCACCTCCTGGGCCACTTCCGTTTCCTCCGTCGCCTCCACAATCAAACCAAGATATGCCAGATGGACCGTTGGTAGCTTCATTGCTGAGGTGCGCCACGGGCGCCCAAGGTCCAGGCAGCGGCATGCGATCGGCCAGTACCTCCATCTCCTGCAAGGACCAACTAGTGACGGGCGGTTCGTACAACCTCCACTTTGGGCGTCTCCCATCCCAAGATGAGGCACACAATCACCGACCAAACCCGCACGAAGCTGAACCCTTCCTGCACACGGTTCTGCGCCAGGGCCGACTCGCAGACGCCCTCCCTGCGCTCGTCTCCGTCCTACGTGACACAGTGCCGGTGCTCGAGGTGCTTGCACGCATCTCAGCGCATGCGGTGCCAAAGGCTGCTGGGTGGTGGCGGGTGATGTTTAATCCTGGCGGGAGCGCAGGTAGGGGCGTCGCGCGGCACGCACTTGACTTCCGCGTGCTCTCCGGCTCACGGGTGGCACTCCTCGATGCATCAGAGTCGCTCTTCCGGAGTGCGCCTCAGCTCCAGCAGGAGGCTCAATCGCGGACGCAGGACGCCGTGGTGGGGTTTCGACCGATCCCTGGGCTCAGCCGTGCCATCGCCGATGCTGTCGCGGCTGGGCGCGGCCGTGGGACCGTTGCTGGGGTTGACATTGGCATCGTATGTGGTGCGGCGGACGTGGTCGTGGTAGGCGAGGCATTGTGGGCGGGCATCGCGCGTGGGAGCGGGCTGAGCGGTGATGTAGTCGTGAAGATGGAGGATTCATGATAACTGCCGAATCATCGTATCGTCCTCCCTGCCCCCCATGCCTCTACCACTGGATTGTGTCCTTAGTTCTAGTTACTAATGTTGTAGTGTAATCTCAAATAAACTTTGCTTAAAATGTTCTTAAAAGTGCTGAAAACTAAACATGCTTGAAATTCATGCAAATGTCAAAATTGACCTGATTTTAAGTAAATAAAAAAACAGAAAATAAGCGAAAATAAGCGAAAATAAGCGAAAATAAGTGAAAATAAGCAAATTCCTGGAGGCCGACTTGTCTTAAAATGACTTAAAGTGCTTAAAGTGCTTAAAGTACTTAGGAGTACTTAAAAAAACTTTTTAAGTAACTTTAAGTAGAAATAAGCTGCTTGGACATTTTGCTGATGACTAGTTAATGTGGTACAATTTACTAGCAGCTATAACTGCATGTAAGTGTACTAGTAGAACTTGAGTTACTGTAATCTAGTTAATGTGATGTAAATTTGTGATAGCTAGAACTGTATTAAAGTGTACTAGTAGTAATTTGTTGCTGTGTCTAGTTAATGTAGTATAAATTAGTGGCAGCTATAACTGCACATAAGTGTACTAGTAGTAGATCTGTTGCTATGACCTAGTTAATGTGGTACAATTTACTAGCAGCTATAACTGTATGTAAGTGTACTAGTAGAAGTTCTGTGCTGTGACCTAGTTAATGTGGCACAATTTACTAGCAGCTATAACTGTATGTAAGTGTACTAGTAGAACTTGAGTTACTGTAATCTAGTTAATGTAGTATAAATTAGTGGTAGCTATAACTGTATGTAAGTGTACTAGTAGAACTTGATTTACTGTACTCTAGTTAATGTGATGTAAATTTGTAGCAGCTATAACTGCATGTAAGTGTACTAGTAGTAAATCTGTTGCTGTGTCTAGTTAATGTGGTATAAACTAGTAGCAGCTATAACTGTACTAAAGTGTACTAGTAGTAAATCAGTTGCTATATCTAATTAACTCATGGAAGTTTGGCATTAGCTATAGCCATACTAAAGTAAACTAGTAGTAAACATATTGCTGTGTCTAGTTAATGGGTTATAATTTATAGTAGCTATAACTGTGCTAAAGTGTACTAAACAGTAAGCTGGTTTAGCTGTGTCTAGTTAATGTGACAGGAAAAATGAGTGGCACCAGCTATATAGAAGTATACTAGCTATAACAGATCATACTGGTCATAATTAACTAGCTACATCAGTAGGTACTGTAGAAAGTAGTATCAGTAATTGCTGGGCTGAATTCAAAGTACTTTCGTACTTTTGCTAAAGTTTAGTATACTAATTTAGCCAGGACTATTGGATGACTGCGTTTTGACAGGCAGTTCATCACAGCTCATCGTCGACTACAAGAAGAAAATCAATGCTCAATATTCGCTTACCGATCTGGGGCCCATTCACTGGCTCCTCGGTATCAAGATCACCCGAGATCGTTTTGCGCGCACCATCTCGCTTTCGCAAGAAGCTTACCTCAACACGATTATCGCGCGCTTTAATCTGAGCGACGCGAAGCCACAGCGAACGCCAATGGTTGCGAACGCAACTTATTCAAAGCAAGACGATCTCGCCGATGCAACGACGATGAGCGACGTGCCTTATCGGGAGGCGATCGGCAGCTTGATGTATGCTGCCGTAGCCACTCGACCCGACATCGCTTTTGCGGTGTCGATGCTGTCACAATTTTTGGAGAACCCCAGCCAACTTCATTGGCAGGCCGTGAAGCGAATTTTTTGCTATCTCATCGGCACAAAAAGCTCACAACTTACTTACGGTACTGAGTATCATGATTTAGCTGGTTTCACAGATGCAGACGGAGCGTCGCAACCCCATCGACATGCGATCTCTAGTTACGCGTTCATGATCGACGGTGGCGCCATATCCTGGCGATCTCGCAAGCAGGAGCTCGTTACGCTCTCGACAGCTGAAGCTGAATATGTCGCCGCGACGCACGCCGCAAAAGAAGCCATTTGGCTCCGACATCTTATCAGTGAAATTATCCCTCCAGTACTCGCACCGACCACCCTCTACTGCGACAATCAAGCCGCGATCAAACTCATCACCAACGACAACTACCACGTGCGCACCAAACACATCGACATCAGATATCACTTTATTCAACAAGTGATATCTACGGGTAGTATTAAAATGACCTACTGCCCCACTGAAGACATGACAGCAGACATCTTTACCAAAGCCCTACCTTACTGGAAGGTGAAGATGCACTGTCTAGGTCTCGGTCTCCATCGCGCTCCTGTCGTGCTTGAGGGGGACTGTTGTAATATCGATTACGGCGGTCGCGATCTCGATTCCGACCACGCCACCGACCCCATCGATCAACCGCGACACGAACGCGCCGACACCGACCACAAGAATGACGCATCAATCGCGTGAATTTTCGATTAGGGCATGTTTCGTTTCAATCTTGTTGTGTGGATTATCTGATCAGTTTGTTAATTTTCCGAGGCTCGTTTTTGTACGATACAAGCGAGCGTATGCATCATAGCATCGCTCATCGTTCTCTACTTTCCCCCACTCATCGTCATTTCTTTTCGAAAACGAGCGCAGCCACGCGCATCACCCTCAATAGGGTATTTTTCTTCTTTCTCGTGATATAATTCCCCACTCAATTTTCGAGTGCTTTTTGCGTTTTGCTTATTTCAAGCTTGTGATTATGCCTATCCACTTTTCCTCTTCAAAATAAGTACAAAACAAAGTAGCTAACTTGTATTAAATACGAGCCAAAGTGCTCCAAAGTTGAATGTATCGAACCTGACCCCTTCGTTCCCTCGTTATCGTCCCCGCGTTCGCCCCGCTTCCCCCTCGCGTATAGTCGTCCCCTTAACCCATAACCGACACTACAAATATGACATTTTCCTGATGTGATGCACCAGTATCAGCAGAACTCTCTACCTGAAATGTTAAAGGAGCAGACAGGGTTCCCAATGACAAAGTCAGCATGTTTAGTGCAAAATTACAATTCAACTTCACAATCCAGAACCATAAGACATGTAAAATAAACTGGCTATAACAAGTACTTGTAATTCTCAGTACAAAAGGTAACAATCATCACCTTGACATTGAAATGCAAGCTGTATACAAACCAACAATTTCATCAACTGTGGGGTTATCTGAGGCAGGACAATAGAATGAGTCAAGGTCATTTGGTAAGACAAACACAAAACGCAAGTTGGTCTCAGCAGGTAGCCCACTACACCAAGATGCAAGAATTTTAATAAAGCCATCCTTAATTTTGTGAGAATGGCCTGCAGTGAACTGAAACAAGTTGAGATATCCTTCACTAAATATAAAGGAATCAAAAGCAACATGTTGGTCACTTCGGGGTACGTAGTAGACGTTCGGTTCGATGTTTAGTGGGGTATTGGCGGCGTAGACGAATCTCCGGTCAACATTAACTCGGAGAGGAACGTTTTCCTGTGCCACTCCATAAATGATGGTCTTAGGCAGTGTGTTGCTGAATAAAGCGTGCCAGCAGTACTTGGCAACGTTCGACCGAACCATTGGGGTAGCATTCAGTTCAATACTCGTACTGAATTTCCGGTGGACGAAAACCTCGAATATCTTGCCAGCCATTCCGAGTCCCCGAGTGTCCCTCAACCTCGAGAAGTTCTTCCACATACCCAACAGCTGATCAATAGTGAAGTCCTCAAGCCTCTGTGCAACCTGTTGCTCAACCGCAGCCGAGATGAGCTGAGTTGTATAGTCCGCGTGACCCAGTGCAGATCCTGGCTTGCGCCGAATCAAACAGATTTTATGCAACAAGTCAGGTTGTTCTTCTTCGTGAAAACTTGAGAAAATCTTTTCAAAGAGATCGGGACTAGATTGGGCGATTTGGGCATCACGGTGCTGGACGTGGGCTTCAACTCGATCAGGAGTCATTTCGAGGCAGAGGTGTGCAGTGGGGCCTAAGAGATCATATCTCTGCGACGCGTCATTTATCCTTCCTTCATTGTTTGAAATTAGGGAACTCATGCTGTGGAGGAAGAGAGGGCTCAGCATGAGTGGGTCATGAAAGGAACATACTCACGCATATTTGACCTCCGCCCTTGTCCAAGGATTCATTATCGCTCGATGGTCCGACCATGACTGCGCAAGCGTTGACCAGCGAGCTCGCTCAGGGGAGGTGAGATAGATGGGGAAGACACCATCTAGGAGTTTGATCGGAATCCCGCCTGGTGATTGAGAAGAATCAATGAGAGTCCATATGCGCTCGCTAAATTTTCGGAACAAGAATTCGGCTGGGACGATGAGGACCCCTTCGGAACAGAAAAGATAGGACTCGGATGCTTGATACCACAGAGTATCAGACTTATCCCCAAGACGTCGACGCAAGGCGTAGTAGGCCCAGTACGATTTTCCTACGCGCAAAGGAGTATAAAAAAACAGGCTTCTCATATCGATGAAAGAAGTACTGACCAATGCCAGGTTGGCCTGTGACAACCACTGCAGGCGGACGATTCTCCGTTCCGTCGTTGTACTTTTCTTCAACCCAGTTATAGATTCTAAGGTATTCAGCGCGAATGAGAAGTTGACTCCAACTGGAGTCTATGATTGGGAGGCGGGGGGACTCTGGAAGGAGATCGCCGTCATTCTCTCCTCCATTCTCGTCGTCGTTCTCTTCATCGTTAGGATCATGGACTGAATCACCAAAATCACGGTGCTCTCGAGGTAGACGATCGCCCCAAAACTGCTTATGGAAATCCAACATCTTAGTCGACTTGGCACTATCATCGCACAGTCGATTAAACCCTGAAAACATTATTTTAGGCGGCAACGTAGTAAAGAGTAACATAGAAGCTGTACCAAATCCGCGAAAAGGGCCATCATCTACAATTGAAGAATCTAGAAGTTATCCAAGGAAAGATGTCAATGAGTCGAATGAGAACGAAAGACAACGCCCACTTACCCGCTTTATGTCTTTTACCCCCCTTTTCATCGGAACCAATTCCATCGTGGTCACGCTTGGAGGCGGCTCTGGAGGAGGCAAGCACAGAATCTTGGAGTGCGATAACACGTTGTTATGATGGAGTGTGATTATGGAGGGAATGACGGAATTGGAGAAACGGGTGCCACACTCACCAAGCGCGGGTACCTCAACAAGGATGTGGATAGGCTCTTTGGATAAGTCTTCATCCCCGAAAAGCTGAGAAATTGGCTGCAGGGCATTGTTTAGGCGAACAAGGCGAACGTCAGAGCGAACGTCAGAATCATCGAATTGAATAGTTTTCAAGGTTCGTTCGAGATTATCACCATCGGGGAGACCGGAACACTTCCAGAGTACGAGATCGCGGGCAGCGACTTTATCGAGCATAGGGGCATGCTCGACTTTGATCAATTTCTTGAGATCGGCAACGATGTCGTCGTCATCGATTTTAACTGGGAGAATGTGTTCATACGGCTTATCATCAGGCCAGACAAGGCACATTAGCTTTGATTTCGCGCCAGACATTGCAGGATGGAACGGCGTAAAGATTGACGGTGCCCAAGCTAGAAGTCGGTGTGAAAATGGAGACTGTGCACCAACGGTTCCGTTGGGATTGTTGTTGGTTGTTGATCCGGTTGATGCAACCGATTTGCCGGCTCGGGCTCATTAACGAGAAGGTACCATACAAAGTGCACCTCCTCTCCCAGATAGTTGGTGGTAACAAAAAAATGACATCATACCACGTGATTGTAATGGTCACAGTTGACACTGGCCCCTTGTTGAGTTCATCCTCCTCTCCTTCTCCATGCAAGCCTTTGCCAGGTGAAAGAATGCCACCCCTTCTCACTGAAGAGTGTTGAGCATCTGCTGGTCCTAAAATTGAACCTGGTGCTTTAGGCCATTCACAAACTCAGAGATTAGATCAATCTCAGCCACTATCACCTTGAATGTTTTACCATGTGGCCTAGTTTATAAGTTTAATCATCTTCATCTTCATCATCCTTGTTAAGGTTCCAACTTCCAAGTAGGACCTTTGTGCAAAATGCACATTCATTCATAAAGTTAAGAGCAAGACTTGCAAGACATCCAAGGTAAAATAAACTTGGTTACTAATAGCCATATGGCCCATGTCAATAGCAACACAACTAAATAAATACAAAGCAGACATTATATAACAAAGACACCATAAAGCACCAAGAGTAAGTAAAAGCCCCAGGTGTTAATGGTCATGATGGTTGCTGAGAACCTGGTGATACAATGTCCATCTGCATTACAAGCTGTGACCAAACTTCAGTGAGACTGAGACTACCACTCTGCCGTAGCACGTGATCTGATGCGTGAGCACTACCCGACAGCGTGGGTTGACAAGTGAGTTGAGGGTGCATGTCCATGCGTGGGATCGCACAGTGCACAGGGGGAGGGCCTTCCATATGTTGTGGCGTGTCCTCTGGTAGCGCCTGTTGCAAGTAAGCGGGCATCGGTGGGCTCGCAGATCCTGTAGACGTGGGGAATAGGAAAGGCGAGTTGGGAGTATGTGGTGATTCATATCGCTGTTCAAGAACGTGGGTGTATCCCCCAACCGCGGGAGACGGTATAATTTGTGCCTCGAAAGACACCAGCTGATCGGAGAGCGAGGGTCCAGGGTTCCTTGGTGAGGGTTCATTAGGGGGTTGTGATGCAAGTCGTGGTGGTGCAACTGGCTGAGAAGATCCTCGGGGCAGTACTCCGGAAGCAGGATGGTGCGTCTCCTGAAGTAGAGTTGGCGACAGATCAGCCCTCATTCCCGATGAGAGACGAAGCGATGACAGTGGTGCTGAGGTGGCAGCGCGCACAGTGGAGGTCATTCCCGAAAAGACAGCAAATTCATCTCGCCTGGGGGAAGGAAACGGTTCACTAGCCGGATGAGTTGCACGGAAACTCTCAGTCGCCTTCTCGAGATGCCTCTTCATAACGGGCTAAGAGGGCGTTCGTCAATCCCGCCATGAAAGGATGATGGGATACACACAAGCATCTTCACTGCGCGTCCACCAAATGACGCGGCGCTCTCGAACAACTCGTAGGCTGTGCGAAATTCCATTAGCGCCCCCTGAGCCATCTTGCTTTGCGGCGCGCGCACGGGAATCAGAGCAAGCATCACCTGTATTCTTAGATCAGCTCCGACAGGGTGCGTATAAAAATAACTGCTTTTACCGAGGCGGAGAATGCATGTGTCCACAATACCCAGAACCTGGCAACGCGATTGGGGAAGAGGGTGAAAGCGGCCCTCAGGTTTGACAAGATCTGGCAAGCAGAACGGTAGCCAGAGAGGATGGACGACGCGTATGTGCCTCGAAGTGGATCGGTGGGATGGTCGTACAAGCCCTGTGCGAAGAACGCACGATGGACGTAGAGCAGCGCTGCCGGGCCGTGAAACGTGATTCCCGAGGTTACAATAATCGCGACTCACTCAGACAGCGGTAGTTTACCGGCATAAAGTGTTGCATTACAACAGAGAAAGATGCTCCGGCAGGGGGTGGATCGAGTGC
Source organism: Lactifluus volemus (assembly GCA_022376515.1). Lineage (NCBI taxonomy): Eukaryota > Fungi > Basidiomycota > Agaricomycetes > Russulales > Russulaceae > Lactifluus > Lactifluus volemus. Next base: position 46,199 of record WTXI01000021.1, read on the forward strand.
ATATTTGGGAAGCTCCATGTCGCAGATCTTGCGATCAAGTTCGAGAATGACCGAGTACTTGGGAGGGCGAGCTGGGAGAATACCCGCAACAACTTCAGAAACACATTGCTTGCCAAACTGAGCCTTCCAATGTGGAACTACACAGACGAACAGTATGTCACAAACCCGGATGCATACGATCGTGAAGACGCACAAGACACTTGGGGATTCGCTTCAGAGTCCATTATTTGTTCAAGGTCATGTGGAAGCTCGCAGTCGACGAAAGGAAGCGAAAAAGTTGGCAAACGACCTGTAGCAAGACTCTGGAAGGGGTTATGGGGCTTGTTTCGTGGAAGAAACCCTCTCACCTGCCAACAATCCGTGATGAACAGCTCCCAGAACAGTGCACGGCGTTTCTGCGTTTCGGCCGGTGTCAGATCCCATCGAGCACAATCGCGATCTGAAAAACGGCTTGTCCTATCAGCGGAGGCAGTGTAATCTACATGATAAACCTACGGAGACCAATCTTTATATAGATAAGCGCGGGATGAATGGTCACCGTAACGTAAAGAACTCACGCTCTGGGCCAACTTGGTCGCCAACCCCATCAACGCCCAAGTGCTCTCAATACTATCTTGACTTGCAACGAGGCCCTGATATATCGCCATCAAACTGAGCGCTTGCACTGTACTTACAGTAGGCGGACGATCCAGGGGCTGAGCAAGCGCAAGGGCCGCCCGCGCGAGCGCGTAAAAGCGATTCCCATCTGCATTCCCTGGTGGGGGAGGCAGTGAGTCATCTGTCACGGCTCCAAAACAAAATATGACAAATAGGAGTGCGAGGTCATGAGTTGTGGGTGGGACGGAGGGAGGAATTCCACAAGGCCGAGCTTCAACGTAGTACAAGGGGAGCAGTTCTTCGTAAAGCTGGCGTTTCTTTACGGCGCCAAAAAACCAGGGAGATTGCTCCAGGTAGAGTGCGCAGAGCTTTGAGGCACGGGGCCAGGGAGGAAGATACGCCTCAAGCATATAAAGAGGAAGACGCGTGTAAGCCTCTGGGAACGATGCAGAGGCTTCGACTATGGGACGAGGAAGGTCGGGAGGCGTGTCGCCGAGAATTGGAGGGTGGGACAGCTCCCCACTAGCGCTGCTGAGAGACGGCGAGTCCTCGGAATCTGCTTCACTCTGACAACAAAAATTGGTTGTTTAACGTGGAATAAGAGTCATGATATCTTACGAGCAGGAGGCTCTGAATATCAATATTCATCGTTAAGAGAGAGAGATCGAACCAAGAAATAGATGCTTACTTCATGACCCGCAGACCGCCCATAGAATGTTGATCCCCCATCATCTCGAAGGGCTAGCGTGCCAAATGTATCGAGTACTCGATTGTCATCGGGCTCTGTTTCTCTTCATTCTGTTCGATGGCAGAGTGGAGATCGATCATGGATTTTATCTTGAGGTCGCGCTGAAGTAAAGGATGTGGATCACGCGAGACACTGGAGTGCGAAACAGAAAGAGCGTCTTCGAGCTGGCGAATACGGTCGCTCATCTCTGCGATCTTGTTGTGGAGTTTATCGGTATCCGCGAGCACAAAACTAGAAGAGTGCTTGTCAGGGGACAGCTCGAAGAGGGTCTGATATAGAGAGAGACCGTGTTCCTTGGCCTGTTACGAGGCTTCCTAAAGGCAAACCATGAGTACCTGCTCACAAGCAACCCCGTGATAAGATGTTTTTGTGACCACAATTTTCCGGGAAAAAAAGTGCACACGGGGAAATTCCGACGACGACGCACCGTTGGGACAGATAGAGGCACACCCCCTTCGCATGCACGATGAACATGGTATGACCTTGTCGCATTTTAACTTGAGACTAGAAACGAGGAGATCAGTTAGTTCAAGAAAGAGCTCGAGGTGGCGCTGCCAGTGACCGTCTGCATTCAGCACAGGCAATTGCGCCATGAGAACGCTTCCACTCTCTCTCTCTGAATTTTGTTGGATTTGCTGCATCGCTACGTCCCGTCTGGCCAGTGGGGTTAGGTGGCATAGCGGGTTAAACACTGGATGGGGCGAGGAACATGACTGAGGAAGTAAGATATTTGTATGTAGCAACATGCCGTTATCACGGTCGCTTCAAGTAGTTAGATCTACATGTTTTTATCTTTCGGCCACATGTACTAGCTCCACGTGATGGACGGGCTCTTGCCATTTAAGATTGGCTGCATCGCACCACCCAATTATTGCCTCTCTTTAATACAAAGAGGTATTGAAATATGGACTTGCTTAATCTCACCGACGCACACGGACTCTTTGAAAACTACATTTCAGCACCTGAAACACTATAACGACACGTATTAGACAAATATCAAATGAGTCGGGCCAGAAATGGGTGAGATATAACAAAGTGTGGGTACTATTTACTCACACGACTTGTCTTTCCTCTCCTTGATATCAGCGCCAGCTGATCGATCATCACCCGCCCGTGTACACGTACGCAATGCCTTATTCATACCCATGACGATATCGTTCTTCTCGCTCTTTCTCCAATTTTCCGATTCGGTCCTCTGCTGCACAAAGCATCTCATCCCACGCTACGAAGAGTTCCGACAGGCTGTCAACCTTGGATGTCGAGTCAGGACGATGGTTACGCCTGGGTAAAGAAACCCTGTGAAACAAACCTGCAAGGCATACTGCTGGACAACCGCAGCGACGCGCTTTTCGAGAGTAGCCGTTCGCTCAAGGTCTTCTTCGTGCCGTAGTAGAAGTCCCTCGAGACGTGGTTGTAGTTCTTCGTAGTCTACCACCGGCGAATGTGGGAGTGAATACAATGTGGAAAGGGGGCGACTGGGCCCTTACCTGACAGTTTTCCTGCACCGGTGACCCCTTTCTGTTGTAGAGCATCGATCTCGCGCATGTCATTGTCTGCGGCGCGAATGTCAGGTTCGAGCTCTGTCGCTAGAGCGGCCAACTCTGCGGGAGACATTTGCGCATATTCTGGAGGTGTAATGGTTGGAAGTGTGCCAGAGAGGGCAAAGGTAGGAGTCAAGTATTGTGCATGCTGTTCATCTGGGTGGTTGTGAGAACAAGGAGAAAGAGGCTGGGGGGGCGCGACTTACGGTGACTGATAAACTTTTGTAAAACGTCATGGGAACTCGCTATATCGTTCAACCTTTTCTGGGCGTGTTGGGCTGCACGAACCAGTGTTTCACCGCGTTTGAGTTGTAATTTGTGTGCGAGTGATACGCCATAGATGAGAGCCTCTAGCCATCTTAACCGTAGTTCGAGTGACTGAGCCGCAGCCATTATAGAGTCAGTCACAGTCAGGCCCGGGCCACGGGCCACACCCGTAACCCTGCCAGTCGACCTAACAAGCTTTTTTTTGTCACTCACCATGATTCTCGTCTATCTCACTTCTCGAATCGTCAGGTAAAAATAACAATAACTTTGTTCTTTTCACTCGTTGATTTCTTCGTCGCAGTTGCCTCGTTGCTTTCCTCTATCCGGGCTATGCCTCTTTCAAGACCCTCTCCCAGAGACCTGCCTCTGAGCAAGACCTCGAACGATGGCTGATGTATTGGTCTGTGCTTGCTTGTGTCGTAGGACTTGAATATCTCGCCGAATGGCTCATTTCTTGGTGCGCCCCTCCTCCTCTTCTTCAAACAACATCCTCCTCATTAACACCTTCAGGATCCCCTTTTACTATCTTTTCAAGATGCTCTTTCTCCTCTACCTCGCTCTTCCACAAACACAGGGTGCTTCATATCTCTATTTAACACACCTGGAGCCCACCCTGCGTGCGCACGAACAGCAAATAGACGCAGCCCTCGCGCAGCTTAGGGCCCGCGCCTTTTCTTTCCTGCAAGCTCGTGCACGCATGCTCTGGGATTCCATCGTCGCCAGCGCTTCCACCCCACAACCCGCCCCGCAGTCGAGTCGTCGTCGGGCGGCCCTGCCCAGACCCCCGCGCTCAGCGATTCCGTCTCCGGTCCGACACAGCTCCTCGGCACACTCTGGCGCACATACGGCCCCGCCATCGTCGCTGGCGGCACCGCCCTTCTCCAGCGCCAAGGCGTCGCCCCCAACGCTGCCCCCGCAACAGAAACCCCGCGAGGTTACGATCTCAGCGATGGTCCCGAGCCCGTCCCCATGCCACACATGAAGCACCGCACCTCATCCTCTGGGTCTTTCACCGGTCTCAGAGAACGTGTTGGCAGCAGCTCGAATGTTGGTCCCGGTGGCCGTTTCGAGGAGATTGAGGTGCCCAGCGATGCCGAGGGCGAGCGGTCGGCGGACTCCACCCCCGCCGCCCGTTCCAGTGGGTGGTTCGGCTGGGTCACTGCTGCACCAGCGCATACAAAGACTGAGTGAAGATACGGATGTCGTTCGGTGTGCGAGAGGCGAACTAGAATACTAGCTGACATCATATTCACCCCGTTTTGTCAATGTAAGATATTTTGCGCGACCAAGACCATACCATCAGTCCACAAAAACACAGCTACTAAACGTTACTGGACTGTCACAATTCAAGTCATGCAAAACCTTTCGATTCAATGGAATTTCCGCAAAGAGTATTCACGAAAGATATATATGCCTGTAGGTCCATGGGGAAGCAATGTACAGACCGCGGATCGTAAAGAAGCGGGCAAGTCGTGGAAGCAATCAGCAAAACGGTATTATCTACGGGGTAGGGGGTACGTGCGATCCGTGATACTTGAAATAGTCCAAAAGAGTCAAAATCACAACTGATTGCACAATGAACAATGTAAATGAATAGTGTCCTTGAAAACGACAGCTAACGGCAGGATACGAATCAATCAATGCTATTATAAAAACAATTAAAGACTCACGAGCAACAATCAACCCAGCAAAGATTGCAATGACTGTAAAGAATACGGGAACATATTTGATGATCTGTTGAAATTGTCGTCAGACCTGCATTGAGTTGGGGAAAGGGAACTTCACTCACGATGGCACGACGCTGCTTCCTCACTTTGACGTTGAAGATGGGCGCGTGGATCTGCTTCGACGGTCGCAACCAAACTATGAAGAGACAGGTTACCTCAACACCGTATGGTACGTATATCGTTGAAAGAAGAACTCACAGAGTAAGATCGAATGCAGTTGGTCGATGTAAGGGACCAGCAGGGCGGGCGTGAGCATGATTAATAAAACGTGGCCAATCAGGAAGTCAGAACTCCAGAGGGACAACTCGATGATCTTGACAATAAACTCGCGTGCTGGTTGCGAAAGTAGGTGTGCACCGAATCCGCGATTATACCACTTGCCCGTCCACCACGCACGATTGGTCTCATCATGCTTGAATTCACGTGAGAGGAAAACCGATATCAGGACTTTATGGATGGCACGCTGGATGGCCACAATCGTGATAAGTCCAAGCACAGCATGTGAAGTGTCCCAACGCTCAAGGAACCACTACGTGGGAGTTAGATGAGCACACTCGACACAGGATATAAGACTTGACGTACGAAGAACTCGAAGAAACCAATCATCCCGACTGTGCCGAGAACGTGGGCAATACTTGCCATTATTGCGCCGAACCGCACACAACAAGAGTCAAGCATCGGCCCAAGGACGAGGGAGATGAGAAAGAGGACGAGTAAGATGGCCGCGTTCCATGCTATGGGACCAATCGAAACAACTGCAATGCGGACGAGGGCACTCGGTGGGGTCTGACCGTTGGCTGGGAAGGACTTGACAAACATATACGCGACGATGAGCAGAACCGCGAAGATGATGGGGAAAATGACTTCGGAAACGATGACCGCACGCCAACCTGCACGGGGAACGTCCCCTGACAGCTTCTCCGATGGCCTGCCGAGTTTCTTCTTTTTGTAACCCGTGATCATCGTACGCGACAACCGGCAATACCCAATCCAGGAGTTATTGTGCGAGCGTGAATTTCCCCGCGACATCCAACGTAAAAATTCGCTACTCATCTCCGTGAGCGGAGAAGAAAGGCATAGTTCAAACCAGGTGACTCACCGGTAGTCGACGATAAAGTCCGCAAACGAGAACTGGTGGGGATTGAAGAGGAACGGGGCGATGCAAAGAGCGAGAATGGACACCCAAAAATAGATCAGGAAAGGTGTCCAGAACGTCAAAGTCACGTAAAGAAGCATCAGCAAAGTCCGCATGCCGAGGTAAATACTGGGACCAGCAAAACGCGAGAAGAGAATGCTGAATGATATCCGAGTTGTCGCGAACCCGCGTCCGGTGGCAATGTATCGCGCCCCGCCGAAAGTGAGATTATTGAGAATCGAATGAGTGTAAATCTGAGTGGCGAACACTTCGAACAACGGCGACAATGACATGAATTGCTTGCCGAGACGCCCAAGTGCACGGCCGGTGCCACGTTCGACCAGTTCTGCGAGAGTGCGATGAGGGCTCTCGCCTGCTGTAAGGAAAGGAACAAACTAGTCACTTACCTTGAAGGAAAAGCGGTAACCATGCGATCATGAAGACCAAGAAGATACTCATGATGCAGTGGTGAATCCAGTTGAAGACCGGATGGAGGTTGTAACACCCTCCTTGTCCGTTCAGTGGCTGGCCGGTGCTCGAGTATTCACATATCGTGACCTGCGCGTTGAGCGTTCCCAAGAAGACCACTGTATGTAAAAAATTAGATTGTGCGCGGAACCAGGCGTGAACGTAAGCACTTACTTGTCACAACGAAAATTTGCACAGATAAGATGATGAGCATATTGTTAATGTGGAAACCAGGGTGGCCGTAGTAGAAAGTGAGGAAGCGGTCAATGGGAAGCTGCGTTCCTAGATAATAGTATTCGCGACTGAGCATTTGCTCGCCCATACCAGTACCAATCTTCGTTTGGAAATTCAGAATCGTGCCAAACCCGAGGTCTCGACCCTTGCCGCACTGGTAATACTCCGTGTGCTTGATACGCCCGCCGCGGCCAAAAGCCGTCATACCAGCATAGATATCTTCGTTGAGGTGTAGACCCTTCTGCGCTTTGGATACACCGCCACGGGTGTTCATGAACGTTGCATTGAGGAAATCGGGGTGTCCGTAATGCAGCTTGCCTCCGATCCACGCAAGAGAGCGCGCCGTCAAAGTGCCAAACGTCTGCTCTTTTCCGGCCGCGATATCACCGAGTATGCCGATGTTCTCCGAGAAGATATACTCACGCGCACCCACGATGGCGACGGGTGCGGCTTTAAACTCCTTTTGACCCCACTGAGCATATGGACTTTGGCTGCTGATCGCATAATCCTCAAACTCTGCAAGAACGTTACGAATTTTGAGGCATTCTTCGAGGTAGTTATCTTGGTTGGCATCGATGAGCTGCAAGTATTCGCCGCGATAGAAGACGATCGCATGGTTCTGGTTGTCGGACTTGCCATCACCAAGGATAGGATTACCGGGTAGTTCGATCCGGAACTTGGGTTTGCGCCGCCCAGTCTGGGGGTTAAACTCGGAATGGCCATCGATGAGCGCAGAGTAAAGGCGTGGTTCGCCGCCATCCCTGCGAGGCTCTTCCTCGAGGTAGGCAATTTGAAGTTCCGGATACGCACGAAGCAAGAACTCGGCGTTCTCGTGCTCTTCCTTGTTAAACTTGGAATACCGCTGCATGGAGACGACAAACTTGAACTTGCGGCGAGCCATGCGCTCAAGTTCGCGCTCGAGCTTATCCGTATTACCGCCAAACATCTGGACTACCTCGGGGTTCTCGACGCGGTAGAGAAGTTTGATCGCCTTGGCATAGTTCATCATACCCGAGACCGTGCGGTAAAGGTCTGGAAACGCAACGAAGCCCAAATACGTGTACGCAAAGTGAATTCGGGGGCGGCACTCTTGAAACCGATGCAATAAAACGGCAGGTCGTCAAGTTTAGTCGAGCCCTTTCGTCACCTGGAAATGCGCCATCGTACATCTCCGATTCTTTGGCCAAAATCTTGGTGTCCCTGACGAAATTCTCCCATTCCAAGCTGTGCAGCTGCTTTAGATACTCGAGGAGCGTGACGCGAGTGTTGAGATCGGATTCCTTGATGATTTCCCGTAGCGAAAGGAGAATCTAAAGGCATCCGGCGAATAAGAAGCAGTTGGGGGAAAGCTTCCAGAGACAAACACACCTTTTCATTGTAATGCGGAGTGAGGACCGTGAATGTGGGCATGGCATCCACCGGGAGCGCCTCGGGCAGTGCCGTCGTGAGCGACTGGGCGAAGAACGAGATCCGGCGCTCGGCCTCAGAACCAGGCGGGAAGAAACTCCCCTTGAAACCCTTGTCTGTCTGAGCGACGAAGAACGGTGGGGCTCGGAGACTGCGACGGCCATCCGGGGTATCGACCTGATGATAAAGGAGCTTCTGCACGTGATCAATGGAAAGCAAGTGCTCGCGATACATGGAAATGATGATGGCATTCCATATCTGGGACACAAGGACCTGCAAGGGATGGTTCAAACAACGTGGATGGGCTGTGTGAAATTGGACAAACCTTGGGCTTGTACCGAACCTCCAAATCCGAGGTTGCCAGAATCTTGGAATAGATGCGTTTTGGCAGACGAGCGTAGATATCTCTCCAGGGCGTCCAGATCGATAGCCCAAGGAAGAAGGAACGGGAAATGGAAAAGACGGTATTCCAAATGATATACCATAAGAACGTGTCGAGGAAGAAGAGCACAAGATCCATGAAGAACATGATCGTGAGGGTGAAGATGGCTTGATTGCTGCAAAGTGCACTCCCAAACAGCTTATCGTGACAGTTCTGGATCTTCATTCCAGCCATGGCGCGGATCGGATCACGGAACGCAAGGGTCAGGAAAAAGTAGGATTCGGTAAACTTGCATCCAAAGACGAGGAACCATAAGAAGACGCTCCCAAGACGAGCTTGAGAGTCCAGAACGGGATAACTGGCAGTGAAAGTCTGGGACGCGAGATACTTGCGTGACTTGCTGGCGACACGATCGCCGAACATCCGACCTGAAGGCATAATACCGAACAGGAGAGTTGCGGAGATGGAAATGAAGAATTGAGCAATGCCGAGGATGAGAGGGAGGGATCCACCACCACCCGGTTGATTCTCTGCTATCGCGATGTAAACGGTAGGCCAGAGGTTAGGGCGAGGGTGACAAGCAGAAAGAGTAGGCGGCGTGCGAGGTGCGAGGTGTTGTTCCAGGTTAAAGGGATATACGAAAATTCTGCCAGAGTCGCAAGAATCATGATGATAGACGCAATGGCACCTCCAAGCGCCGTTGCAGACCACGTTAAAGCAGATGAGTGGCCTCGCTTCGGCTGATAGATGGTTGGAGCATTATACGCGGTATAGAACCAAAATAATGAAATGTGAAGGACCCAGATGCGATTAAAGTTGACGAGTAGATGTCCAAAGGAGCGCTTTTCGTAATACGTTTTGAAAAACGCACGATTCCAGTCAATGCGGTCGAAAAGCATAAAGCGTTGCGCGGGAGGAACATCCACGAGACGAGTCTGAAAGGGGGGGGATCGACATGAGTTAATATTAATTCAAGTGGATAAGAAAGCTAAGGCACCTTGTCCATGAGTACGATACGGGCGATGCCCTCCGGATACCAGAACAACTGATTGATGTCGTCGTAACCGATGATGCGATGGTGGTCACGTTCTCGCCGGACAAACTTGCCGTCCACAGCCTCATAGCCCTGATCACGGATGAAGCGGTACAGAGGCTTGATAACGGCGCGAAGGTATAGGCCTTCAGGTACGGGGTCGATGCGACTCTGGCACTCGGGAGAGCGATAGTAATCATCCGCACATTTGAAGATGAAGCAGAGGCATTCGGGGATGAATCGAACTTGAGCAGCCTCTCCCCAGCAAAGGAGATAAAGGGCTATCTGGCGCATGCGGTCATACTGGGACATGTTATTCATCGCCTGACGCCAGCGTTCAAGGGCACTCGTGAGGGACTTCTCGGAGTGGCTGCGGCCGCCGCCACGCTTCGAGCGAAGGCGCTGGAGACCCGGATTTTGGGTATGGCCAACGGCATCGTCGAGGTCAAGCTGTGCGGCAAAGTACCACTTGCGATAGTTTGCGTGCTGACCACCGATATAGTCAGCATGGAGGGTGAGAAGTGCCTGATTGGGAGACATCCGGGAGGCGCGGCTGTCAAGGAGGTGCATCGTAAAGTCAAACTAGAAGAAAGAAACCCATTAGGAAAAGACGCCGGAAGGTGGTTGGCAAGTAGGGTTGGAAACGAACCATGTTCCGCATAGAATCTCGTTGAAAGCCGAATTTCTGCTGGAGGTCGAGGAAAATGTCTTCTATCTCCTCTTTTGAAAGCGGGATGGTACGCTCAGCTCCCCATGCAGGATAAGGCTCACGACCGTTGCCAAACTGAGCAGCGGCAAAATCGCCCAACGTGGGCGCCGAAGAGCGCACGCCGTTGAGCGACTCTGCGGATGGTCCCAAACGCTGTCCGTAGACATCGTGATCTGAATCAGTATCTGGATGACCTAGAGATAAGGAGTGATTGAGTGAGAGAAGAAAGGGAGAGAGAAAAAGACGGAACTGTAAGGGTCAGGGTGGTCATAATCATTCAAACCGGCAGCACTGCTCTCTGAGCCATAGTTGTCTCTATGATAGGTCTCAGATGTTTCGACATCGTGGTCATAATACTGCCGAGAATTAAAGGGTTCATTCAAGTCGGCAGTAGGGGAAGGAACGGGGTAACCCTCTTGACTGCGGGAGCGGTGGTGGCGAGCAGCCATGATGAGGGAAAGGGGTGAGGGGGGAGGGGTGGGTGGGTGGCAACTAGTGCGCTGCGGGGTGGGAAGTAGCAGTGTGAGCGTGGTGTAGAAGAGGAGGAGGGATAAAGAAGGGGAAGAAGAGGGGATGATAGGAGAGAAGGAGAAGCGAAGCGAGCAACCACCGCAAGTGGAAAGCGCTCAAAGTGACAAGTGACCACGAGGCTTGGCAAATGCAAGCGGCGCCTTAGCGACCCGGGCGTTGAGTGGATCCTTGCTCCGACACCAAGAATGGCCAAACCAACCAACCAAACTTGGTTTAGTCTCCTCACACGGCGCCCTTTACCTCCCACAGTTGGCAGTCGTAGTGAGCCCGCCCATCTCAATCTGTCATTCACAGTATTGCGCACCCATCCCTTATCATTGACTCACCTCAGCCTCACCGGCTAAATTCAGTACAAAAAGGCTTCTTCTATTCACCCACAGCCCCGATGACATAAAATTGAAGCGCAACAACAACCATCATCATCCAGTTATTGCGATCGGCGTCTAACAAAAGGGCGCTGAGCGCGGTTCCTGCTCGCTGATCTGAATGCTGTCCCTACAGTCCTCGGGGTGCGCCCATCATGCCACTGAGACATCAGCTAGATTTCCTTTGCGCAGCATTGTCCATCGCAGCCCGCCCCGGCGCCTGCAATATCTTTTACCATAAATCACGTGACCGAGCGACTACCTCAAGTGCGTCAAGGCTATTACGTTTGGTATGAGCCTTATCTTTGACCTCGCTGGTGGAGACCGCCATCGGAAATCGGGTAAGCTGTTACTGTACAGTATACGCTAAGTTCAATTTGGAGATGGTCCCTGCACTTTATTTCACTCCCACTTGAGCCCTCCTCACCGCGTTAATGTCGACCTTCATGCATCCGCGCGACATGATGAGCTTGCAACCGTACTCGGATGTACCAATGTCCAAGTTGCACTGGAAGCTGAGCTAGACGCTTTACGCTGCGTGTAGGTTAAATCCCTTGCGGTTCAGGGTGGGGCAACTGATAGAAGTTCTCCGTAGACAGAAGTCGCCCCAGCGTGCAGCCCCGCCGTCACGAACGAGAATCTTAGGGCCGCGTAAGCACTGCTTGTTGAGTACAGCAGTTGTGGGGCTGGCATGACGAACGTCCTGTTTTTCCGCAGGGACGTGAGTACGCATGTTGTGCGTGAGAGCACATTGAACACAGAAGAAGCTTATCATTCGAACTCAGTCATGCCGAAAACTTGAAAGATAATCAAACAAGCAAGAGAGTGTAGTAGCTACCCTACTCGGACAACGAAATAAATTTGAACAAGAACGACACCATCTACTGGTCATGCTCCTCAGTGATGAGGTTCCCGTCGAGGACCCCATCTGGTCGCTTTACGGACATCATGTTAGCTTCCATCGAGTACTTGGCCTGTCCGATAGGCCATGCCTAGTTAATTTCAAAGAATGGATCTTCAAGTCGTCAACTGCCTTTACGTCGAGCGATGCACAGTCGATGAACAAATTGATATTACGCTGAACGAATCGTCCTTCATGCAATTTCTTGCAGCCTGCGTCGCTTTATTTCGCACGTTGTCCTCTCCCTCGGTTGAGAGTGCCATCCCGACGAACGGTTTATATTTCTACCCGTCCACGATCACATACTCCAGCCACCAGGAATTGAAATTGAGGTGAATTGCCAAACCGAGATCCGCAAGGTGCGATGTGCGTCCTCTGGATACCCGTCCTGTGAGCTTGACGATAAGCTGATTGGCGTCGGTGCTGGCAAGACAACCTTTCTGTAGTCAAGTCGCTTGTCATAGGTGAACATCGTCACCTTCCACTCCTTTATTCATAGATGACTTGATTACCTCTTGATATAATGTCATATACGGATATCTACGAGCTATCTGAACATGACGGTCGAACTGCCCATGTCTTTCTCTTCCATCTTATCTTCGATTTCATAATATTGGGCATTAATGACCTCGATCGTTCCCATTCGCACTCCCTGGCCATTTCCTCCCTCCGGTGAGTTGATAGGTCAAACAAAGGCGTTAGAGTCGACCCTTACGCGTGTCCCGTCCCATGGACAGCTAATGAATCCAAGGTACGGACCTGCAACCGTCATGAGCCGGTGAGCGACCCAGATTGCACAGAGTCTGAAGCGAATGCTCGGAAAACAGGTATCGTAGCTAAGATAGCAAACATGATCAAAGAGGGCATTGACGAGAACTCTTGCATAGCCTGGTTGAATGCATATCCGGTCTCGTTGTGACATTTTCGTATGACTGCTGGCGAGATCTTTAAAACTTAAAGGGGGTTTCCGTCGGTATGGTATCGGATCTGTTCGGCTGGGAAAAAGTGGCCCATGGTCATGAAAAATAAATGCCGAAGCGCTGTCCGGAGCGTGGTCTCCGAGTCATTGCAAGGTAAGGTGCTTTCCCAGGAGGCGCCTTACACCGGTCTCGAGCGCCGAGTTGATACGGATCGCATCCGGAAGGTTCTGCCAATGACATGTCCTGGTTCTACTACTAAGTATTGTGCTGAATTCCCAAGGTTGACATGGAGTTGACGGCGATCCCTTTTCGACACCTAACCTCCAGCGGAACGCCACCATAGTCTTCTTCAAGTTGCGCTTCTTCGCGGGTTCGCTTCGAATAGAGGATTATGTTATTTACTTATTGGCATGACTGAAAACTTTGAAGATATGGAGCAAATTACTGGGAGGTTCATCAAGCCATACCTCAGAAATCCGTTTCCATGAATGAGTTAGAGTTAAAGCACCCTCGGGTTGGTATGTGCGAGCCAAAAATGGCGCCTTTGTAGTGTCGAGATCGCATTGCTAGTCACATCAATGTCAATATGGAGCCCTCGATGTGGAGCACCTTCATGAAGTAGGGTTCAAATCACAACAAGAACACTCTTTGAGCGCGTTTCAATTCGTTAATAGGAGTGGTAGATGGAGCAACGACGGAGAAGGCGTTTTCTTGCGCCACAACGACATTTGCAACCACGAGGTACAGTAGATTCCACTGTCCTGTCAGAGGAGAGAAAGAATAACGTCGCCTATCTGAAGCCCGGGCCCCTCGGCGAGACTTCGCTTGCTTACCTTGCACCGTAGCGTTGACTCGGATCGATCTGATCGATTGATTGCCGGTGATTCTCGGAAATCAGCGGCATGTCTCTTTGGTGGAGTGTACAGTATTCCCTGTGACAAAATGTAGAGGTACGTGTGCGCGCATCGCAAAGGCGATCTCTTGAACACCGCTAACCGTGTGCCAATCTCAGATTCTTACAAGGCTTCAGTAGCTTCAGTCATCGATTAGCCCACCCGGTTTATTGAGTTCATTGGTGGTTCCAGAAAAAATTACGCATCGCTAGTCTAGGCGCCATCATGCACTGCAGAGACTGGCCGCGGACGTTCGGCTCCGTCTGTCTCAACCGTCCACGATACAAACAGGAGTTGGCACAACCAGGGAGTTGACACAACCCGAGTGTCAAGAAAGGGCGACTCGGGCGAGAGAGGACACCCAGTCGTACCCTCTCCCGAGCCACTGCTGTGATCATAGTTGTTATACTTGCTATACACACACGCTCAGGCTCTTTGCCGTGAAGCGTGAAGGTCATTCTACCAATCCCGACTTTTTGTTCGATCGATCCATACTGCTTTAAGTTACTGTAAATCCGAGCGTTTGCGCACAGTCCATCGGCCAGGTACGAGAATCCGAGCGTCTAGAGGAGGCATTTCGCGCACTCACATCCACTTGGATATTGTCCCACCTGGTATATTACTTGGGCCCTGGGAAAAGCACGCAGAACGGCATATTGAGCGCTACAATACGGAGTATTTTCACAAGTTAATTCTTTGGAACCATACGATGACATTAAGCTCTCTGATTCTTGATTTGTATAAACAAGAGCGAAGATTCACTGGCACGCCAAGGTTGACGAGGATTACACAACCCCTTGAACGTGTGCCACTCACCACCCTCACCAGATCGGCTTACTGGCTCAACTTGTACGTCGTTAACAATCACCGGAAATTTCCCATCTCCCACTGTCCCTACCAGTGTTGTGCGCTTCCCATTCCCATGCTCTCTGTTCTCTCTTTCAGATGCCCTGTCGTGTTTTGCATTGGGGTACTGTGCAAGTAGATCCAGGCAGATACAATAGGGCATGAAACAGAAAATCAAAAAGGCTGTAGTACAGTAAAATCCCGGTTTCAACGCCAAATTATACAGTAGCCCTGGTGCCATTCCGTAATTTGGACCTGCGCCATAAACTCGGTATGATGCCATGTAACTTATAAAGGCTGAACAATGAGCACTTGTACAAGGCGTAGTATTATGCCTTGTGTTTTGGCAAGTTGAAGAGAAAAGTACTAAGAATTTAAACATAAGATGACCACAAGTTTCAGTCCGCGGCTCATACTCAACATACCGTGCAGTGCAGTGCGGTGCAGTATAAGGCAAGTTGAAACACAGGGACCACAATGGGGAATTTGAAACACGTGTCGCGTCTGTCACGATCAGTGGCACGAGTCCCAATTTGGATATAAAGGCGCGACCAGAAATGGACACGACTTTATACTCGTTCGAGGTGAGTAAATTCACTGACTTGGTTTTCAGAGACACATAAAACCTCTGCATCTGCCTTGGCCTTACTACCATCAACTGTAAAAATGTCCTTTGCTATCGCCGAACCCCCCGCTTATTATCTTGCCGCTGAGGCGCATGACCTCCGTCCTTCCTTTGCCGTGACTACCCCCCCACCTCCCTACGTAGAGCGCATCGCACGTAAGTTTAGGATACTGTCCCCGCCTGGCGAGGGCATCCTCAACACATCTATCCTCGACGCGGTTGGCCGTCCCCTCTACATAACCTCCTCGGATCCGAAGCTCAAAAAGACATCCGTTCGGCGCCTGAGGCCGTCCTCTGGCACTTTCTTCGTGACGGATGAGGAACTGGCCCGGTTCGGATGGGAACGTTCGAGTCCGCGTGTGCGTTTCGGCCCTGTGGGTGATAAGAAGCGGAACCCCAAGGTGAAATGCAAAGAGTGGCTCCCGAAGGTGGACACTGGTTCGTCTGATGTGCAGTACGTTTTTTTCTCTCTACCGTGACAATGCTTGTCCTGATGGGTTCGTTCGGTGGTAGATCCCGTGTCCTCACGTTTGGCGGCATCCGGTACACCGTCACAGAGCACAAAGGCGGCGCCGGTTACGTATGGGTCTCTCTTCACCACTTATCGCACGATTAACCCCAACCCCTTCTTTTGTTTTTAGCTCCTCCGTGCGGACGATGTAGATTCCTCGCTCCCTCTGGCGCGTTGGTGCACGACACTAGACGCTCGATCACAGCGACTGGAGGTTTTCGAGGATGCATACGTGATACCGGGCCTGCTTGACGCATTTGTCCTCGCGCTCGTTGTGTTACAGTGTGAGCAGCCGCTTGGCGATGTACCACATTTCCTCGACTTCTCTTCGCCAAAGTCTTATGGGACGGGCAGCTTCCACCGAGGCTTTTAATACACCCCATGGCTTGACTCCACCAGACTTTTCTTCTATGGGCTATGTGGTAGAGATGTTTATGGTGTATGCTTTACGGTTACATAGGTGTATGCATAGGTGGTCGTATCGCCAGCCGATGAGACAATAAATACCTAGTTTGAAATTTTGATCAAACGAAACCGGTTTCTCTGTCAGTCCGAGTTGTGCGATAACCTGACCACCTGTCACCATAATTCGCTTTGACCATCAAATTCCAACAGAAAAGTCTCATGTCGACGAGGAGCACTGCATTGCAAAGCACACCGCGTACGCCGCAAGATGTGCAAGGTATCAAATGGCTGGCATGCACCACAGGATTGGCAACATATTAGTACGCTTTTTAACCTAATTCCTCCACAGCGTCTGATGACTGTCGCTCACCGAAGACTATCTGCCGACGGGGAAGGCTCACAGGAAATCGCCGAGGGCAGCCATCTCGGGACCGCCAGCCTCCTGTGTGTAGATATGGCGTCAGAAAACATTAAATCTAACGAGACATAGGGGAGTACACTTACCCGCTGTCCGATCTCCCAGTCTTAAAGGGTTAACACATATAAGTACAGAAACAGGCGACCAAATATAAATACGCACAGGAATAGATAATTGTAACAGCCATGAGGATACCAGTACCAGAGCCAATCGCACCCATCAGATCAGCGGCGACAGACAGCAGGCCAAGGACTGCACCTCCCAATGCCGCTGCGGTTGGGATGACACGCTTGAGTTCTTTATACATCGAACCCTCGCGGTGGCCGGCCATGACCTGACGCAGAACAATCATCTCAAGGACGAAGGAGGAAAGAGGTGACCACTCACCAGCTGCTGATCCTTGAGTTGCTTGGCAATGTCACGTGGGCCAGACCCTGACACATCGATCCAGGTTTTGGAGAATATGGCACATACAGATGTCATGAACAGAATATACAGAAGCGTGTGAATGGGGTCAACAAGCGCGGCGCGGAGCGTCCTTGGGGGGGAAATGTAATAAGCCATGCCGGATGTGGCGATAAGCTGGGCTGATTCCTCCATCGGCTAAGAGAAAGTCAGGGCGGTAAGAGATGGGGGCTGACCAAGCAACGTACCTCCCAAACGCCGAGGAGCTTAACAAGGAGGTTGTCGGGAAAGCGGGTGAAAAGCATCTGGCTGACGATATAGATATGCGAGGTAAGGGCAGATTCGAGCATGATGGGCATGTTTGACGTGTAAAAGAGCTTCACGGGGTACGAGCCACGCTGGCCACGGAAACGATTGCTCTTGACTGGGATTTCAATGCGGAAACCTTGCAGGTAGATGACAACGGCAAACACAGCAATAGTGGCGATGATATTCATCACGTTGGGGAGACGCTCACGCCAGAAAGCCTCACGAAGGGCGCGTCCCTTGTCGTTCCAAGTTAAGAGGAGGTGGAACAAGGAGATGATGGCACCCTCAAATTCGGGGCCACGGCCGGTGTTAATAGTGGTAGGTGAGAAGGCTTTCCAGACGATTGACTCGCAAATATTGGTGGCGATGAAAAGAGAGATACCAGAGCCTAGACCGTAGCCTTTTTGAAGGAGCTCGTCAAGGAGAATTACAATAAGCGCGGCAGCCACAAGTTGGATGATAAGTAAAAGGCAGACCCCGGCGCCGAGGTCGCGAGGTTGACCATACAGACCAGTGAGCACATACACAGTGGCCTGACCAAGGGAAATCAAAAGGGCAAACACTGTCCCAAAACCAATCAGATATTTTGAGAGGAGGGGGGGGCATGTAAACGCAAAGACTCACGTTTTTGGGCTCCTGAGAATAAACCACGATCCTCCTTGAGGGAAAAGTCAACGTCGATGAGATTAGCGCCTGCCAGAAGCTGCATGATCATGCCCGAGGTGACGATGGGACTTATTCCAAGTTCCATAAGGGTACCACGATTGGAGGCAAGGATGACACGCATCCAGTAAAATGGGTCGGATGAATCGGAGGACATGATACCGTATAAGGGGACTTGAGAGCAGACTAAGAAAATAAGGAGAGTCACAGCTGTCCATAGGACTTTTTGGTTGAATGGGACCTGGTAGGGAAGATTAAAATAAACTATGAAGCATGGAAGAATACAAATACCTTGCGGTCGGGTGAGGACACTTCGGGAAGAATGGGTAAGAAGGGTCGAACAAGATTGAGAAACCGGACTGAAGGACGATAAGTGCAAGAAAGATTGAAGAGAAGAAAGACTTACATCCGCTCATGACTGAGAAGAAGAATGTGTGTGCTAACGATTCATTACTCCGTTCGGTGGGGGGTAGACGTGGCACTACTACAAATAACTACAAATACATAGTCACACCAACTTTATTTTGTCCCTCCTCGCTCATCGCCATCACCGTTCCCCATCGACATACTCACATCCCGCCAAAGCAACCTCAATGGTGAGTGAATGTGGCTTATAATTATGTCCGAACAACAAAGGACTCTATTGGAGGCCATATATTCAGTGGATGCATGACTATCAAAACGGATGTATTAACAATTCAACTTCCTAGGCCTCTACAGAACTCGCCGCAACATATGCGTCCCTCATTCTCGCGATGATGGCGTACCCATTACTGTACGCAGTTCGTCTGCGATACACCTGGTCGAGATCTGATCGCCAGTCCTCAGTCTGAAAAGATTATTGCGATCACCAACGCAGCAGGTTTTGACCTTGAACCTATCTGGGCCAGTCTTCTCGCCAAGGCCCTTGAAGGGAAAAATGTAAAAGAACTTCTCTCCAATGTTGGTTCAGGTGGCGGTGCACCTGCAGTCGGTGCAGTAGCTGGTGGTGGTGGTGCTGCCCCTGCTGCTGCCGAAGCGCCAGCAGAAGAGAAAAGGAAGAGGAGAAAGAAGAGTCAGATGAAGATATGGTACGCATTCCTTTTGATCTTTATTGAGGGCCTCCTAACCGACTTTGGTAGGGCTTTGGTCTCTTCGACTGATTTGCATTATACATTCATTACACTCAACCTAAAATGATAATATTTTTCCTATATCGGGAATTGTGTCCGCTGCGTTGTCTTTGTGCCGTCACGGTGGAGTCTTGCCAATCATGTGCTTATACCCGTCCCTCCTCGAAAACGTCATTCTTAGCTGAGAACGCCACACCGCTCCAGCTCCCGTTCAAGCATATATAAACCCATACCTGCATAGTCTTTCCTGTCCTCGTAACTTATCCATTTATCAGTACTATGGACAAGACAACTTCCGTCATTGCCGCACTCAGAGCAGGCAAGCAGCCCTCACAGTCCCAGACTAATGTCTGGATAGAGAAGCTGCTCCAGTCCCCGCTAATTCAAGTCGACAAAATCCCCAGTGGTGGTGAGCTGTCCCAGAACGGCAAGAAGCTAGCCCAAGACCTTCGTAACGTCCTTGAGGCTTACAAGAATTACGGTGCACATAAGAACGGTGCGATCTCCTTATCCCAGTCTGTGAGGACTTCTAAAGCATGTCGTAGGCGAAAACCTTGTCCAAGAAGCTTTGTGGCACCTTAGTAAAGCTGACGTCGCCGCGTCTTCGCTCGACCTTGATGTCCCCATGGAATCAGGGGAGCTTTCAAACGATTACCAAGCAATCACCTCCACCCTTCGCACATCGCTCCAGATTTTCTGGAATAGCGCGGTGACAGAGGGTTCCGGCGTCTTCTCTGACTTTGCGTCCTTTACGCGGCTGTCACTCGCCGACGCCGCCGACGTATTCGGCGAGAAGTCCAGTCAAGCGGCCCAGAAGCTATTCAAGGTTGAAGACGAGGTTCAATCGGGCGAACGCGACAGTGTTGGGATCAAGCAGCAGACTAAAGAGAGTTGGAAGAAAGCGGATACGCGCGAAGCATTCGAGAAGAGCATGGACGTTGCGAAAGATGCTGGCTCGGCCGCAATTGGTTCGGCGCAATCGGCAAGTAGCAAGACCGTTGAGCTCACGGACCGTTCTCGTACGAGGCTACAAGCAGCCGTGTTGACGGTTAATTGGTGATGTCATTTACGAGATCACGTTTACTGATTATTCTCTACAGATGACGAAGCGCGCAAAGGAGGACCCGGAATATCGTCGGTCGCTTGACGCCCTGTTTAATCTCATCCAGAAGTGGATCATGGTGACCGGAGACGTGGCCACAGGCGCTGCTCACTCTGCGTCTTTGGAGTCCTTTATCAAGGACCCTACACCCGAGAAGCATCTGGTCCATGCCATACGCTGCATAGGCAGGTTCGCTCATAATATAGCCGGTGGAAAGAGCTTGGAGGAATTATATTCCGCCCTGCGCGCTTCCGTCATCGACATTCGCAACGACCCAGACCTGCGGAAATGGGTTGATGACTATCTTATCTTTGTAAAGCACGCACTCGAACAAGTCGCCGATGCTGATTCGGAAGAGATCAGGAACTCTCGCCGAGCCCTCCACCAGCGATGGAAAGATCTGACCGAGTCAGATTCCGACAAACGTCATCATTGGAAGGAGAATTTCGCTGTGCTGCGTCGAGAAGTCCGTGAATTTCAGGAGCGTGTGGAGAAAGATAAGGATTTACAAGCCGTGCGCGAGGCACACGCTCAGTTCGGTCGTGACCTCGAGCAAACTCTCGTTGATGCCGGAGCCGGGGGACTTCAAGCTGCGATCAGCGGCACGTCATGGCTCTGGACTGACCTCTTCAATGCCTATCTGCCACGTTTTGTTTGTATGCTGAAGAGTATTCCGATCCCCCGGTAAGTTCTCCACCATCCGGACGTCTTTCTCACTCACAACATGGTAGTACCGAATACGTCGACGAAAAGATTGAATTTGTGCTTGAAGATTTGAATGTCTCTTCAATTGGGCTCCTCCCTGGGCACGTCTTCATCCGTAACATTACAGACGTTGAGATCGCTGCACCTAGCGAAGGAGAATCGTCAGCTATTATCGGGACGTTGACCCAAGTCCACGTTAAAGGTCTACAGTTCAGTCTTAGTCAGCTCTCATTCTATTATCGTGACTTGGGCGCCACCGTCGGACCCACGGAGTTTACTGGTCTCGCGGAGGTTACTCTTCCACCTGAAGGAATTGCCGTCGACATCAAGGTTCGCTTGATTCCGAATACATCGGAAGGACTTGCGGAGCGCGCGGAACAAAAACGATTCCTGCGTGTCGATCAGGTCAAGGTCAACCTCTCTGATGATGTCGACGTGCGCGTGACGCAATCAAATCACCCTGTCGTACTCAAGGTGTTCCGCCCGTTGCTGACCGCGCGTCTACGAGGCGCATTGCAAACCACTCTGAGCGCGACTATTCGCAGCGCGATCGAAAACGTCGATGCGCTGATTTGGGACACCACTGTACGTGCCGAGGTGTTTGAAGACGCTGGCCTTACGCGTAGCTCCGCACTCGCTGCGGCGTGGTGGAGCGAGGTCGGGCGGTTGCAACGTACTCGGGGCGGGCTATTGCACGCGACGGGTTCCGGGATCGTTCGAGACAGCAGCAATGCAAAGTTCGCGCTCGGCGCAGAGCCGCAGGTACTTGGACCAGAGAAGCATGGGCCGAAGGCCACGCTGGCGAAGCCACTCAGAGAGCGTATCGGTGAAGCCGGGGCTAGTGCCAGTATGGAACGTGGAGGCGAATTGGCAAAAGATGTGGTTGAGGAGGCGAAGAAAGGTGCTAGGATTGGGATGCGCACTCTGCGCACATTTGAGGAAGTAATCGCTGAGAAACAAGAGAAGGAAGAAAATAGCCCTGGATGGTCCAGCAGCGCTTTTGACATTTAAATTTTTTCAGAGCCCATTGTAAAACTGTAATAGCGAGAAGTAATACACCGCACTGTGTTCCTACGACGGAATATGTGGAGACTGTATATAGGAATACCATAAATGGGCGCTGACCCGGCTTAGAGCTGGCTCAAACGTTTAGTCTATATTCCGTATTAATTGGAAGAGAACCTCGGTGTTGTTGGGCCTACCCGTCATGATTGAGCCGTTTGCGTGGCAAGTTTCGTGTTTGCATGGCAAAAGAGAAGGGATTGGTGCAAGGTTGATCAGGAGTTTAATATCTCGTTGTTTCGCAGCGAGTTCAGAAAGCCCACAAGGTCAGTCCGTTGTAGCTGATTTTGTTTCATCGTGGCACAGATGCGATCTTATACCCATCTCATTTCCGCATGTACAAGGCTAGCTACCTAGTACAGCACTCATCCGCCTTTTGAAGGTGACGCTCGCTCGGCGACATGGGACGGAAGTTACGGTTACCATAATGTAGTAATACAATAGTATGTTTGCAATTGCAAGTCGATGCTCTAGGGCAGTGATTGCTTGGTCAGTCAGGACAACTGGACAGTGATTATGCGTCGAAAAACTCCAAACAAAGTGGAACCTGACGTATCTCAGATGATGCATTTTATGTAAGGTCTGTCTAGCATCATAGCTTTGTGCTTCAAAAACGGATCATCGATCTTTGACAAGGCCTAGATGCTGTGCTTTACAGTAAACTCGAAGGTTATGCGAACAGCCACATTGACAGAATGCTGCTCCCGAATGACCTTACCCCCGAATGATGCCTGCCAACACCAATCACTGGTACGATCAATGGTTGGTCCAGCTGAGTCAGTCAGTTTTCCGTCTTATTTAACTACATTGTAATAAATTGTTTGCAGTCCAGGGACAATATCGTAAGGACGTTCGCTGGCTAGGCACCGCGCGTCTACGCACTCGCCCCCGAAGTTATTTGGGCGACTATCGGTATTGGCGGACTTGGAAACAAGGCGGTGCGTGCGAGTTGGACGTGCCTTTCATCAGTCCAATGATTGCAACCCTGCGCCCCACTTCTTTGTACTTTGATTCTGTGTATCCCTCATATCCCATTCTTTGAGAGCTGACAAGCATCTCAACCTCGATGTCTATTTCTCCACCCCCACCCCCACCTCCACCTCCACCTCAGGCTCAGACCCAGACTGAAACCCAGACTGAAACCCAGACTTCGACTCAGGCTCAGGCACCACCTCCACCACCAAATCCAGAACCAGAACCAGCTCCCCCACCTTTCGACCCCCTCCTCAGTCCTGAGCTGAGTGAGTATTCCCAGAACGCGTTGGATGGTCTTGGATACTGAGTTTCTCTCCCAGGCTCAAAAGTAGAGGTGTACCAGAAGTGGCTCTCTCCGCCAGATCCATCCACGAGTCACGGGATTGCGCATAGGACTCACCACGACGAGTCCTCTCATTGGTTCATTCAAGGCGATGACTTCAAAGCCTGGAAAAGCGGCGGCTTGCTATTCTGGGTACATGGCAAATGTAGGCGCCTTGCCAATTTTTATGTGTTCCTTGCAGCTGATGTTTCACAGCGGGCGCGGGCAAGACCATCCTTACGTGTGTGACACTTCAGCTAAATAATATCTCGTTCTCCATATTGACTCATCTGCAGTTCCGCAGTCATTGAAGACGTGAAGCTGCTATGCGTCAACGGTGCTTCCCTTGCGTACTTTTACTGCGACTGGCGTGATCCCGCCAAGCGACGTGTTCGCAACCTGGTCTCTTCTGTCTTGATACAACTTAGTGCTCAATCAGACTCACGTCGTGATGTTCTCAATGAGTTGTATTTACGCCTTGGTAACGGCACCCAGCAGCCCACCAACGATGGGCTCCTCCGATGCTTGAAGTCTATGCTAGCAGTCTCCGTGCAAGGTGCAACATACATTATCATCGATGCTTTGGATGAGTGTCTCTCTACCAACACACAGCCTCCGCGCGAATCGGCCAGACTCATTCAGGCTCTCCACGGCTTGAACCGTCAAGATCTGCGGATCCTTGCTACCAGCCTTCCTGAACCGGACATCCAGGGTGCCCTTAATCCTCTTGCCTCTCAAGTTGTGTCCCTCCACGAGGCACAGGGGCATCTGGACGATATCATTGCATACATCAAGTGGTGTATTCAAGACAATAGGAGAATGAAAAGGTGGAGATACGAAGACAAAATTTCCACCCACGAAGTGCTCTCCGAAAAAGCTGCCGGCGAGTGAGTGATCAGACCCGACTGGATGGTTGAGATAGCGTACTCAATTTACGATATAAAAGCTGGCGATGGGTCATGTGTCAGATTAGGATTCTGCCCAACTGTCTCCCTGCAACGGTCCAGAACGTTCTCGAGCGGTTTGACCGAACCATTCATGGAACTTATGGTCGCGTCGTGCAGCGCGTCCCGAACGAAAACTGGGAACACGCGCATCGTATGTTCCAATTTCTGGCAGCCAGCGTCCGCCCGCTTCTTGTAGACGAACTTTCGGAGATCCTCTCCATCGATTACGATACAGGTACAACAGCCAAGTACGAGGCGATCTGGCACCCGGAGACCCCAGAGGCGGATATATTCACTGTCTGTCACAACCTCGTGGCTGTGATGTCATCAACGGTATCCATTTGTGCAGTTCGCGCACGTATCCGTGCCTAACTGGTTGTTCTCGGAGCGCATCCTGGCCGAACAGGCCATGGACAGGGTTGCGCGCTACCATATCAACATTCAAGACTCCCACTGGGTCGCCGCCGAGACGTGCATTGCCTCACTTTTGCATTTCGACGAAAAGCTACCCAAGCCGCTCGACCGGGAAACCGTCAAAATCTTTACGATGGCGAACTACGCCGCTCAACACTGGGTGCACCACGCGCGATACGGGAATGTCGCTGAAAGGGAGGACATCCGGCTGGGCATCGAACGTATTTTCGATCAGGAACTGACTTTTAACGCTTGGATATGGCTACACGACATTGACAACCCCGAGCGGGAGTCGATGCCAACAGAGTGCCCGACGAGACCCGCCCACTCGCCGCTGTACTATGCCGCGCTGAGCGGGTTCCCGCTCCTGGTGAAGCACCTGGCAGACAAGGATCCGGAAGCTGTTAACGCCGTAGGGGGCAGGTTTAGCACGCCTCTGCATGCGGCCTCGGCGAAAGGAAACGTGGCTGCCGTTCAGGCCCTAATTGAACTTGGCGCAGAGACTACCGCGACGGATAGCCAAGGCCGGACGCCGTCGCAAGTGGCTTTGGCTAGTGGACAATACTCAGTCGCGCAGTTACTGGAGCAGTACGACGTCAATTGATTAGAGTTGTCTAATGCCAAAAGTATGGTGTGGGTTGGAGCGCGTGCACGTCTCTAGGTGTGTTTTTCATTACGATAATCATACCCATGAGGTTGTTGCCTTGACTCGGAGTAGGCCCCAGATGAGCGAATCTTGTTTGTTGTTGTATCTGTAGTCGAACTGTTGTCATTGTGTCGTCTTGTTTTTGCTTTTTTTTTTTGGTTTATTCACACATCCCGATGTCTTCAAGACCGGCTTTCTCTTTGTGTGGTCCATGCTCTCAATAGAAGGTGAGATCAGAATGCGAGGGGGTGCACGACATTGTCAATTCAAACGGCCGATAGATAAAGCTCATAGAAGTTGAAGTGTGGTTACGCGCTTGGGTATGAAAAACCCCTAAAGGCATTATTGAGTTCTTCAACAATAAACGTCTTGCACACTGCGCTCGTATGTTTTAAGGACGATGACGCACACACCCTACTAACTCGAATTACCTGTCAAGAGAAGCGACAGGCAATTTCACTGCATTTCGTATAACGACACCAACCATCAAGGCCGGTTCCCTAGAAGTCTGTACATATGACCAGTTAAAATTATACGTGCTACGTCCGCGAGCCCGTAAGAAAGAATATTGGGTTTCCTTTAATGGGTTAGATGGGAGCTTGTCATGATCGATGGCACATCAGCACTTCAGCCTTGACGAATTAGAAGTTCTCTGCGAAACCAAAAGTTAGTAATGTTTACGAGGGGACGTAGAACAGGGCAAGACGAGGGGGAAAATGAAAAAAAAAAAAAAAAACGAACCCTTTCCATAGAAGAACCGCGTGCCACCGGGGGTTGAATACTTGTTACTCATCTTGTGCAACTCACGCGAGAGTACGGGGGGGCCGCAGAAGAAAACGCCCACGTCCGTCTCGGGGTGCTTATCAGCGACGCTTGTAAACACGCGGTCCCAATTCGGCCGCCCAAAGTGAGTGGGCGCTCGGAGCGAGGTGATTGCGTCCTTCTCAGCCCGACGTCCTGTACAATGATGTTATTCATATCGTCCTCCTTGATTTTCGCCGTCAGATATATGTTGATCTCGATTCGGTTCTGTGCGTCTTGTTCTTCAATTGCATGGAGGAGCGAATGGAACCATTCGGCGGAGCCAAAGTCACGAATGACCCAGGTGAAGTAGACCTGTGTAAAGCGGGGGTCGGTGCCTAGCAGAAAAAAAGGAAAGAGAGGTCTTTGTACCTTGGATAGACGCGTTGGCTTGGAGTTGTTAAAGTTGTTCATACGATACCAAATCGATTTGAGGATCCTAAGATACCGACAATTAAGCAACCCCACGCAACCAAAGGACATCATGTACTCACGAGGCAAAGGGGGTGACACCAATACCGGCACCGACGAGCAACACCGTGTCATACTTCAAGAAGTCCTCCGAAGCGGAGCCGAAAGGTCCATCGACCATGACGCGAGGTAGGATGCGATTGAAGGGAGGGTTGGTATTCGTACCGACGACTCTGCCTCCTGCGTCTTTCTCGCCCCTTTCTCCACCGGCACCGGGTTTCTTGTCAAAATCACAGCCAAGGACTTTAGCCAAGTCTCGGGTAAAGTCGCCGACGACACGGATGTGCACAGAGATGTAGTCTTCCTCCGGTGCGCTACAATATAGTAAAAGGGGTCGTCAGATAGGAAGGAAAATGAGGGGGGAACATACCTGGTGAGAGTGAACGGGTGCCACTGGAAGTATGAAATCTCGGGACAGGAGAGAAAGATATACTGTCCCGCACGCGTCGTTGTCCTTTCCTTCTTGATCTGGATCTCCATCACATTTGACGGATGTTGGACTACCTTGGAGATGTATGTCCTATGACGCGAGCGAACCTCGCGCAGGACTCGTTCCCAGATCCAGATAACACCACCAACGAGCCAATAGCGCTGAAGGGGGAAAAGACACGTGAGTTTCACTCGAGGTACGCACGAGGCGGTAAACAGACCCAGAAAACGCCGATACTGTTCCAGGAGCAGTATGGCGGGCGGTCGGCTTGATCATGCAGAACATGCCATGGAGCTGCCAGCAGATGAAAAAAACGATGAAGAGGTGGTGGGAGTACCAGAAGTGTTCAAAGTTGGCGCGCCTCTTCTTTTCGCGGGCAAAAAAGACCATAACGGCAAGGACAGCGGTCATAATCCAGCCAGTGGCGCCGGGCCCGGTGGCAAAGTTTGCATTGAGGAAGGCGACAAACTTTGCACCACCTGTCGTTGCACTCGTATCAGCCACCGCGAGCTTGGCGAAGTTGACCATATGGGCAACGACATGCACCACGGTGCCGATGACAATGGACCAGGCTGTGGCAATGTGGAGGGTGAGGTTGTTGTCAAAGGGAATAATATGATTGAGAGGGGTGCGGCGGAGGAGGGAGATGAAGTTGCGGCAGACAGGAAGAAGGATGAATATGACATCGACGTGTAGGACCAGGGCAGCCGCACGGGCAATTGCTAGTGTTGTTTAAACGATGGTTACAGCAAGGAGGAAGGGACGGACATACTGAAGGTGACGCCAAATAAGGCTCGAGCCTGTGTGAGGTTATCCTTCACACCATAATGAAAGACGCCAAAGACGGCGACTATAACGTGAAGGAAGACCCAGACGGCGAAAAAGAGGCGCTTCCCACCGTCGTTGATCATCCAACGGTCCCACTTTTCCATGAACGTCTGGGGTTGGTAGGACTTTGTTGGGGAAGTATTACTAGTAGACCGTTGAAGGCCCTGAAGACGTCTACGCTCTGTTCTATTGCGCTGCAGGTGAGAGGGATGGAAAGTCGAGGTATAATAATTCATGTCAGGGTGTGCATCGAGCGGAGGCTGGGCGCCGTCAGAAAAATCGAAACCGTCGTTGCGAGGCATCATTAAGGGAAAGTGTAAAATAGAGAATGTTGTGTGTGTCGACCTGCGCTCGAGAGAAGAGAGGGATGGAGGAGGGCCTGCTCTACGATGATGGGAAGTTGGGTTGATGTGGGGTAAAGCGTGCTTTGTACCGGGACAGCCGAGGTAAGTACTTCAGTCACTGCCCGTAGCCTTGACAACGACGTCACGTTTGAGTGATAACAACCGCTGCGCTTTTTCCACCTCTTATAGTTACCAGTTCATGTGATCATATCCATCCCCTAACTTGTTGTCATACAGCCTTCGCTGTCAGTTCTACGGTATATTAGGGGGTCAGTACTAAAACTTCTGAGTCAGTCATGGCCACACTGAATTCCCCACTCATTTGCCTTTGCTTTGTCACTACGCCACGCATCAATCAGAAATTACGGCTACCACTGCCACGGCAACTTTGTCCATGACTACTTAGTAGTCAAGGTCGGTTATTGAACATCAGGAGCCAGATTGGTTTATCCCAAGTGAACTCCGGCTGTAGTTTGGCTATATGGCTTACACATCACCATGACGTGCTTCAATAACGCCACCAGCAGTACTATCGCCGTACGGGACTGGTTTAAATGTATGGCAGCCTTGTACCGATAGGTATCTCACGGTGGTACTGGTGTGTGATCCTTTTCTGTATTCGATGTATGAATGTGCTTGAGAGCAAGACCCTCTACTTCCAAATTGCATACTGAACTTGGCCCAGAGTAGTTCTCTAACAACTTTGTATATAGCTCAAGTCTGTTCCCAACGCACGTCCCCAGCTTCATTGCGCAACAGGGGCGGGTTTGCCATCATTCCTGGCTCCTTTCTGGACGAGGTGAACGCAGCGATGTCAATTTACACCAGGACGTGGTGCCGGAATATTTATTTGCATGGGCGGACTCTACGATGGACAGAGCATCAGCGCGTTGCGCCCTTCGGCGGTTGGGGGGACATGATGCCTTTGTGTAAGGAAAGCTATGCGTTGTTCCGTATGTCCTGTTGTGAAGGGAAGTGTCACGACTAACTGAGATCATATGTAGTTAAACAGAAGATGGCATCAGTGTAACACCAGACCAGGCCCAACTGGAAAACATAAAGATACGAGGGAAAGTCCAGAAAACTTGTAGTTTTGAATCTGACTCGGAGAAAAGCATGGCCCAGTGCCAATGGTCTCGAAGGTATGTACTAGTATCAGCTTTCACGTCAGGCCGAACTTTGGGACGCCACATTAGATGATAATATCAGTAAGATCTCCGATATGACCGGGGGAGCGCACGTCTACGTCCGCGCCCGACGTTAGTCCTGCAGAACTCTCTTTCTTTCGTTTGTGCTGGATTGCTCCTCGTACGATGCTCTTTCCCTCGTATCTCAGCCTTTTTGACGAAGACTGATGTCAGTCACCGTTCGTTTACCGTGACTTTCAAGCCGTGTCTAACGTCCTGAAGAAGCAGCTTCTCAGTTCGCTGAGGGGTCATTCTTCAAGCTTCAAGGCCCACGTCAATACTCCACGCGGCAAAAGGTGTTCCGATCCCTTGTCTTTCCAACCCCACACGAAGGTCGTGCTCTGGTCTTTTGACACCGAGCATCACCCTCGTGGGGTGATCGAAAGACAATGGCAAGGGATCCAAACCATCTTCTTGCTGCGTGCCAGACGTGAGCCGTTCGCGATTCACTGCCGTTGGAGGCTTCGGCTGAGCGATGGGAACGGCGGGGATAGTACGTGTGGGACTGACAGGGGCCTGTGGGGCAACATTGAACGTGCTCCATGCAGCGACACCTAGTCATGGCAAAACTCACAGCTATTATTTCTGTCCATTCCCAAAAAATGTCGTGCCGAACACTGAGCTCGATCTCGATCCACTGGCAGGCAACTACCGCCGGTTCGCAGACGAAAGACACGGTGACGTTCGTACAGGGGAGCGAAGAGCCGTTCATGCTCACGCTGCGCCGTACCGAGGATGGCGGCGTCAAGTTTATCTCGTGGTTCGTCACCGTGCGCACAGGGCGAGGACAAACTCGAGGGCATACAGACAGCTGTGGAGACTTTCGATAGTAGGTTCTTCCCAGTGAAGGAAGCCCCCCGCGTAGGATCATAAAATTTCTTAATAAACAGTAATAAAGAAAGTGACGGCCATGTCCCTACAAATATATAGGAATTTAAGCATTTTTTGCTCGTTCGAGTAGGGTGCTGAACACAATGGCTCAACTAGGGTCCATCGACCGTACCGCAATCCTCAGACCTGTCCTGGCCAACTTCTGGCAGCTCGAGCGACCCACTCCTCCTTCCATTGCCGATAGGCCCTCTTCGGGGTTGGAGGAAGGAGTATGAACCCATCGCGATAGTCCATGCTTGCCATACGTTCCACGAGGTTGACTTCCTCGTGAAATGTCAGCGGTCCGCTATGCAATTGCAACGCAAACTCCCGCACATTGAACGGAAGGCGGGCGACGGCGTTGACTACGTCGTCAGGCACGACCCACCCATGTTGGGCCCGCAATGGAAGGCGACCAAGCATCCGGGCCAGGACGGCTGAGCAGCCGGGCATGAAGAGGACGTCGGAGATGTGGAGTGTGGTAAGGCGTGGTGCCTGAGAAGCGACGAGAGCGACTGCCGGCTCGACGGTGGTGGAGAAGGGGTGGCACGTGTCGATGTGGAGGTGACGAAGCCGAGGGAGGTTTGCGCTGCTGGTCGAAGTACGCAGCAAATGCGAGTCTAGGGAAATGGCGATTCGCGTATTGTTGAAGCTCAAAGTTAGGTCCGTGAGGTAATGTAGGGGCGTGCTAACGATGTGCTCGAGAATCCCACTGACAACCCCAGTTTGAACGACAACAGTCATGGTACGGAGTGTCGGCGCTATGAGAAGTAAGAGTTGTGAGAGTAGGCTGGACGGCATGTGAATGAAGATCTGATCCTGACAGGCCTGGTTTTCAATTGGGGTTGTTCGCGTGTGGTTGTCGGAGAGGGATAATAACGTACCAGACGCTTCAAAGACTGCTCAGGCGGTATCTCTCCATCTCCGTCCGCCACGAAGAGGTGGTATACCTGCCGAAGATAGGGCGGAAGTGGGGCAAGACGACAGAGAGCGCGTTCAAGACGGTCAACACCTGGAAGGCAGAGTGTGTTGAACAAAAATCGGGAAGAGACAGATGAAATGTATTTAGACGTAAGGAAGAGTGAATGAGCGGTCGCGCCTTGATCCACGCAGGCGTAATGAAATATAAGACAGAGGATCTCAGGCGGGAGATTCTGAATCATGAACTCGCTGTCACCTACGCGGATAGTTAGGAAACAGACCGGTACAGTACCTCTACGGCGTTTGGTCACGTAAATTCCGCCAAATATTAACTGCGATATCGCATTTTTATTTCCCAAGTCAGCATACGCAGAATACAAACAGCTCAAGAACATTGTATCGCCACGAGCTTGCGGAGATATCAATGAAATGACGGATAACTCCTATGTTGCGCCACTCCCGGATTCAACTACAGTCGGTCATGGCCCCTGTTCAATTTCCCCCAACATTCGACCTCGACCACCTAAGATCCCATGGCCTACCTTTCCCGTTACGCAAAGCCGGGCAGGAAATGGGGTCGTGATGAGCTGCTGGCTTATCATATAACTGTCGCCCCCGTTTCACCAGAAGATTTTTTTGGTCAGGAAGCCGATCCGCCTTTGACCGGTCTAGATCCCGCACTCGTCAATTCCTCCCTTGACCTTGACGACACCAATATGACGGATGATACATATCGTTTTCTCGCGTCTCTCGACCTCGCTACCAACACCAGTCAGGAGACTGCGATCGACGACTTTGCTCGCGAGCTTCTCCGCGTTGTTGGCTTCGAAGAACGCGGAAGCATCTTGCGCACCCGTTACACCATCCCCCTTACTATTCGTACCCAGCTTCTTATGTGTGGCGAGAATAACCAAGTGGCACAAGCAGATGTGTGCCTGGTGGACCGACGATCGACGATGATACTCGTTCTACAAGTGAACAAAACACTTTTCAATTCTTCTGATCCTGAACCCCAAGTTATCGCGGGAGCCATCGCAGCGTACCAACACAACAATCAGAGGCGGAATCGCATGGGTTTACGCACGCTTAGCACCATGACTATTCCTTGCATCACCATGGTTGGGACGCGCCCCACCTTTTACTTAGTGCCTGTCACACGGGAGCTGAGTAATGCAGTCATTGGTGGGAAATGGCCGCAAGTTGAGACCAAGGTCCTCATGTGCGTCACGGTTGCGGACCGCCTTCGTCGGTTGAGTGAAGGTATGGAGGCACCAGAGTACAGATGGGTTTCTCTCCAGCGTATGATCGCATTCAAGGCCTTAGCCAAAAGACACTGGGAGAGAGTTGTCGACTGAATTTCCACTCGTATGAACACTCTGATTACGTACACGTACGGGCTCCAGTGTTACGGTTAATCCACTTACGCATACTTACCGAGGTACTGTACTAATGTAGCCTATAACACAGAAGAAACACGTAACATGTGCCACTACTACGCTAGCTCGAAGACAGGTGAAATGTATTTAGACATAAGGGAGAGTGGATCAGCGGCCGCGCCTTTATCCACGCAGGCGTACTAGTGAAATACCAGTACTGTATAAGACAGAGGGATCTCAGGCGGGCAGATTCTGAATCATGAACTCGGTGTCACCTACGGTCCTACGCGGGTATTTAGGGTACGGCGTTTGATCACCCATAAATTCCGCCAAATATTCCTGAGACATCGCATTTTTATTTCCCAAGTCAGCAATTGGACGCTGTCATCGTGCGACATACAGTATATACGCAGAATAAAAACAAGGAAAATAGGGTCAAGTACATGATGGAATCAAGGCTGGGCAATGGTAACAGACACGGCCCCTAACCTGGTTTTCACCCTCTATTCAATTCAACGTCTTGTATGACAGGGGCCTCTCGACAACTAGCCACCAGCTTGCGGAGACACCGTGACTGACGAAGAGGACTGTTACGGAGTTGCGTCACTCCGGGCTTTGGTTTAGTAACCGGTTGATCTTTAAGTGTCGGCCATGGCCCCCTGTTCAATTCATCCATCTTTTCCCCCTTCCCTCGGGTCAGTGATTCTATGGACTTCCTTACGCGTACCGCAAAGCCGGGCAGTGACTGGCGTCGTCATGAGCTGCGGGCTTATGATATAACTGTCCACTCCGTTTCACCACAGAATTTTTTTGTCCGGAATCTGAAGTCGATCCGCCTTTGACCGGCCTAGATCCCGCACTCATCAATTCCCCCATTGACCTTGAGGATACCAATATGTCGGATGATGCATATCGTTTTCTCGCGTCTCTGACCTCGCTACCAACACCAGTCAGGAAACTGCGATCGCCGACTTCGCTCGCGAGCTTCTCCGCATCGTTGGCTTCGAAGAACGCGGACACATCTTGCGCACCCGCATTCCATCCCCTTTTCTATTTGTAACTCGTTTTCTATGTATGGAAAGAAAGACGCACAGGCACAGGCAGATGTGTGCCTGGTGGACCGACGATCGGCGATGATACTCCTTCTACAAGTAAACACAACACTTTTCAGTTCTTCCGATCCTGAACCCCAAGTTATCGCGGGAGCCATCGCAGCGTACCAATACAACAACGCGAGACGGAAACGCATGGGTCTACACACGCTTAGCGCCATGACTATTCCTTGCATCACCATGGTCGGGACGTGCCCCACCTTTTACTTGTGCCTGTCACACAGCAGCTAAGTGATGCGGTCATTAATGGGAATAGGCCAAATTTTGAGACTAAGGTCTTCATGTGCGCCACGGCTGCGGACCGCCATCGTCGGTTGAGTGAAGGTATGGAGGTGCCAGAGTACAGAAGGGTTGCCTTCCAGCATATGATCGCATTCAAGGCAATAGCCAAATGCCATGGGAGAAGTCGTGGACTCCATTTCTACTCGTATGAACACTCTGATTAAATACACGTACGGGCTCCGCTATGTAACGCTTAATCCACCTACGAGGTACTGTACTGTAATGTAGCCTATACCTATAACACAGAAGAAACACGTAATATGTGCCACACAGTAACTCAGCTGGAAAAGACAAATGAAATGCAAGGGACAGTGAATGAACGGTCGCCGACCACGCAGGCGTAGTGAAATAGACTGGTACGGCGTAAATTCCGCCAAATATTCCTGAGACATCGCATTTTTATTTCCCAAGTCAGCAATTGGACGCTATCATCGTGCGGCATACAGTATATATGCAGAATACAAACAAGAAATATGGGTCAAGGGCATTGAAGTAAAAGATATCAAGGTAACAGACACGGCCCCTAAACCTGTTTTTTTCGCCCGCTGCGTCTCAATTCCTAGGGCCTCTCGACGCTTGCGGAGATATCAATGAAATGATATCAATGAAATGGACTCATACTGTACCGATAACTCCTATGTTGCGCCACTTCAGGACTTGGTTTAGTAACCGTTTGGTCTTTAAGTACAGTCGGTCATGACCCCCGTTCAATTCAATCATTTCCCCCATCCCTCGAGTCAGGACACCTTGACCACCTACGGGATTTATTTGTGATTCCATGGCCTCCCTTGTGCGTTCTGCAAAGTCGGGCAGCGACTGGGGTCGTCATGAGCTGCTGGCTTATGGTATAACTGTCTCCCCCATTCCACCAGAAGATTTTTTTCAGCACGACGATCCACCTTTGACCAGTCTAGATCCTGCACTCCTCTATTCATCCCTTGACCTTGACGACGCCAATATGTCGGATGATACATATCGTTTTATCGCGTCTCTCGAGCTCGCTACCAACACCAGTCAGGAGACTGCGATCGACGACTTTGCTCGCGAGCTTCTCCGCGTTGTTGGCTTCGAAGAACGCGGAAGCATCTTGCGCACCCGTCACTCCATCCCCCTTACTATTTGTACCCCATTTTCTATGCGTAAAGGCGAGAATAACGCAGCGGCACAGGCAGGTGTGTGCCTGGTGGACCGACGATCGGCGATGATACTCGTTCTATAAGTGAACAAACCAGTATTCAATTCTTCTGATCCTGAACCCCAAGTTATCGCGGGAGCCATCGCAGCGTACCAATACATAATGAGAAGCGGAAACGCATGGGTCTACCCACGCTTAGCACCATGACTATTCCTTGCATCACCATGGTTGGGACGCGTCCCACCTTTTACTTGGTGCCTGTCACGCGGGAGCTGAGTGATGCCGTCATTTGTGGGAAATGGCCACAAGTTGAGACCAAGGTCTTCATGTACGTCACGGTTGCGGACGGCCATCGTCGGATGAGTGAAGGTATGGAGGCACCAGAGTATAGATGGGTTGCTCTCCAGCGTATGATCGCATTCAAGGCCTTAGCCAAAAGACACTGGGAGAAGTTGTCGACTGAAATCCAACTCGTATGAACTCTCTAATTACGTACACGTACGGGCTTCATCGTGACCATGTAACGGTCAATCCACCTCACGCATACTTATCGAAGTACTTGTACTGTATGTACTACAGCCTATAACACAGAAGAAACACGTAATATATGCCACTACGGTAGTTGGAAGACAGATGAAATGTATTTAGACATAGGGAGAGTGAATCAACGGCCGCGTAGTGAAATACGGAAATCATGACGTCCACTAGGCTGACCTTCAAGTTGGCACCTGTGGCAGTCTACTCGAATAAAGATTCCCGATGAACCAAGTCAAGTTTCCGTTCAAAATATGCCAACACGATCCAAGTACCACTGTATCACTTGCACGCCTGAATAACACGAGACCCGTTCCTTATTCAAGTTGCAGTGCTGGCATTCCTTTACCCCCGGGCCTTGCAGGCTCTCGCCCGCCAGCCGTTCTAGGGTTCCAAATGCTCGCAGCTAAAAACGGACACAGATTTCTCTTACGACGTCGAACGCTCCAGCGAGGGGACCTTCGCCTACAATTCCATGCTCTCCGCTTACGCAGGAATGCGCCACAGTTTAACTTGGAATTATCAGTATATCGAGTCATAAACAGCCGAATACACCGTGACAGACGGAAGTGCTCCAAGCGCGGTGCAGAGACAGCAGCCGATACATGTACAGCAACACATGGTGTTGGGCAGGAGGGCCACGGTAATGTCGATGAAACGGAGTAGTACCGCCGCGACGAAGCGCACACCAGTGACGGTGAGCCGGAAAAACGCGAAGCGCGAGACTCCCGAGCGAGTGAAAGGTGGGACGCCCCCGTCGCATATCTTCCCGTTACCGGAAAAAAAAAACTCACACGTAGCGCTCACGACAAACCATATTGCAGCGATATTGTTTATTAGGGGTCCCACATCCGCCGCTACGTCACTTGCAGTTCGTAGCAGAAGCTGGCGCATCGGCCGTAATTTTAGTCGCTTCCATGCCTCTTCTGAATGGTTTCCCGGTGAACTTGAAGGACGTATCTAACCGTGTATCCAGAAGGGCATTGTTTTATGAAGGGCCCACATACCCTGCAGAGCTTGTTTTTAAAATTCCATTGCTATACAAGGAACTGCTGCAGTATCTGGTCAGGCACTATCTGTGAATCTTGATCTAGCACCTCACGATAAGTGGAGTGTGAAGCCAGTTCAAGGACGTAAGGTGACGTGAAAAAAACGTGTCAGAGGCGTGTTGGTGGTGGCGGCGGCGGCGGCTGCGGGATTGCGTAGGCCGCGCAGCCGCAGGTGGAGGAGTACACGTGATGTGCGGCGTGTATACCAAATTTGGGGATAATATTTCCATTTTGAAAAGCGAAGAGTGTTTTAAAGTTGGACCTTTTTGTCGTTTTTGGTTCAGATGCGACCTTGCGGTGATCATGCCATACAGATCTCTCTCTGCTAAAAAATCTAAACAGAGGAAGTCTCTTCCCTCCTCTAAACGTCCCAGCGATGTTCAGCGTACCGCCCCTACGTCAGACCTTTGGAGATCCTGGAAACCTATGCAATTCTGTACAGGCAAGTATACCCCCTTGACTGTCTTCCTCTCCTTCACTCAATCCTTCCTAGTGAACGACTCCAGAAATGGGGAGAAGGTCACTTTTCGTTGGAAGAAGAGTATGATTCAGTTCTATCCGACCGTCTTAGTCTCTGACACAATTACCCATCACCCTCCTTGTTCAGTATCCTCGTCCTGAATCACGATTGGAAGCCAGAAAAAAACTACGATATGTGCGACTCCTGGGTTGGCAAGATCGTAGACATCCGTGGCAATTCTCCTCGAAACGTTCGTTCATATCTCTTCCTGTGCTGTCCCTAACGATGCTGCTCGCTCACCACCGTCCCAAGACTTGGGTGATCGTGCAGTGGTATTATTCAGGGAAGGACATCGGGGAACATGAACAAGTAGCTGGTACTCCAGTCAGTATGTAAGTTTCCACCGCCCATTCTTTCCATTCTGTGAATGTCTGGGCCACAGGAATGCATCGTGCTATGGCAAGTTCGAACGTAGCCTATCGCAAGATCGACAAGTGATCTCTACCCTATCCATAAATGGTATTACGAGGCTTTAACTCCATGTCTTTCCTTCTTGGCTGAATCCCACTCGAGGGAAGGCAACCGTCATGGACTACGATGAGATGTCCTTCCAACAGGAACCCATTCCGGCAGAGTGCTTTTACACACGTCGAGCGTACAATTCACTTTTTGGTTCTGTAAAGGTCTGTATGATTCTTACATGGATTCATCTGTACCATCCTAAAAAAGGTGCCGCAAGCCAAATGTACTGGAGAATATCACGTGCATCTGCGGGCGGCCTTACAACCCAGACGATTCGGACCCAATGCATCTCTGCCCGCGTTTTGGCTGCAAGCGATGGTACCATCAGAGCTGTCTCCACGAAAATGGCTTTATATCCACCAAGTCGTCTGACGATCGCACGAAAGATTTCCTGGACATACCTCCAGCGCGGGTCCCCAGAGTACCCCCAGACCTCCTTCGTATCGCATGCACGCCGATCGTCAGGGGTGGTCCTACGCACGGGGTGGTCGGGAACGTCAAAACTGTTTGCGAGGCACGCGAGTGGGCTCAACTATATGCAGGCATGCCGTGGGCAGAGAGTCGCTCCGGGCTGCTCATGAATGATATCACACTCGATCGGTGGCTCGACGGCTTGGAGGGTGTCGAAGTGGAAGATTTGATCTATCCCGACGATGAATCCGGCTCCGCAAACTTTCTGGCACGTAGGAGAATCCAGAGTGAAGAGGCCCCCCCTCCATTTATATGCCCAGCTTGCGAGAAGCCAATTTGAAACCATCAATATCACCACCCATTCTCTCCTCCCATCCATCTGCCTCTGCATTATCTCTTCCATTGTCGCATTTCGCTTTGTGTATCTCCTACTCGTTTACAATCTGTCCTCGTCATTAACACTCGCATAATTGTTTACCAGTCTATGTCCTCACATACCAATCACGCATCGCTCCTTTCGTTGTACTTATTCTGACTCTCGTCCCATAGTTCCCATGCTGATTTTAAAACGTTACCGCGTACAATGGAAGGTCACTGAAGTTGTAAGGGACCTAGTATACAGTACTTGGTGGATGAATCGGTGAAGCACCAGCCTCTGGGATTAATGGGCGTGGCGGTGCTAACCTTAGACCGTGCTGAGCGTGATCGTGGTCCACTACTGTAGCAGACACCATCTTGTTTGTTTGAGGATCTCTCGGACTGCAGATTCTACCAACGGACAGGACCCACTGAGCTCTGCATATATGAGGAACAAAGGGAGAGGAAGGAGCAATAAAGGCTTTGTGCCTAAACTGAAATGCCAGGTCCTTTGTACTTGCCACGGGCGTCACAGTTGCAGCAGCCCAAAATCATACCCTTACAGTACACAGTACTGTAATCAGCAGGGCTCATGACAGCCAATGCCGTGTCAGCCCGATTTGAATCAACTAGCCAGCCCAAGATCTCTTGCCATGACCACCGTGACTTCCCACTACAACACCTTTCCGAGTCCTCACCGAATTTGCCGAGCAAATCTGGCGCATACCTCTTGCCCTGAAGCTGCAATGCCATCAACAACTCTTCTCAGGTTTCCGTGCAATGTCAGCCTGTCTCCATACCCTCCGCATCGGGCATCATGATAGGGTATGATGGGCGCATGGAAATAAAAATCTAGTTCGCTGGCATTAAGCGGACTAACAAAAAATAAAAAAAATTGGCAGGCAGATAATTAGGAAGCGATCAACGCACAACTGACCGATTTTGCTGAATGGTTGAGGATGAAGTTTCCCTGGCTCGTCCCTGTGGGTCCGACCTCCTGGTTGGTTGCCGAAAAAGTACCGAGATCAGACCGACAAAATCACCGCCGCCAGGCACGTCTCCGAGTCCACCGCACGTGCAAGTGCGCCGGGCAAGTCGGGCATTGTACAGTACCACGCTGCCGTTTGCGTTGTTGCCACCAGGGCGGCCGTACAGGGTAGATCACTTACTGCTTTAGACTCAGGGATGTGTGCTCAAGTGCCATCCCCAATTGAACCGGTGGCTTGCGCGCTCTATTTGTGTTGTGGTGCCATAAACTTTACGACTCTTTTTTTTTTTTTTATCAGAAAGCCGGGATACTTAAACGGGAACAAGGAGTTTTTGTTTGCGAGGACCCGCACTAGTAACGAGAATGAAAATACTACAGTACAGTACTAGTCCGCCTTCCTAGGACATCGGAAGATCCTGCTGCCATCCAGAATTTAAATTCTGTCAGTCCAATTTTGACATGCAGTGGCCCCTTTTTAAGTTTCAGCTCCATACCTGGACGCTGATATAGTACGGCAGCGACAGCCTGAGAGGCAAGGCAAATTGTATAAACTTTGCAAGGCCAATTCTTCAATGGTGTGGCAGTCGCCCTAGTGACGGAGCATACATCCTACGAGCCCACACAAACCAAATACCGTCCGCACTGCATTCCAATCTATATCCAACCCCGTCATCACTCCATTATGGAATTGGTAAAATGAAATCTCGAGAGGGATCCGGCATGTGGCGGATAGTAGCGATGAGAGTTGCCGTGATGGGGGGTGTCTGACTGATTGCTACAAGAAACCTTATCACCCGGGCGTTGTCTCGGCGGACAATTGAGTGCCGTGACATCGGTTCACATTGTCGAAAACCAGTACCTGAAAACTCGCGAAAAAGTACAACAAACAATAGATCTAGCTAGAGGGGGTTACCATACAATAAGAACACGCTGGTCCATCGGTAGCGCTGAGGAGTGAGGGACAAATTGATTAGGAGAAAGTTTAGCTTTGAACGATGTGCACAAGCCCAAGCCTGATTCAGGTTCAAGTTTGGCCGTGCCGAGGTTCGTGCACGTAGTACCAGGTCCGAACAGGAAGAAGGACCCTTCAAGGTGCCAGCGAGACGGCTACGATGAAACTGAGATGGAGGGTTTTTTTTTTTCGATCCACGGATGCGCAGTGGATAGAAGTAAGCGGTGGTACTGTACTTGTATTACGCCACGAGCGAGTGCCCTACGACTTGACGTGAGATACAATCACAAAAATCGGCGCTCTTGGGACTCGGACAGTCCGAGGCTCCGAGCCCCACGACGGGGCCGACGCTAGTGAGCAACTTGGATTTATTGATGGTGTCACTCTCAGGCTGACAGGTGCCCCGATCAAACTGAACTTGCCATGATGAAACTTTGAGTGCCAACTGATACGTATCACGTTTACTATTGACATCTGCTGATTGTGTTGATGATGGTACAAAAATGCGAATTGGAAGAACGTTTTCGCCTTTATACTGCGGCTGCGCGGAGGGAGAATCTGCGGTGCGCGCTTCAATGAACGGTTGCGTGGTGCCACTTGAATCATGGGAAAAATGTTTTGCCATCGAGTCAACGATGACGTATCACGTGAATGGTCCTGCCGTAAACTGGCTTGTATAGTATTGCCACGCCTTGCTCCCCCCGATTACATTACTGAGCAAGCGGAAAGTCACCAAAGCGCCCATTGGCGCCCTAATACTCAGCAATGGCGCCCATTGGCGCCGCGCAGTGTAGTGTAACAACAACTAAAGAATCTGAATCTATAACTGACTCTAAACGATACAGTAAGTGAGGGAGGCTAGCTGGGGCTGCCCATGTCCAAGTCCAACCACGTACCGACACTCCGCCCTACCCGTGCCACTCGCCAAATACCGGATCCAGATCGGACCATGGACTGGGAGCAAGGACTATAGTGACGTCACCCGCTTATGCCACTTACTCCTCCCTCCTGTACGTCTTCCATACGTCTTCCATCCCTCACTGGTGCGGGGAGAAAGGGTCGTAAATGCGTGCAAGGTGGAGGGACGGAAATGTGGGGAATGTTATGTGGAAGAAGGCGAGACTGCGCTCTGACTCGCCACTTTTATGTAGTTTGCGTGTGCCAATTCAAAGCAATATTCTTGTTGGGGGAGCGCATCCCAGCCCCAAGAGAATACAAGGGGGAGGCTCACACGCTCGGGAGGATATCAATCCTCGTATCCACTCCCGTCGTCGTCCCGCCGCTTGCCCTTGATCACGCCAGAGCCTGCGCCAGCATTAGCGGCCGATGCGCTCTGCGACGGGTCATCAACCTTCTTGCGCCTTTTACGTTCGGTCTCGCGTAGGTTGAGGCGGACGCCAAAGTAAGATAAATGCTGTAAGAATGGGTGGAAGATTTCAATCGTCAGATGGTTGCCAGGGGACGGGGACAGGGCGCACCTTTGTGAGGTCAGTCGATGCTCGCAAGCCCGGAAACTCTTTCGTCGAGTAAACACGGAACGGGCCTCCGTAGCATTCAGCCCATACGGGCGTCTGCCCGTCACTCGTTGTGGATGTGGATGAAACACGAGAGAAAAGGTCGAAGCAACGATATCGTAATATGAAATTCCCCTCCGCCTTTACTGCGAGATCCTGTCGAAACGGGAAGACGTTAGGATGCCGCTCGGAAAAAGAGAGAGAAAGGAGAGACGAACCGCAAAAACGAACATCAACACTTTGTTACCCTTGTGGTCGAGGTTGGCCGCCTGCACAAAGGTGGTACCAGCAAGCGCCTCGGTCTGTTTGGAGCCTTCTGTGACCGGGTACGTTCCTTTAAAGTAATGCACGATCTCTTCCGGGCGGGTGTTGTTCACTGGTGCCTGATTGGGCGTGTACTGTTGTTCTTGGCCCTGCGCTTGCTGCTGGGGCGATATGTGGTTTCCATGTACAGAGGCCATGTTGCCGAGTGGTGCACCCTGCTGCGGGACACCCGGGGAAAATGGTGCGGGGGGTTGCGGAGCTGGATAGGTATACGGGTACTGCTGGGCACCAGGCGAGTAGGGAGTTGGTGACAGGGTGGAGGTGGAAGCACGACTGGGCGAGCTCTGTGTCTGATCTTGGCGGCGTTTGGGTTCGGCGGAGCCATCGGGAGAGTCTCCGGAGGGCACGGGAAAGAGGTCAACGTGACAGATGAGACCCATATTGTTAACCTCGCTGCACATGATA
Source organism: Lactifluus volemus (assembly GCA_022376515.1). Taxonomy (NCBI): domain Eukaryota; kingdom Fungi; phylum Basidiomycota; class Agaricomycetes; order Russulales; family Russulaceae; genus Lactifluus; species Lactifluus volemus. Next base: position 88,797 of record WTXI01000021.1, read on the forward strand.
ATTATGAGAGGTCAGCGGGTGAGCAAGGAGGAAGAGGACGCCACTCGTAATTCTCGACCTCGGAATCGGGTCGGTCAGTGCCGGGATAGGAATGGAAGAATTTGAGTTGGACGACAGGTGGAGGATCGAGAGGTCTACGGTCTTTGCGGGCATACCTGATGAAATTGAGTCAAGTGAATAAATAAGGGTTAAGAGTAAACTCACTTGCGCCCAAGATCGGCCTTCTGGAGCTCTATGAGTTGTGCACGCACGTGCTTTCCAGCAAACTGGCCAGTGGCAAAGTTGAGCGGTGCGCCAACACGATGAGGACCAGAGTGAGATGGATCACGAGATTGATCGCGTTCTCTGACCTGTTGGGGGGAGGTTGACGGGGGTTGTGATGGGGGTTGAGAGGGTTGTTGAGATTGTTGAGGAAATGGATCCTGTTGAAAAGGTGGATGAGACTGAGAAGGGAAAAACATTGACATTTAGTGTCGAGACAAGGGAAGGGACGATGAGGAACTAGTTGTTGGGATTTGGTTGACTTGGCGTCGGATTAAATAGGCCGGAAGTTGGCGCGAGGACGATGAATTGGGTAACGAAGTCCAGGGGACTTGTGCCCGGTTGGTTTGTTTGTGACCGGGAAACGGGCTGACCCAATCCAGATCATTGGACATCAAAAAATCTTCCCAGTAACAGGGCGCTCCGTTGCCTGATCCAGTCTTTCGTTTTCAATCCCACTCCCTAGTCGGATCACACCAAAAAAACCCGCTCAACAAAAAAAAAAATTTGACGGCGCTCCCTTTCCCTTTCACTCACACATTCCTGGCGGCAATTTGCGAATCCATCCATCAATGCATCATCCTCGGTCATCTCGTTTTGGCTAACCCCTGTCACCCCCCCTATGTGTACCTTTTTGTAGCTTTGCGCTGCGCTTTTAGGTACGGTGAAGGACCAGTGAAAGAGCTGTTAACACATCCGGCGTGAAGAAAGTGCCTGGAAAGAAGGGCTAATGATTAATAGAACAGTGAGAGGGATCTAGAATGGAATGATGTAGCCGAGGATGTCATCGATTTTGGGCGAATATTTCACGTTAATTTCACCATGAACCCGAAACGTAGCGCAGAATCAGCGCGTGTACGCTATAGATTCGCCCAGATCACCATAATATATCCAACTATGGCTACGAGTTTGAGAGAGCGGCCGTATCCCAGGACGCGCCCAGGTCTAAAATTCACGTTGGTGGCTGCAAATGCAATTATCGTACGAGCGCCATCCGCCAACTTTTAGGGTCAGCTGGTCACCCACATGGGCGCAGTCCTTCCGCGCCACAGAGTACGCCAGATATCGGTTTGAACAGGTGCCCAGGCGCCCAGGTCCGGGGTGCCTCGATTTCACTTCTCTAGCCCATTTTTCTCCCTCATTACCACCGCACACACGTCACACAAATCAACACTCCATGTTTGTGTCCCTCCTGACACAATTAACAATCATGTTGGCGTCCTTGCTGTGCAAAATACCAAGTTGGGGCACATCAACTACCGCTACCATGACGGCGCCAACCATACGATTGGGAACGTGGAATTTGCGTTACGACGCGTTCCCTGACAGCATCCCGGTGTCCGAATCGCTAACTTCACTTCCGGATCCCCACATCCCACCCCACCGAATGTTGCAAGGGGAGCAGCCATGGAGTGCGAGGCGGGTGCGTGTGGCACAGAGGCTTCAGGTTTCCCACGTGGATCTTTTGGGTGTGTATCAGAAACGGGAAGGTTCCCGGCACCCTGCATGTGCATGATGACCCTCTCGTGGCTTATTCTGATGAACATTCCCATCTAAGGAATTCAGGAGGCGCTTGTGAGGCAGGTCCACGACCTCGAGGAGCTCCTGGGTGGCGAGTATGCCTGGGTGCGCCCTTCTCCCCTTCTTCACACACCCTTTATCACCTCTTTAATCCCCTCCTTCCCTTGCAGGTCGGTGTTGGCAGAGACGATGGCATACAAGCTGGCGAGTTCAGCCCTATCTTCTACCGACGGTGAGTGAAAACTGTCTCACACCTCCCCCCTCGACCCCCGGAGGCTTCACACGCCCCTCCTAGCCCAACACATGTCCAACCCCTGACGTCCCACGCACAGCACTGCATTCACGCTCCTCGCAACGGACACGTTCTGGCTCTCCCACACGCCCTTCACGCCCGGGTCGGTCTTCCCCGGCGCTGGCAGCCCACGCCTGGCTACGTTCGCTCTCTTCCGACTGTCCACTGGTGGAGGAACTCCCCCACGTGACATCGCCTTGATCAACATGCACCTGGACAATCTCAGCGATGCGCAGCGCCAGCTAGGTGCGGCGTTGGTGCTGCATAGGGCACGCCACGAGGCGGGTGCTCGTCCCGGTATTCCGGTCCTGGTCACCGGGGACTTGAACAGGTGAGAAACTAGTGTATCCCCCGATCCAACCATTCCTTTAAATGTAATGTCTGACGGGACTTTGGGGGATCCGGTGTTAACGGTATCTCTCTCCCGTCCGTATAACAGTCAAGCGAGTGGATCTGACGGCGCTGCGTATGCCGTACTTACGGGCACGAAACCCGCTCCTGCGGTCCCAGATGAATTCTCTCGGCGCTTCCCGCTGCCTCCTTTGTCGTCATCTCCGAATCCTTCTTCTTCTTCCATAGGAGAGAAGACAGTGGAGGTGGTGGAGTTCGTTATGCGCGATTTCCGAGACGCGGCGCCGCGCGCGTTTGTAGGTGGACAATGGGCGACGTTTACCGGGTTCGATAACCGCAAGGCTGAAGAGGAGTGTGTTGATTTTGTGTTTGGGCGCAGCGATGGGGGATGGTGCGTACCTATTCCATTCATTGTTTTCAAGGGAGATAATGTTGATGATGTGATAGGGAAGCGAAGCGCGTATTTGTCGAGACCGCGTTGACAGATGACGGGATGCTCGCAAGTGATCATCGACTTGTCGTCGCAGATATCGTCATTTCTTAGATGGAAATCGGAAGAAAGACACAAGTAGCAGGTCGGCGCCACACGATCCACTGATGACGAATAGAGGGAAAACTAGGTCTTTTATTCATCAACGTTCGTCAGTGTTCATCAAGGACATATACTACTACGAATACCAAAACATCGCATATACAATCCGTAGATGTGCTACGAAGATCCAAAAAAAGGTGTCTACAAGAAAAGTGTCCACGAGAAGGTCATTCAAAAGCGTCAAAAAGGCGTCAGCCTGAGCGTCATGGACAGCTCAAAGGGAAGTAATAACATCTACAAGAAAGGGTCCAACGGCCGACTCTTGGGGCGGCCATTACTGTGTCCGGACACACTACACAGGCTAGCCATTTACCGTATGAGTAACCAGGCTGCCACGGCCCCCGGAATAAAGAAGGCCCAGATCCCTGTTGTACCCACTAGCGCGAGGGTACTGCGCGCATCCGATTTTCCGGTACCACCCTTGCTACTACTGCTGCTGGCGCTCGCGGTAGTCGTGCGGCTGGTGGCCGTACCAGCGGGGGCTACATGACCATTGTGTTGAATAAGAGAAACAAGTATGAAAAAAATAAATGCGACAACTAACTTGATGCGGTGGTCGAGCCAAACGGGATATCGGAAGCTGGGACCGCTGAGATAGTCGCAGGGACTGGGTAGCCTGGCGGAGGTCTGTGTGCGCATCACGTGCCATATGTCAACCAGGAGAAAAAAAAGGGAGGATAAGGAAAAGTAGACGCACGGGCAGAAGGTGAGTTTATAGTCGCTGGCCTGCGCAGAGGGACATGTCCACAGGGCTGTGCCAGAAGCCCCGTCAAATGCATAGACGTATGAATTTGGACAGTTTCCCTCTGCAAGTGTTTAGTTATGTTCAGAAAGTAAGAGAGAAGAGGATTAGATTACACACTGAAGTAGTTGTAGTACGATACGCCATTGGCAGGGCAGGTGGCCTGGGTGTTGTGCGTGCCGGTGCAACAGTTAGCCGAGTCGGCTGTTCCGCGTGAGCGTCAGAATTGGATGGAAGCGGGGAACCGAGGGGGACAGAGCACGCACCCGGATTGTCCACCCCCGCCTCGCAGGCGCTCTGACAGCCGACTATGAGTCCGGTCGGGTCGCGTGGACCTATGAGCTGCGCGGGGCATTGAGGGTTGAGGTCGATAGGACACGAGGCAACCTGGCAATTGGCTGCGGAGGGGATGATCGCCATTGGGAGGTTGAACCCATTCACGAGGGTCACTGGAAAGCGCAACCCTCTCGCATCAGTTCTTGCAGGGCATTGGGAAAGTACACACCGTCATAATAGTCAAGATTTCCGTTACCCTGAAGCGTCCACTCGGCCACTGTAACAGGTCCCTGACCCTGTATGGCGTGAGCGAGTAAGAACATATAAATTGTTGACAGGATTTTCAAAGCTTACAGTGCCGTTGACGGTATTGCATTGGATCCCACCGTTGCACCCGCCGTCGAGGCAGGCACCTGGCGCAGTATTTTGGCCTAGATTTCCGCCGCCGAAGTTGCAGGCTCGACGGCCCTAAAATGAAGGATCACGTGTTTCAATTTAAAGCAAGTCGAACTCGAACTCGAAGGAAAAATATTGACCCAGATTCGTCCAGAAGTCCAGTTGTCCGGAACGGCGAACTGTGTGGAGGTTAATGTAGGCGATTCCCACCTACACAGGGTGGCTTGTGAGTAAGGAGATGAATTGTTTATGGACGGCTCCCTTACCCGGTAGGGAAGATGGGTGCCGTGCCGTTCCCGGCGGCAGTATATATCTAAGAGTCGTTAGCAGGTGAGAAAGGTAATTGGGGGGAGGTAAGTACTGCGGGCCTGAATTATCCACGACGGTCAGGACTCCTTGAACAAAAGACAAGAAGGGGGGAGGTGGTTTACGTGCCAGATGGTGAAAGGACAAGCATTGACAACCGTGAAGAGGCGAGCTGTTGCACCCGCCGGAAGAAAAGCAAGAGAAAGCAAGGAGAGATAAAGATTCATGATGGTGGTCGTGCTATGAAAGGATATTGATTTTACAGGCGTAATAGGATTTTGGGGGGTGTGAAGAAGGACAGGAACCAACCACGAGGCCGTTCTGCGAGCGGTCTGTCATTATTTTTTTTGAACCATGAAAAGTTGAACATTGACTTTTATGAACTAGTGCGCAACTTGACGCTCGCTCGGAACGGAATGATAACCACGCCGATCTCCCCTTCCGGTTGCAGAAGCAACGCCACGCCCCTTGACAAGGACGTGGCCGGTCCCTAGTCGTCACCTTCAGATTTCTAGAATTCCTCATCCTTACCAGGACTTGATGTCGCCCCATCCACGACTCGGAGTAAAGAGAAGTAAACAAATGGACAGGTGCGTGACGTCTTACCTATACTTGGGTTGGGTTAATCAATTCAATGGACGAGTAGTTGTTCGAACCTCACAATTACAGAAGAAGGCAAAGTTCAACCATATCGAACCACCATCATCTTACGATGCGCCTATAGAGCACTTTCCCTTTTGGCCGCAATGTCTCGAGGGCGAATGGGGTTGTTCAGGCTGTGGCGATGCAGAATTCATCATTCCCTGTTCAAGTGAGTGTCTCGCCAATTTTAAAACATTCATTCGCAGCCTCGTAATGTGGGGGCCCACTGGATATTTCGGATGATCACAACTGGAAGCGGGTCATAGCCCGGGGGAAAAGCTTGGGCATTCGCGTCCTTCAATTTCCATCGACTGATGCGTTGTATGAAAGCTGAATTACTGCCAGTGGTTGCAACAAATCGTCGTTGTTCAAAAAGCTGTGCCAGTGGATTGCAACACAAGAATGAAGTTTTCAAGAAAGGGTATGTGTGGTACAATCAACGCTATGACATGTAGATCTGGTATCTATACATTCACGGGGTGTTCGCGGTTGTTCAAGAATGCGGGTCGCTCCCCCATCAGAGCTTGAACCCGCCAGCAAGGCCCATCACATTTTCTGGATCAACTGCACGTTTAATCGCGCGCAGTCTTGGAATATTAGCTCCATAAAGGTCCTCCAACGGCGTGTTAAAGAGCGCGTAGTTTGGATATTCAGCCGCGTGCGACACATTCTGCCCATCCGCATCTGCCGCAGCTGTAACCGCTTTACTGAAATGCCGAATTTCCCGCAGAAAGGTGCCATCTAGGGAGGCGTTAGTATACGAGAACACGACTTCCGTTGGGAAGAGAGCGCGAGAGCGGTCGGGTGGGTACGCAGAGTCGGAACCATGAGAGAATATTCCAATATCGAAAGGTTCCATCACGGCAGCGACGCTCGAGTCAATATCCAAAGCGCTGACCTTCGCTCCCCAGAACTGTCCATTCGATGTTAATCATGACGCTTGAGACGTACTCAGAATCATGCTCACCCGGACCTGGTTCGCGATTGTATCGAAAACGGGGCGTGAATATTGCGTGACCGGAAGACCGTTCGAATAACCTCTGGTACAATATGATCCGATCAGTTCTCAAAGGTTGGTACAGCAAACACAGACGAAGAACAGACCGGGAAATGGGAGGTGAATTTATGTATGAGAGGCTGCTGAACAGATCGGTGAATGATCTCGTCGATACATCTGACTGATTAGTTGGAATCGCCAAGAAATCGTCGAAAATACCGGGGCCAGGGGAGGGTGCATTGTAGAAAAACTGAAGATTGACGAGAAGCCCAAGCTAAAGAAAGCGGAAAAGTTCAAGTGGGGGATGATACAAATGTCGTCACAACCTACGCCTATTGAGCTGTGGTGTATGCCAAGGACCAATGCAGCTTTTCTGTCTTTCTTCTCCTGGTATTTTATCATAGCGTCTTTCAATGCATCTAGCTGGTCCTCCGTATAATTTCGCGCGCCTCCCTACCCAGGAAGAGAAGGTGAGCCTGGCGAAAAAATGGAACCCGGAAATGCAGAGGTACTGACCCATACTTGACCTTGCGGGTGCGTCTTGTAGGTAAACTTGGTTACAATGCCCTGTCATTCTGTCAAGGTCCCGCCGTTTCATCTTACAAGCAAGTGTCGCACAAAGTTGTTTCCTCCTCCCTAAAAGAGCGAGCTCATGAACATGCCTTTTGTTCGAAAACAACGTCCAGGCACTTACCCTGAGCGCGAACCACAAGTCTTCGTTCTCCGATGTCACGTGTGTAATTGTCCCATTCGGCAAGACGAGTTCGAATCCCGCCATATTGTCAACACTCAATCCATGCTGGTTGCTCAGAAAGGAATAGCCTGCAAAACGAACTCCATGATAAGTTGTCAATCAGCTCGCGGAGGGGCAGTCACTACTCACCGCCGCCGAGAGTCAGACCGGCGACACCAACGGTCGGTATACGCCCTCCGACAACATTTAGTCCAAGAGGTATCAAGGTTGCATATGTCTGGTCCCATGTGAGACCTGCTCCTACGTCGACGGTTCTGGTAGTGTTATGAATCTGGATATTATTGAAACGCGTCATAGAAATCTGGACGCCACAAGTCGAAGAGAACCCAGGATTGAAAGCATGGCCACCGCCCTTCACTGCAAAAGGCGTGCGAGTAGATCCCAAGATGCGTAACTATGCGTACAAGGCAGTGAGCCAATACCACAAAATAAGATAAGAGACGCCATACAATCACGCCTATATCTGCTGCTGAGCCGGGTTCGACGGAGCATGCAGAGACCGCACTAGACGAGATCCAGGCATGCTTGTTGTCAGCAATGTATTGAGATGAGCCTTCACGCATGTCAGATTCGCACCGGTCAAAAGGAGCTAAAATGAGTACACACTGGGATAGAACACCTGTGAAGCGGTGGATATGGAAGCTGTGATCTTGGTGCAGATACTTAGATGTTGAGTGGAGTCGCATTTGTGCGTAAAAGCGTTTGCAAGGAATGTATTGACAAAGGAGAAAGCGACAACTTGAACTAAATAGGTTGTCGAGAGCATGTCAACGAGGGAAGGGAGGTGAAACTGTAGGGCTCAGTCTTGGGGCAATAAACTGTGATTGTGTCCAAACCGTGAAGTAGGGCTAGAGTTAAATAACACGACAAGAATCTAGAAGTCGAATGAACACCAACCAACGGTAGTCTTTGGGGAAAAGAGAAAGGGAAAGACCATCGCAGTATAAGTGACTTTTGATCAAGCTAGAATAGAAGGTAGAACTATCCTTTGATAAGGGAATTCAATTGATGTTTGGCGCATTCATCTCCGTGCCTCGGATCGGGTTTCGGATGTGCTGAGCAATGCGCGGCTGCAAGTACATTCGAGGAGAGACAAGCTAAATCTGGGCTTTTACCTTGGCGAATGAGCTCACTAGTAATAGTCAGGTTGCAGTACCAAGCCATGTACCATTCAACGGGGATTCCTCAGTGCGCCCGTCTACACAGGACCCAGCAGCCCCACTCAGTTTTTCTAATCCCCCGTGAGATGCGGAGGTAAGGAGGACCCTCGTGACAACCATGTTCGCTTCCATTCGATAGGAGACTCCTGGACGGGCAGAGATGTTTTATGTTTAGAAGGAATTCTGACAGAGCCACCGGTGGTTCAGCGGATGCTTATGGCAAGTAACGAACCCGGAAGTGTAGGCTCGCCATTCTGAGTGCTCATGCATAATGAGGGTATATAGGTGTGGCATGCAGTAGGCTTGTCTTTGGCCTTGATTTGCTCACTTGTTGTACATACTCATTGTCTAAGCAAAAAGTAAGCAGCTTGAGCAACTTGAAAGGCTTACTACTAACAATGAAATAAGCAGATTAAGTCAACTAAGTTCTTTCTAGATTTTCCTGATGCACCTTGGGCTTGGTGTAGAGCCACACAAGCCTCATGTCTGAATAGTTCGAGGTTTACATTAACACCCATACTATACATTAGAGGTCAGAAATGTATTTAGGGGCACCTAAATCATCATAAAATGATGTTGCAACACCGCCTCAGGCTCGGGCTCGGTGTGGTATTCCACTGACGCCCTTTTGCGATATATCATCGTACTTTCACTCAAATGAGATACCATGTCTGTATCCGTGAGAAGTGTAGCCTAAAATAATAATAATCGCCTAAAATCAAAACTTCCAACCTCCGGCGAGGCCCATGACGTTGGTCGGATCAACCGCCTTCCGAATCTCAGCCAGTCGTGGCACATTTGAACCATATACTCCCTCGACAGGCGTCCCGAACAGCGCATAGTTCCCATACGAGAACGCATTGGCAACATCCTGTCCGTCCGCGACCGCCGCAGCGCGCAGCGTGTCCGTGGTCTGCCTCAGAGCATCGGTAACGGCGGCATCTAACGAAGGGTCTGACCACGCAAAATAGATGTTTGTTGGCAAGAGTGGGCGCGAGCGATCGGGCGGGTAGGCGGAGGGAAGGCCGTAGGAGAAGAGCGCCGGGTCGAAGGGCTCGACGTCGTATGAGACGAGTGTGTCTAAAAGGCCCATTTCGGCAAGCTTTGCACCCCAGAACTGACGTTTGGAGAGCCTCACTAGTGGGTCATACGCGGAGGAAAGGGGGAATTAACTTACGTGGGTTTCATTCACCAATGCATTCATGAATGCAGGAGAATACTCCAAGACGGGGACGGTGCTAAAATGCCCTCTACGCAGAACTGAATTTCTTAGTGGAGATGGGGACTGGAGACGACTGACCTCGTAGCTAGGTAATCGCTTGCAGGTAGGGATTTGAAAAACTTGAGGAATGAAGTCGAGCTCAGCAATGGGATATAGAATGTAGTGAGAAAGTGATCGAATATTCCCTGAGGCGGCTCAGGTCCATCATAAAACATGAGCACTTCGACTGAGTGCTGTCAAGTGCTCGGCGTGTCAGAGGCGTCAGTTGTAAAAGGAAAATCGCGCACCACATTAGCAATGGTGTTATATGTCGGGAGTATCGCGGCCTTCTTATCAGTCACCTCCTTCTGGAATCTGACAATCGCCGCATTCACTTCATCTATAGAGAAGTTAAAGTAGATGGCATAGCCGCCCTTGTTTTACTTGAGTCAAGATCGTAGGGATAACGAAGTGAGGGGACAGTTACCCAGACTTCACCCTGGGGGTGTGCCTTGAGGACAAAATTGGTGACTATGCCCTAGGATGAATGTGAATCTAACTAGGCGATACAACGGTGTCATGTGAGGCTACATACAAAGTTGTTGAAGCCACCCTGAAACCAAATTCAGCATGTAATTCGGAGAGAACGATGACGCATACCCTGAGGCCAAACCAAAGATCCTCATCTGAGGCGGTGACAGTCTTAATGGTCCCGTTTGGGAGCACGAGCTCAAATGATACTACTGTATCGAGCGCAAGCCCGAATTGGTTTGTCTTCCATGAATATCCTTTGGCGTTACCAAACACAGTCACCAACCAAAACACAGTCAAACGGGGAAAAAAATGATACACACCTCCGCCGAGGATGAATCCAGCAACGCCGACGCCGGTGACTCGCCCTCCACAGACATTCAACCCGGTCCCATCCAGCGCCGCGTAGACATCGTCCCATGTGATCCCTGCGCCCATCGCGACTGTTTTAGCTACATGGTCAACGCTGACCTTGTTGAAGCGGGTCATGGAGATATGTACACCAGGCGTGGACGAGAAACCGGGATTGGTAGCATGACCTCCGCCCTTGACGGCAAAGGGTATGCGGGTGTCACCCAGTACGCGCAACTACGGTTGCAGTAAATAATCAGAACACGCTTTTTGGGGGGCGAAGTATGATTAGAAGTGGGAGGGAAGCAAACGCACGATCTCAGCGACGTCCTGTGGTGTGCCAGGCTCGACGCTGCACGCAGACTGCATGGTACTCGATTGTGCCCAGTGTGCGATAGCGGCAGTATATTGTGCTAAGGCTGGTGATGGGTGATTTTATGTAGGTCAAACTAGCTGACACGAGCGCTGGGAGCGATGAACAGGACTAACGGGGGTAGAACACGGCAGAAGCGCCTGAGATGGCCCCTGCGATGCGGTCACACGCATCTAGGAAGCTTGTGGTATCGGGGAAGTGTTGTTGCGTCTCCGCGTGGGCGAGGACAGCGAACGAGAGGAAGGCAGCAGATGCGAGAGGGTTCAATTTTACCATGGCCAAAAGGAAGGGTAGAGGAAGAATTGTATAGCATGGTAACTGGGTGCGGTTAGCCTTCTTTATAAAGGGTGGATTCTGTGAGAGCCGTGACGTGCAGGCACAGGTGAGTTCCGTGGACCGGAAGGAGGTCTTGAGAGCGACGTACGACTTGAAACCAAAAAAAGGGGAGGGTATGGGGACCGACAGGGCGGTGTATTATTCCTAACTTACTATCCGAATGTTCTCAAACACATCGTAGCTTGTAGCTACTTACGGTTAGACAGTGTTAGCATGGACCCGAGGATCATTTTACGATCCAACAGCTATGGAAACAAGGGAAAGAAAGGCAAATCAGTGAACAACACTGTAGAGGGCATCGGCGCAACGCTACACCAAGCCCGAGGTGGAAAGGTCATCGCAACATACACCACAGGTCCCGTGAGTAAAGCAGCATAAGTCTGGCCCGGCATCGTTAACTTGGATAATGTTGAAACGCGACAGATATTCCGACACAACAAGTTGAAGAGTCCAGATTGACTAGTGTTGCCGCGGCTCGGCAAGCCCCTCAAGCGCCGGCTAAATGTGATGTAATCGGAGGTGAAACTGTAGGGTGGGGAAATAACTTATGATTGTGTCCAAACTGTGAAGTAGGGTTAGAGTTAAATAACACGACAAGAATCTAGAAGTCGAATGAGCACCAACCGACCGCAGTCTATGCGGAGAAGAGAAAGGGAAAGAGCATCGTACTATAAGTGACTAAATCTGGGCTTTTACCTTTGGTGAATGAGCTCACTAGTAATAGTCAGGTTGCAGTACCAAGCCATGTATCATTCAACGGGGAGTCCCCAGCGCGCCCATTTATACAGGAGCCAGCAGCCCCACTCAGGTTTCGTAAACCCCCGACGGATGCGGAGGTAAGGAGGAACCTCGTGACAACCATGTTCGCTTCCATTCGATAGGAGACTCCTGGACAGGCAGAGATGTTTTATGTTTGGAAGGGATTCTGACAGAGCCACCGGCGGTTCAGCGGATGCTTATGGCAAGTAACGAACCCGGAAGTGTAGACTCACCATTCCGTGCTCGTGGTATATCACGATCAATGATTGATGTGTGGATCCTCAGCGGAATCATGGTGGGTGAGAAATCGCAGCAGTCATTGAACGCATGCATAACGAGGGTATATAGGTGTGGCATGCGGTAGTAGACAACACCGAGTGTCCATGATAGAGCAGAGTGCGAAGACTGTTTAATAGTATCCGTTGGCTCCGACAGATTGTCACCATCATCTTGACTGTCGAGCCACAGGGTGCATAAGTGTTGACGTGCGGCAACGAATGGCTCTCTGGCTTGCCGCCGCTGGAGTTGACCAGGCCGACGATTGTTTAGAGATTTTTAAGCGTAGGTAAGTAACACCTCCGTGGCAATTTCCCTCCCCAGTATCGAGAGCGGGCGACTATATGCTGAAGGGTAAAGGTAGCCAGATGTCAGCCGCTCGCGTTTGGAAGAGCTTTGGTCGTCACACGTGGGGAAATATGGCCTGTTACACACGAGTAAGTGATCGTGTATGGGAGCTGCTCGTAAGCCGTACCTCGGCCTTGTTGCGTGCCCATTTTCCGAGTCATTCACGCGACGTATGACGCGCCTTCCCGCCTTGAGGACAAGCGGATCGTCCTCGCGAGTTGGTGCGCGTATGGTGTGTTTCGTGCGAGAAGAGCTATCTATCACCCGCTAGTCTGACGCGTATCAACACGAAGGTGAGGTGCAGTCACCTGACTGCACAAATTAGTCGCGCCACCGACCTGCTATCGGAAACAATTTCAAATATCGGAAAAGATCCGACCCAATCACGAACGAGAATTCAGCAAGGCACACGTGTCAATTGCAAAGCTGGTCGAATTACGACCAACTAGACAAAAAAACCTATAGGTTTGACTGGGTAAATGTTGGTCCAATTCTAACCCTGAGTATCTCGCCAATGTAGGACATTCATTTGAAGCTATTATTACAGTTATGGGTGCTACTGACCGTCGGGGGAACGCTTTTATCGAGCATACGGCGCCTCATTTCCATCAACTGATACTTTCAAGTTGAATGAAGTTGAACCTGACCATTGGGACCACATCGTGGCCATTCAAAGCTGTAGATTGCAACCCAAGAAAGAAAAGATATTCTGACTCGTAGGTCCGGTATCTATACATTTGTTCTCCTCACGGGAGTGTCATAGTTGCACAAGAATGGGGATCGCTCCCCCATCAGAACTTGAACCCGCCAGTAAGTCCCATCACATTTTCCGGATCAACTGAACGTTTGATCGCGCGCAGCCTTGGAATATTAGCTCCATAAAGGTCCTCCAACGGTGTGCTAAAGAGCGCGTAGTTTGAATACTCAGCCGCGTGCGACACATTCTGCCCATCCGCATCTGCCGCAGCTGTAATCGCTCTACTGTAATGCCGAATTTCCCGCAGAAAGGTGTCGTCTAAGGAGGCGTTAGTGTACCAGAACGTGACAGGCGTTGGGAAGAGAGCGCGAGAGCGGTCGGGTGGGTACGCAGAGTTGGAACCGTGAGAGAATATTCCGCTGTCGAAAGGTTCCATCAGGACAGAGATGATCGCGTCCTTATCCAAAGCGCTCAGCTTCTCTCCCCAGAACTGTCCATTCGACGTAAATCATGACGCCTGAGGCGTACCTAAGTAGCTTATCATGCTCACCCGGGCCTGATTCGCGATTATGTCAAAAACGGGGCGTGAATATTGCGTGACCGGAAGACCGTTCGATAAACTCCTATACCATCCGATCAGCTCTAAAGGTTGGTGCAGCAGACACAGACGAAGAACAAACCGAAAATTGGGGAGTGGAATCATATATGTGAGGCTGCCGAACAGATTGGTGAATGATCTCGTCGATACATCCGACTGATTAGTTGGAATCGCCAAGAAATCGTCGAAAATACCGGAGCCAGGGGTGGGCGCATCATAGCAAAAAATAACGAAAACTCCAAGCTAAAGAAAGCGGCAAAGTTCAAGTAGGAATGACACAAACGTCGTGACAACATACGCCTGGTGGGCTATAGGTCATACCAAGAGCCAGTGCAGCTTTTCTGTCTTTCTTCTCTTGGTATTTTATCATAGCGTCTTTCAATGCATCTAGCTGGTCCACCGTGTAATTTCGCGTACCTCCCTACCAAGGGAGGGAAAATGAGCCTGGCGAGAGAATAGAATACAGGAATGCAGAGGTACTGACCCATACTTGACCTTGCGGGTGCGTCTTGTAGGTAAACTTGGTTACAATGCCCTGTCATTCTGTCAAGGTCCCGCCGTTTCATGCTACAAGCAAGTGTCGCACAAAGTTGTTTCCTCCTCCCTAAAAGAGCGAGCTCATGAACATGCCTTTTGTTCGAAAACAACATCCAGGCACTTACCCTGAGCGCGAACCACAAGTCTTCGTTCTCCGATGTCACGTGTGTAATCGTCCCATTCGGCAGGACGAGCTCGAATCCAGCCATATTGTCAACACTCAGTCCATACTGGTTGCTCAGAAAGGAATAGCCTAAAAAATGAATTCCTTGAATCAGCTCGCGGTGGGGAAGTCACTACTCACCGCCGCCGAGAGTCAGACCGGCGACACCAACGGTCGGTATACGCCCTCCGACAACGTTCAGTCCAAGAGGTATCAAGGTCGCATATGTTTCGTCCCATGTGAGGCCAGCTCCCAAGTCGACGGTTCTGGTAGTGCTATGAATCTGGATATTATTGAAACGCGTCATAGAAATCTGGACGCCACAAGTCGAGGAGAACCCAGGATTGACAGCATGGCCACCACCTTTCACTGCGAAAGGCGTGCGGGTTGACCCCAAGATGCGTAGCTATGTGTGCATGGTAGTGAGCCAAGATAGCGAGATAAGATAAAAGACGCCGTACAATCACGCCTACATCTGCTGCTGAGCCGGGTTCGACAGAGCATGCAGAGGCCGCACTGGACGAGATAAAGGAATGTTTGTTGTCAGCGATGTATTGAGATGAGCCTTCACGCGTGTCAGATTCGCGCCGGTAAAAGGGGCTCAAATGAGTACACACTGGGATAGAACACCTGTGAAGCGGTGGAGATGGAAGCTGTGATCTTGGTACAGACACTTAGGTATTGAGTGGAGCCGCATTTGTGCGCAAAAGCGTTTGCAAGCAACGCAAAGAAGGATGTGACAACTAGATAGGTCGTCAAGAGCATGTCGATGAGGAAAGGGAGGTGAAACTGTAGGGCTCAATCTTTGGGGGAAAAAATTGTGATTGTGTCTAGCCGGAGCTAGAGCTAGATATAAGGTTAACACGACATGAATCTAGAAAGTCGAAAGAACAGCAACCGACCGCAGTCTTTGGGGAAATAGGAAATAGCATCGTTCTACAAGTGACTTGTGACCAAGCTAGAATAGAAAGTAGACCTACCCTTTGATAAGGGGATTCAATCGATGTCCGGCGCGTAAGTTCGAATGTATCACTGTGCCTCCAGACCGGGTATAGGATGTGCCGTGCGCGGTTGTCAGTGCATTCGAGTAGAGACAAGCTAAGCTAAACCTAGGGTTTGACCGTTGGCGAAAGGACTCACTTGTAACAGCCAGCCTCATCACACTTGCAGTACCAAGCCATATATTATTCAATGGGGATTCTCAGCGCACCCGTATACACAGAATTCTGCAGCCAAGTCAGTTTCTGTGCCCCCCGGCGGAGGGTGCGGACGTAAGGAGGAGCCTAGTGATACCTATAGTTTGCTTCCATTCGATGGGAGGCGGCGGTTCAGCGGACGCTTGTGGCAAAGTGACAAACCCGGAAGTGCAAACTCACTGTTCCGTAGTCTTGTGGCACCACCGTGCCCAGTCCAGAACCGTAACATAACATCAAATCCGAGCACGACTAAAACTACCCGCCATTGGACTGCAACCTATGCCGCAAGCTGACTGAAGCTCGGATTTGATGTTGGGCTCACGCCCGCACGGGGTGGATGTCACTGAAATCTGCGCAACTAAGATAGTCATTGCCTGACCAAAGTTTGCGCTATACGGCGCTCCCATTCCAGACACTCCAGCAACCACTACTCAGCCCGCGAAAGCTGGGTGCCAGTGGCACACAGATCCGCACAATAAGGGACGATGTGGTGTCACTAAGAGAGTGGGTTATGGAACATCAATAGGCCTCCGCCATTCACAATGGATGCTGAAGGCGAAGGGCTGAGGCTCGGTACGGCGCCCAACCCGTCGGCCTTAGAATTCTGGTGAAGTGGGTCAAGAAGGAGTATTTCTTGTTCTTCGGTGTCAACCCGAAAAGGATTCACCGCCAAGTCGATTCAACGCCGGTGAATGTCTTGGCTGCGGACGCTGCCGTATCCCAAATAGGAATAATTAGTCGAATTACTGTATAAAGCTCGTTGTACGAAACATAGATGGTTGTATGAGAATAAATGGGTCGTACGCAGAACCAGGGCGCAAGCTCCCTTACGACACCGTGGCCATGAAGTGAACTTGCGAATCAATTCTGATGCCCACCTCGTAATTCATCATTCCTCCTGATTGCCTTGTCAGAGCGGAGACGCAGGAATTGACTACATCTGGCTTGGGAAAAGGCATCAAACATTCCTTATGACATGAGCATGTGCCCATAGTACATTATGATTAACTTGAATGGTTAGGTGGAACAGCAGGAGGGGCGTGAGCCTGGGCAAAGCATAGCACGAGTTGCAGGGGACATTTAGGGCCCTCAATGACCCCTGCAATTCGTGCTATACTTCGAGCCCAGGATTGTGCTCCTCCCGTTGGTCCAACTGCCATTGGTGTTCCCTTCGGTAGCCTCTTCGACCAGGAGGTGTTGGCGTCAGACCCTGAGCGGAATCATGTTGGGCGAAAAATCGCAGCTGGCATTGAACACACGCACAACGGGAGTATACAGGAATGGCAAGCGGTAGCAGACAGCACCGAGTGTCAATGATAGAGCAGAGTGTGAAGAGTGGTTAATAGTATCCTTGGCACCGACAAATTGCCATCATCATCTTGACTGTAGAGTGACAGGGTAACCAAAGTGCTGACGTGCGGCAATGCTGCAGGAGTTGATCGAGCCGATGGTTGTAAAAGGAGAGATTTTGAAGCGCAGGTGAGGCCTCGCAGCGGAGAACAGATAAAAACTGCAACTCGAAAGCCAGATACAGGTTCCGAACAGCATTGAACGCCGGCGCCAGGTGAAAAATCTCCGGCCATTGCGTGTCGTCCATGTACCACCAAAGCGAAAATGGGCGTGGATGTAAAGCCCTTCAAATGCCAGAGAGGAGAGGCAAAGACTGGTTTCATATCTGTATCTGTGCCATAGGCAAGACTTGCCAGTCTAACACTCTACATAAGATTCCCAGCTCGAAATTTTTGGAAGAAATTGTCCTCCGAGGCCGGCTGAGGAAGTTTGATATAGACGCTGTGAGCGCGAAATGTTATCACAGCATTAACGAATGACCTGAACGTCCGTGAGTGACAGATGAACAAGGAAAGTTGTATCGGCCCACAAGGTCGTCCACAAGTATTCGCTGACACCATAGAACCAAAACTCTAAGAGGGTGAGGAAGACAACGCATTTCAGCGGAGGTGGATGTTGAGTTGTTCGGCCAGTGCGAAAAACTGGAGAAGTAGACAGTATTCGGTATCAGCCTCAGGTGGACGTAGACAAGAGAAGGTGCGAATCCGCCCAAGAAGGTACCGGGAAGCGCCGGAGGAGTGAGGTCATACGACCAGAGCATTACTTTGATATCGTGAACACGTTAGATTCATCTTCGACATGCGTGCACCAGCTGAGCGCTGAGCGCTGAGACTATACCATGCCCCTACCGCATGCCTAGTCACATGATGAAGTGTCTGTCCATTTTGCCGAAATCGAGGATTTCCGCGAGGATATTGTTGGAGAGCGCTTTGGCCGTCACACGCGGGCTTCTTGGAATAAATAACTATGGGAGCTGCTCGTAGTAAGACGTATCCTGCCCTTGTTGTGTGCCCGATCCATTCTCGTACGTACGTGCCTTCCCGCTTTGCAGTGTAAGGCCAGCTGCACAGCTAGCCTCGCAACCACGTTGTACTATCTTTACGCCTCGAGCTCGTGTAGAGACACACAAACCTCGTGTCCGAATAGTTCGAGCTTTACTTTAACACCCGTACTATACGCTAGAGGTCAGAAATGTATCATAAAATGATGGTGAATACTTGTCACTCTTTTCTCTCGAACTCACCAATGCACTTTCGGGCGTACTTTCAGAAGACCAGAGGATCGTTGTCACGAAGTCGGCACAAATATGATCATTTTGTACGAGAAGGGCCGTCTATCGGGATCTGAGACACACTAGAGGCAAAAACTTTGGGTGTCACTGTGATATGGCTTTCGGCTAGAAGGGCGCCTATTTGACGCGGAAAGAAATTCACTGGCGCCGTTGCAACACCACCTCGGGCTCGGGCTCGGTGTGGTGTTCCACTGACGCCCTTTTGCGATATACTATCGTACCTTCACTCGAATGAAACGCCATGACTGTATCCGTGAAAACTGTAGCCTAAAGTAATACTAAGTGCCTAAAATCAAAACTTCCAACCTCCAGCGAGGCCCATGACGTTGGTCGGATCAACCGCCTTCCGAATCTCAGCCAGTCGTGGCACATTTGAACCATATACTACCTCGACAGGCATCCCGAACAGCGCATAGTTCCCATACGAGAACGCATTGGCAACATCCTGTCCGTCCGCGACCGCCGCAGCGCGCAGCGCGTCCGTGGTCTGCCTCAGAGCATCGGTAACGGCGGCATCTAACGAAGGGTCTGCCCACGCAAAATAGATGTTTGTTGGCAAGAGTGGGCGCGAGCGATCGGGCGGGTAGGCGGAGGGAAGGCCGTAGGAGAAGAGCGCCGGGTCGAAGGGCTCGACGTCGTATGAGGCAAGTGTGTCGAGTAGGCCCATTTCGGCAAGCTTTGCACCCCAGAACTGCGTTTGGAGAGCCTCACCAGTGAGGCATACGCGGAGGAAAGGGGGATTAACTTACCTGGGTTTCATTCACCAATGCATTCATGAATGCAGGAGAATACTCCAAGACGGGGACGGTGCTAAAATGCCCTCTACGCAGAACTGAATTTCTTAGTGGAGATGGGGACTGGAGACGACTGACCTCGTAGTTAGACGATCTTCGGCAGGTAGGGATTTGAAAAACTTGAGGAATGAAGTCGAGCTCAGCTCTGGGATATCGAATATCGCGAGAAAGTGATCGAATATTCCCTGAGGCGGCTCAGGTCCATCATAAAACATGAGCACTTCGACTGAGTGCTGTCAAGTGCTCGGCGTGTCAGAGGCGTCAGTTGTAAATGTAAGAATAGAACCGCGCACCACATCAGCAATGGAGTTATACGTCGGGAGTATCGTGGCCTTCTTATCAGTCACCTCCTTCTGGAATCTGACAATCGCCGCATTCACTTCATCTATAGAGAAGTCAAACATGATTGCATAGCCGCCCTTGTTTCACTTGAGTCAAGATCGTAGGGATAACGAACTGAGGGGACAATTACCCAGACTTCACCCTGGGGGTGTGCCTTGAGGACAAAGTTGGTGACTATGCCCTGGGGTGAATTGAATGTGAATCTAACTAGGCGATACAACGACATCATGTGAGCCTACATACAAAGTTGTTGAAGCCACCCTGAAACCAAATTCAGCATGTAATTCGGAGAGAACGATGACGCATACCCTGAGGCCAAACCAGAGATCCTCATCTGAGGCGGTGACAGTCTTAATGGTCCCGTTTGGGAGCACGAGCTCAAATGATACTACTGTATCGAGCGTAAGCCCGAATTGGTTTGTCTTCCATGAATATCCTTTGGCGTTACCAAACACAGTCACCAACCAAAACACAGTCAGACAGGGGGAAAAAGGATACACACCTCCGCCGAGGATGAATCCAGCAACGCCGACGCCGGTGACTCGCCCTCCACAGACATTCAACCCGGTCCCATCCAGCGCCACGTAGACGTCATCCCATGTGAGCCCTGCGCCCATCGCGACGGTTTTGGCTACATGGTCAACGTTGACCTTGTTGAAGCGGGTCATGGAGATATGTACGCCAGGCGTGGACGAGAAACCGGGATTGGTAGCATGACCTCCGCCCTTGACGGCAAAGGGTATGCGGGTGTCACCCAGTATGCGCAACTACGATTGGAGTAAATTATCAGAACACGCTTTTTGGGGGCGAGGTATTGGTTAGAGGAGAAGGTGGGAGGGAAGCAAACGCACGATCTCAGCGACGTCCTGTGGTGTGCCAGGCTCGACGCTGCACGCAGACTGTATGGTACTCGATTGTGCCCAGTGTGCGATATCGACAGTATATTGCGCTGAGGCTGGTGATGGGTGGTTTGATTTAGGTCAAACTAGCTGACACGAGCGCTGGGAGCGATAAACAGGACTAACGGGGGTAGAAAACGGCAGAAGCGCCTGAGATGGCCCCTGCGATGCGGTCACACGCATCTAGGAAGCTTGTGGTATCGGGGAAGTGTTGTTGCGTCTCCGCGTGGGCGAGGACAGCGAACGAGAGGAAGGCAGCAGATGCGAGAGGGTTCAATTTTACCATGGCCCAAAGTAAGGGTAGAAGGAGAATTGTATAGCATGGTAACTGGGTGCGGTTAGCCTTCTTTATAAAGGGTGGATTCTGTGAGAGCCGTGACGTGCAGGCACAGGTGAGTTCCGTAGACCGGAAGGACGTCGTGACAGCAGACGTACGACTTGAAACCAAAAAAGGGGAGGGTGAGGGCCGATGGGCGGTTAGACAGTGTTAGCATGGACCCGAGGATCATTTTACGATCCATCAGCTATACAATCAATGGAAAGAAAGACGAACCAGAGCGAACAACACTGTAGAGGGCATCGGCGCAACGCTACACCGAGCCCGAGGTGGAAAGGTCATCGCAACACACGCCACAGGTCCCGTAAGTAAAGCAGCGTAAGTCTGGCCCGGCGTTGTTAACTTGGATAATGTTGAAACGCGACATAGATATTTCGATACAACAAGTTAAAGAGGGCCCAGGATTGACAGCATGGGCGCCACCTTTCATCACGAAATGCGTGCGGGTGGATCCCAAGACCCACAACTGCGAGTACAATCACGATGCGGTGAACCAACACTGTTAGCGAAGTGATGCCGTACAATAGCGCTGACATCTGCTGCCGAGCCGGGTTCGACGGAGTACTGTAGATGAGCTCAAGGGAGTGCTTGTCTTCGGCAACGTGTTGAGATGAGACTTCTGTTGAGACTCGGACGGACGTGGTTCCGGCGAACCAGCGGAGCCAGCGGACCGGTCATCATGATCTATTTTTTTTTTGTAAAACGTTTTATTCCCAGAAATTAGTTAGATTCATTGCTAAGTATCAGGAGATTTACAGAACCATCAGCTTTGCTTAGCACGCTGGAGCCGGGCCAGTGGACTAGAATGAGGAAAAAAATGTTATGTTACGCACATCCCGGGTTGGGGATACTAACCAAGATACTAACGATATATGGCTGATGGGTTTTCAACTCGGAGGGCGCCTATTTGATGGTACTAACCCTGCGAGGGCAATGGGCCAGTCGGGGGCAATGGGCCACTTCGAATTTCTCATCCAATTCTTGCTCAATCATGACAATATTTGACATATGACATCCTGTACCACATGCAAGCATATTCCGTGTGTTTTTTTGGGTAGAATTGTGTTATATAGAAAAACAAAAAAAAATGCAGTTTGTCACGCGAGTCACGCCCAAGTGCTGCGGGGTCTGAACTTTGGCTGGGGACAAGCGTGACTGATCCGTTGCCCCTGACTGGCCCATTGCCCCCGCAGGGTTAGTAAATGCGTTTACAATGAAACCAGTGAAGTTTTCACGTGCTTATGAAGGTTCATTGAATAGTGGCAGGAAGAACTTTAGCAGGGAGGGAGGATTTCAAGTTGGCGTTACAATAGGATCCCGTGCATAACCCCGATTTGGTATCGGGGAATTCGCGTACCATAACCGATAACCTATACATCAGGGGCCGCGGACCCGTAAATCAAGCATACAATTGTTCCCCTCGGGAATGTCATGGTTACACAAGAATGCTGGTTGTTCCCCATCAAAACTTGAACCCGCCAGTCAGGTCCATCACATTTTCTGGATCAACCGCACGCTTGATCGCGCGTAGCCTTGGAATATTCGCTCCATATAGGTCCTCCAACGGCGTGCTAAAGAGCGCGTAGTTCGGATACACAGCCGCGTGTGACACATTTTGCCCATCCGCATCTGCCGCAGCTGTAATCGCATTGCAGTAATGACCGAAATCCCGTAGCAAGGTGCCATCTAAGGAGGCGTTCATGTACGAGAACACGACATTCGTTGGGAAGAGAGCGCGAGAGCGGTCGGGTGGGTATGCAGAGTCGGAACCATGAGAGAACAATCCGCTGTCAAAAGGTTCCAGCGTGGCAGCAACGACCGCGTTCTTATCCAAAGCGCGGAGCCTTGCTCCCCAGAACTGTCCATTCGATGTTAATAATGACGCCCAAGGCGTACTTCAGCATCATGCTCACCAGGACCTGGTTCGCGATTGTGTCCACAACGGAGCGTGAATATTGGGTGATTGGAAGACCATTCGAGTAACCGCTATATCGTCCGATCAGCTCTAAATGTTGGTGCAGCACAGGAGACAGACGAAAAAACCGACCGAAAAATGGGGGGACGATTTATGTATGAGAGGCTGCTGAACAGATCAGTGAATGATCTTGTCGATACATCTGACCGATTAGTTGGAATCGCCAAGAAATCGTCGAAAATACCGGGGCCAGGTGTGGGCGCATCATAGAAAAAAACAGCCGCAAGGCCAAGCTACAGAAGGCGGAATCGTTCAAGTAGGAATCATAACAAAAACTTCATGACAACCTACGCCTTTCGGGGTGTGGATTATCACAAGGGCCAGTGCAGCCTTTGTGTCTTTCTTCTCCTGGAATTTTATGATAGCATCCTTCACTGCATCTAGCTGGTCCGCCGTGTGATTACGCGTGCCTCCCTGCCCAGAGGTAGAAATTGAGTATGACGAGATCATGGTTCCCGGAATCCGGAAATGCAGAATTACTGACCCATACTTGACCTTGCGGAATAGTCTTGTAGGAGAACTTGGTTACAATGCCCTGTCATTCGGTCAGGGTCTGCTTCATGTTGCAAACAAGTGCCGCACAAAGTTGTTTCCTCCTCCCTAAGAGCGGGTTCATTGAAATGCTTTTGTTGCGAAGTTTCCAGGCACTTACCCTGAGCGCGAACCACAAGTCTTCGTTCTCAGATGTCACGTGTGTAATCGTCCCATTCGGCAAGACGAGCTCGAATCCAGCCATATTGTCAACACTCAGTCCATACTGGTTGCTCAGAAAGGAATAGCCTGCGAAACGAATTCCCTGAATCAGCTCGCGGTGGGGAAGTCACTACTCACCGCCGCCGAGAGTCAGACCTGCGACACCAACAGTCGGTATACGCCCTCCGACAACGGTCAGTCCAAGAGGTATCAAGGTCGCGTATATCTGGTCCCATGTGAGACCTGCTCCTACGTCAACAGTTTCGGTAGTGTTGTGAATCTGGATGTCGTTGAAGCGCGTCATAGAAATCTGAACACCACAAGTCGAAGAGAATCCATGATTGAGAGCATGGCCACCACCTTTCACCGCGAAAGGCGTGCCGGTAGATCCCAAGATGCGTAACTACGAGTACAAGGTGGTGAGCCAAGACAACGGCTGGGATATGAGACGCCGTACAATCGCGCCTATATCTGCTGCTGAGCCGGGTTCGACGGAGCATGCAGAGGCTGCACTAGACGAGATCCAGGCATGCTCGTTGTCAGCGATGTATTGAGATGAGTCTTCACCCATGTCAGATTCAAGTTGGCACCAGTCCAAAGGAGCTCAAATGAGTACACACTGGGATAGAACACCTGTGAAGCGGTGGAAATGGAAGATGTGATCTTGGCACAGATAGTTGAGTATTGAGTGGAGTCGCATTTGTGCGCAAAAGCGTTTTCAAGCAATGCAAAGGAGAAAATGACAACTAAATAAGTTGTCGAGAGCATGTCAATGAGGCGAGGTGAAACTGTAGGGATCAGTCTTCAGTTTGGGGCAAAAAATTGTGATTGTGTCTAACTTATAGGAAGTATAACCTACAGCAACCGACATCTCAGTCAAATATCTGTTTATACGTAAATTGGTTCTGATTCGACTAGATTGAATTCAGCACCGTCCGCTCATATCCTCCAGGAAGAAGGGACTTGCCCAAGTTAAGCGACCCTAGCCGAGCCTAAGCAACCTGACTTACATTCAGTACAGTAGGTTTTGTGGTTTTGTAACTTAGGCAAGTCCCTGTTTCGGAGTCCTTCCTGATGTAAGTTTGAGTTACATCAATACTAGTCATTTGGGAGCCTGACCGTCCCTGACGATATGCCAGTGATGGGGTTTCGAGTGCGCGTATTTGAGGATTAATGAATACAAAACTAAATTTTTGTACAATAACAACCAGCGAAAGTCTTGACATACGGAAAGAAATTTAGCAGAGGGGATTTAAGGGCCATTTTGACGTCACGCGTGCTTTCAAATTATCATCACGTGCGTCGTGACCATGCGCCTCTCATTTGTTCTTTCCCACCGGTTGCAATTGGTACCTCGTCTACATTTCTCGATTGATAGCACAGCCACTTGGCTGCATTCTGTGCACTACAGTGCGTGTTGAAACACTATTTTCGCTCGGGCTTGGTGTGGTGTCTTCCTGATCCCCCTTGTAAAGCTGTGATGACTCCACCTCGAAGTCTTTAGTAAAGGAGCGATAACGAAGGATCACCACTCATCTCTCTTTCCACGCTGTGTATCATCACACCTTCACTCAAATTAAATCCATATGTCTGTAACCGAAACTTTAACTTAATAATCATCAACTAAAATCAAAATTTGAATCCTCCGGCGAGGCCCATCACATTGGTCGGATCAACCGTCTTCCGAATCTCAGCCAGTCGTGGCACATTCGCACCATATACTCCCTCGACAGCCGTCCCTAAAAGCGCATAGTTTCCATACGAAAACGCATTGGCAACGTCCTGTCCGTCCGCGACTGCCGCAGCGCGCAACGCGTCCGTGGTCTGCCTCAGAGCGTCGGCAACGGCGGCATCTAACGAAGGGTCTGCCCACGCAAAATAGATGTTTGTTGGAAAGAGCGGGCGTGAGCGATCGGGCGGGTAAGCGGAGGGCGTAAGGCCGTAGGAGAAGAGCGCCGGGTCGAAGGGCTCGACGTCGTATGAGACGAGGGTGTCTAAAAGGCCCATTTCGGCAAGCTTTGCACCCCAGAACTGACGTTTGGAGAGCCTCACCAGTGGGCATACTCAGAGAAAAAGGGGGGATTGACTTACGTGGGTTTCATTCACCAATGCATTCAGGAATGCAGAAGAATAGTCCAAGACGGAGACGGTGCTAAAGTGCCCTCTACGCAGAACTGAATTTCCTAGTGGAGATGGGGACTGGTGACGACTGACCTCGTAGCTAGGAAATCGTCGGCCGGTAGGGATTTGAAAAACTTGAGGAATGAAGTCGAGCTCAGCTCTGGGATATCGAATATCGCAAGAAAGTGATCGAATATTCCCTGAGGCGGCTCAGGTCCATCATAAAACATGAACAACTCGACTGAGTGCTGCCAGGTACTCGGCGTTTCAGAGGCGTCAGTTGTAAATCGTAATAATAGAACCGCGCACCACATTAGCAATGGTGTTGTAGGTCGGGAGTATCGCGGCCTTCTTATCAGTCACCTCCTTCTGGAATCTGACAATCGCCGCATTCACTTCGTCTATAGAGAAGTCAAAGATGATTGCATAGCCGCCCTTGTTTCACTTGAGTCGAGTTCGTAGGGGATAACGAAAACGAGGGACAGTTACCCAGACTTCACCCTGGGGGTGTGCGTTGAGGACAAAATTGGTGACTATGCCCTACGTCAAATGTGAATCTAACTAGGCGATAAAACGGTATCCTACATACATAGTTGTTGAAGCCACCCTGAAGCCAAATTCAGCATCTCATTCGGCGAGAGTGATGACGCATACCCTGAGGCCAAACCAGAGATCCTCATCTGAGGCGGTGACAGTCTTAATGGTCCCGTTTGGGAGTACAAGCTCAATTGACACTAGTGTATCGATCGTAAGCCCGAACTGGTTTGTCTTCCATGAATATCCTTTGGCGTTACCAAACACGGTCATCAACAGAAACGCAGTCAAACGGGGGAAAAAAAGGCTACACACCACCACCGAGGATGAATCCAGCAACGCCGACGCCGGTGACTCGCCCTCCACAGACATTCAACCCGGTCCCATCCAGCGCCGCGTAGACGTCATCCCATGCGAGCCCTGCGCCAATCGCGACGGTGTTGGCTACGTGGTCAACGTTGACCTTGTTGAAGCGCGTCATGGAGATGTGTACGCCAGGCGTGGACGAGAAACCGGGATTGGTAGCATGACCTCCGCCCTTGACGGCAAAGGGTGTGCGGGTGTCATCCAGTATGCGCAACTACGATTGCAGTAATTATCAGAACATGCCTTTTTGTGGCGAGGTATGGTTAGAGAAGGTGGGAGGGAAGCAAACGCACGATCTCAGCGACGTCCTGTGGTGTGCCAGGCTCGACGCTGCACACAGACTGCATGATACTTGATGTGGCCCAGTGTGCGATATCGGCAGTATATTGCGCTGAGGCTGGTGATGGGTGGTTTGAAGTAGGTCAAACTAGCTGACACGAGCGCTCGACGGGACTAACGGGGGTAGAACACGGCAGAAGCATTTGAGATAGCCCCTACGATGCGGTCACACGCATCTAGGAAGCTTGTGGTATCGGCAAAGTGTGGTTGCGTCTTCGCGTGGGCGAGGACAGTGAACGAAAGGAGGGCAGCAGATGTGAGAGGATTCAATCTTTTCATGGCCTAACACAAGGGTATAGAGAGAATTGTATAGCATAGTAACTGGGGCGGCTAGTCTTCTTTATAAAGGGTGGAATCTTCACAAGCCCGACGTGCAAGCACAGGTGGGTCCCGTAGACCGGAAGGAGGGCGTGAGAGCATACGAACGACTTGAAATTCATCGTAGCTCGTAGCTACTTACAGTTATGGAGACCGTTATCATGGACACGAGGATAATCTCACGATCCATCAGCAAATACAAAGAACGGAAAGAATGTGGCCATCGTCGTAACAGTACACTGAGCGCAAGTTGGAAAGGTCACTGCAACACACGCCACAGGACAAGGGTCACCCCATAGAGGCATGGGCGCACGCAGGAAACGTACCAGGAACGACCGGTGAATAGTGAAGTCAAGTGAAGAAACGCCGTGACGAACATGTGAGAATTTGACTTGATATGACGGTAGCAGACGGCCCAACAAAGGAGATGCGTAGGGTTGGGATAGCACGAGCAAGCAGTATGGGAAGAGATGAAGACCCTGGGCAAGGATGCACTGCAGCGCAGAGGCCGGGCCCGAGGATCCCGAGGGCAAACCTGGGGCGATCGCCCGGCCCGGGCCCCGCATTGTGCTCGTCGGCTCCGGGCATCGAGCTCTCTCCTACAATAGTAGCTACTTCATCTCTAAACTACTACCTATACCTAACACCCAGAGACCTTTCAATAATCCCACTGAATCTTCTACCAATCGGCAAATGACCAAACACGATCCTTCCCACAACAAAGAGCTGAGTTCAAACCCCCCCTGTACATGCCCCTGTAACGACAAATGCACCCATAAGTTGCAAATGAACGCCCCACAACCCAACCAACACCTAATCGCACCACGGCCACAGGTGCTAGCTCTAAGGAAATCCCTCACAAATTCATGACTGCAGCCAGGACGGCCATCCGAACAAAATTCACCACCCTAGTATCCCACACCTGGGACCACATCCTACAAAATGGGGATCCCTCATACAACTGGCTCCATAATTGTGAAGTTTAAGTGGGTAGGAGGCCACGATAGCTGCCCCACCGGGGATGTGCGTAAATGCATTTTCTCCCGCACCCCGGTCCACCGGCCCAGGTACTTGTTCCCCTTTGTGTCTTTCTGTATGCCCAGTCTGATCTCTCGATTCAGATTGAAGTGAAGACGGCACAACCACGTAGCCAGCGTGATCAACAACGACATAATGTCGCCTCACCGGGCAACAACTTCAACGCCGGTCAGGCTGCCGCCGGTAATCCTGCTGCGATGGGCGGTAGTATGCCGTTTATGGCCATGAACAACACCGGTGCGGGCGATATGTCCATGATGTATCAACGCATGATGAACGGGATGGGCACGCCATATGGCGCCATGATGGGGGAGGCATGGGCATGATGGGGGGTTTCAACCCCATGATGGGAATGGGCATGGGTATGGGCCGATTTGGAATGGGCGGTATGGGGGGAATGAGTGGCGCCGGCGTAGCTGGTATGACACCGATGGCGGCGGTGACCGCTGGCGGCATGGCTGGTAACATGGGTATGGGTGGCGGCGTCGGTGGGATGCGTCTTGGGATGGGCCCGATCGATATGGGAGGTGCCAGCGGCGGAGGTATGGGAGGAGGTATGGTCGCGGGAGGAGGCATGTCAGCAGCAGCAGCTGCTGCTGCTGCGATGGCTGGAGCTGGAGGAGGCATGGGAGGTATGGGCATGCGGCAGAATATGGGCGGTATGATGGGGGGAGGTGCAGGACGGGGCGGTCGTCCGGGGATGAATCAGGGCCCGGGGCCTGCTCGGATCACGAATCGTGGACAACATGGATACCACCCTTATGCGAGGTGAATCTTTTTTCTTTTATCCCTTTTTTTGGTGGCTCTTTTTTTTGTGCTGTGTGTTCATCACCCACTTTTTGTAGCTAGTTATTATCTGCGTCGAGTATATAGTTTGAGGCCCTCCATTTTGAGCTGATTTGATGTTATCTTTATGACATACCACTGGGATGATCATGATGTGGGAAATTTTTGCTGTACCACGACTTTGTAATCTTCACCACTTTGAAAGAGAGGAGTCCACTCAGGCTCTCACTAGCAATATATGTTCGCCGTGTCATTGGGCTGTTCGGTTTTCGACATTGGTGGGAGCCCATGGTCTGATACGTTACCTCTCGGAGTCCGAGTCCAAGCTGAGTCAACTCCGATTATGTCGCCACTGGCAGCCAAACTTAACCAAAAACATACTACTGTAATAGAAAATTGACGCGAAGGAAAGATAGGATCCATACATATCTTTGGGCGTGCTAAGTACTACTACTATAGAGTAGATCTACTATCAATGGCCACTACGATTTTCCCTCAATGCT
Source organism: Lactifluus volemus (assembly GCA_022376515.1). Lineage (NCBI taxonomy): Eukaryota > Fungi > Basidiomycota > Agaricomycetes > Russulales > Russulaceae > Lactifluus > Lactifluus volemus. The sequence continues at coordinate 118,139 of WTXI01000021.1, forward strand.
TGGCACCATATTCTATCAGCAATTCCATTAATTTATCATGGCGGTACCATGACGCAAGTTGGAATGGAGTGTGGCCGAGGGTGTCCTCAGCCTCTGTGTCTGCACCATGCTCCAACAATAAACGTGCGGCGTCGAGCCTCCGATCCCACCAGAGAGAGGCTCGATGTAACGGGGTTTGCCCATCGATATCCCTTGCGTTCACATCTATACGGCGTACAGGTAATGCTTGATCCATACAGAAGCGATCACGCTGCGATGCGTCGCGTAATAGCGTCCAGTCGTCGCAATTCCGAACATTGGCATCAGCATTGAGCTCGAGTAGTATCCGAACCACGTCGGGTTGCCCACCCTCGATTGCCGAGTGCAGTGGAGTTTGGTACCGGAAATCCCAGACGTTTGGATCTGCACCATAGCTAAGGAGCGACTGTACCAATTGGGGATTTCCATAGAACGATGCGCGGTGCAGTGCAGTCTGCTTTTGGGATCCTCGAATATCCACTTCTGCACCATGCTGACGGAGTAACCGCGAAATTTGGATGTGATTATTCGCCAATGCTGCAAATAGTGGTGTCCGGTAGAAACCACGACTAACGGCATTAACATGTTGGGGACACTTGAAAATGAGGTGTTCTACCAGGTCATGAAATCCATAGTGCGAAGCGTGGTATAGGGGCGACCATTCAATTGTCCGTTCTATTTTGAAGTTTGATAACCCGGAACCCTGAGATTCCGAGTCGGGTAAAGGTCCGTTTATGGGCAAGTCGAAAAAATTGCCAGTGATCCGAGTCCAGGCCAAAAAGTGCGGTTTTTCAATGTCAAAGAGATATTTCATCCCATTCAACACGTATGACGAGACATTCTCGAATTGGGCATGTGTGACCCAATGCCGAGCGGCGTAATGTACCAGTGGAGAGCTAAGGATAGGAAGTGCTATACCCCAATCATTCGTTTCTTGGACATGCCTGTCATCGAAGCGCAGCAGGACGCCTAAACAGGCTTGTGCGAGCACTGTATGGGCTGGTTCGAGGGAAATATGATACCGTGAGGCATCTCCACTTGAACAAGCGAGGCGAGGCGAAGTCAGAAACTCTTTCACCGAGAAGTGCGAGAACTGCACAAATCGTGACTGCAGTGGCCAACTTGAACCATCATCAGTAATGGCGCTTGAACCGTCGTCAGCAATGGCGCTTAAACCATCGTCAGTAATGGCGCTTGAGCTGTCTTCAATAATGGTGATTAAACTTGAGCATGCTGCTTTAAGCCCTCTCTCTTGATCCTCCCACCGCCAATCCGGCTTCAACACTGGGATTCCCTCCGCATCCTCGAAGTCGATTGCGAGGATCTCGGCAAGTTCCTTGACAGTGAGGGGCCGAACTGAGACCACAAGACATTGCAAGAGACGATGGACATCGTCTCTGTTTGCCTCATCGATTCCCTCCAGCACACGTATATATGTTTCGTCCAGGGATTTCGGCAATTCTCTGAGCACACGCTCGACATTCCGCGCAAGGCAATTCCGTAGCGCTTCTAGTTGACACGAAACCCAACGAAACCTACAGACAGTCTGAATAAATGTCATGAATATGAAGGGATACCCATACATTCCGTCGGCGTTCGCAGATAATGTCTTAAAAGCAAGCACTTTTATCTCCGGTCTCCATCTCTTCATCTCCTGTTCTTCGTCCGAATAAATCACAGAGCGCACATATTCAGAAATATCCTCCTTCTGTCCATCTTGGTCATGAAGAGAAACCTTGAAATACGCCAATGGTTCAAGGACACTTTGGATGTCGGCCTCAGGACGACTTGTTACACATAGATGCAAGTTGGAACAGTGTAGTTCAACAAGCTCCTTCACAATCTGCAAGGCCTTTCGACGTGGCGGTGGCACCCCAATCTCCTTCGGAATGTCGGGACATTCGTCCAGAGCATCGACGATAACGTAGATAGGGACTTGTCCCGAACCCGTAATCACGTCTTTGAGGCATCGCAGAAGTGTGTCCTCATTGGGCTGCTGTGTCTCATGTCCTTGGGTGGCGTATAGGTCGAAAATGTGTTTGAAGAATGAATCAGATTGATCGCATAGTTGGACGAGAAATGATGAAAGTAAAGCGCGGGAAGTTTGTTTCGCCTCGTTCCTGAAGTCAAAAAAGAAGAAGATTGTGCACGATTCTTTGCTATCCGGGTGAAGAATTGTCTCCTGGATGATTGAGGAACTTGACCAAAATATCAGTTTCCCGGGATGCGAAAGGTCAGGTAATAAAATACCTAAGTATACTTTTGCCAGATCCGGCTACCAAGCCCGACAGAGAGCATTAGTGATAGCTAACACATCAAACGCAGAAGATATATACCCTTTCCGTGAATCCATAAGAAGGATTCTGAACCTGATGATTTCCAACGGTCAACAGTTTCGCCTCGAGTGAACCACGTGGCAGTGCCATCGTGGTGAATGTCGCGTGCGATGTTATAATTGATAGACGGATCTGGAGGATCTAGCCATTGTTGGAGTTCCTTCCTGGCCTGATATCCTGTGGATGAGTGAGCTTCTCTAGTGTACTGGAGATAGGTTAGGCGATGACGAACGTGAGAGACCACCTAGATGATCCTCAATTCGATGCACCGCTACAGCTGTCTCTCTTCCGACTAAAAGAATTAATGTTAAGGATAGTTAGTGAATAGTTAGAAGGTGTCCTGCGCACTATTGAAGACTTCGTTTACTCTCTCGTTGACGTCGTGGGTAACTTTCAGGATTTGCGCAGCTACGACCAGAGCCTCATCACTCGAGAGCTTTTCAAGCTTCTTCAGCGCATCTTCGATATCTGTCCTTCCGATCAGGGTCTTCAGATATTTCTCTGAAGATGATCAATCAGGTGCAACCTGTGCGTAAGTATTCCGAGTCACTCACTGATCCATCGCTGCTTGATTGCTTTTGTTGCAGTAGCAAGAATTCCAAGTACCTCAACCATCATCTTTACCATGAAATCCCTCATTGAATCAGGTAGTCGAGCTTGAGCATATGTCTCGAATCGCTTAAAGCAGTTCTCAATGCGCGAGAAGAGGCCAACGAGTACATCTCCACTTGCGTTAACATCCCTAATGGCCTGACACACTTCCGTATCAGGACCATCTGCACCAATCAAGGAAAAATACACACTATAAAAAGGACGCCGATTCCTGCAAAAATGATCTTCGCAGGAGAGAAGGCCTGTGAAACGAAAGATTAGAGTGCTAATCGTTGATGACGGGACCAATAGAGGATTACCAGGCCAATGCCCTGTCCAAGGGCTGAAGAAAATGCACAGAGGACAGTAGCGGTAGCACTTAGCCACTGTTTGAGGCTCTTACTGCCGACTTGAGATTGAACGAATTGTTGGATGTGGAATTGCTTGTCGAGTGCATCGAGAATAGCGCCAGCAGACTCACAACGTTCCAGTTGGTCTGTGAGTCTATGTTGGAGAAGGTCATTCTTGGTTTTATTTTTATAATCCTCCAATGCAGCAACGAGAATAGATCGGAAATTAGAGGAGGAAGATGGGGCAGCCATTGGGGACGTCTGAGACATTGGGGTAACCGTAAGGAACTGGTTCACGCTGGGAAGATTCGGAGAGAAGCTATGGCAAATGGGGAACCCTATGACATTCACCTGTGCTTCCTCGACTCGGACGCAGCCTCGTGTCTGCACAAATAACACCAGATATAGACGATAGACGCCTAGGCATCAGGTAATGTGCACAAGTGGCCATGCATCAGGAAAATCCTCAAAGTGCTAAAATCGGCTAATTAGCTCTAAATTACCATATATCAATTTTAACTAACCCCCCTCTAAATACCTCTAATTTATCACCATTAGACCACTTTTAGAGGCCTCTAAAGAGCTTCTAAAGTGATACTATTTGACACTAAACAAGATTCGTCCAGGACAAGGTCCTCCGCCAATGCCACCTTGCCCCCAAAACCCAATTCTAATGGAGCGGGAACCCCTTTATCGAAAATGAGTTTGAGGAGACTCAGAGAAAAGAATACGGAAATGGAGAGTGACTGACCCATATTTGGCCTTGCGGAATCGTCTTATAAGTGAACGTAGTCACAATACCCTGTTATTCGGTTAGGGTCTTATTCCATCCTGCGGGCAAAGTGACGCACGAAGTTGTTACCTCCTCCCTAAGAGAGCAGCGCCTTTAAAACGGCTTTGTTAGAAACCTCTAGGCACTTACCCTTAGTGCGAACCACAACTCTTCGTTCTTCGATGTCACATTTGTAATCGTGCCATTGGGCAAGACGAGCTCGAATCCCGCCATGTTGTCAACGGTTAGTCCATACTGGCTGCTCAGAAAGGAATAGCCTGCAAAACGAATTCCGTGATCAACTCTCAGTCAGCTCGTGGAGGAGCGGTCAACTCACCGCCGCCGAGAGTCAGACCGGCAACCCCAACAGTTGGTCCACGTGCTCCGATAACGTTCAGTCCGATTGGTACTAAAGCAGCATAAGTTTGGCCCCATGTGAGTCCTGCTCCCACGTCAACGGTTCCGGTGGCGTTGTTAACTTGGATAATGTTGAAACGCCACATAGAAATTTCGACACCACAAGCTGAAGAGAACCCAGGATTGAAAGCCATGGCCTCCACCTTTCACTGCGAAAGGCGTGCGGGTGGATCCCAAGACCCGTAACTGCGAGTACAATGCGGTAAGCTAACACTGTTTAGGGAAGCGAGAAAAAAACATGCCGTACAATCGCGCTGACATCGGCTGCCGAGGCGGGTTCGACGGAGCATGCAGAGGTTGCACTGGATGAGATCAGGGAGTGCTTGTTGTCAGCAACATATTGAGATGAGTCTTCTCACATATCAGGTTGGAACAGTAAACGGCAGTGCAAATGAGTACCTACTGGGATAGAACACTTGTGAAGCGGCGGAAATGAAAGCTGCCATCTTGGTGCAGATACTCAGGGATCGAGTAGTGTCGCATTTATGCGAAATACCGGAAATGGAAATACCGTGCGCAAGCGATGTCAAGAAGAAAATGACAGCCAGAACTTGAAAGGCCGTCGAGGGCATTTTGATGAGGAAAGGAGGGTGAGACTGTCTAAGTCCGCGAAGAAGCGTTGACCTTTAAACTAGTGTAGGCGACTATTTTTCGAGAAGCCGGACCAGAGGTTTTTTACAGTTAATGAACGGATCCATGGAGTGGTGAGTTCGCTGGAAACGACCAGTGTCATCATAAAATTCTGCACTACCAAGTTACGTACTATATATATAACGGATCTGGCTCTAGACAGGATTCACCATAACCCCACTCACATGGAAAGGCACCCATGCTTATGTTCGAAAAGATTTTCTGAGTACGCCAACAACTCAGTGGGTGTTTGAGGCAAAGTAGCAAAGCTTGACGATACACATCATCACGTCTGTTGTTGGAGGAACACCCACAAATGGCTTGCCATGTGGAACCTGGCCCGGCGGCGCACGCGTGGTCGTTGCCGACGTCACTAGTACTAAACCATTTCTAGCTCAGCCGCTACTACAAATACCGAGTCCAGTGGAACGGCTTACCATTCTGGTAACGCTTGCGCGGCTTGCTACAACTTAGAAACTCACAACATCAGTTGGCAGGCATGACAAACCGCATTTTTCTTGTTTTGCAAGGATTTCTCTACACCATATACCAAGTTTTGTTTTGTGGCGATTGCGAAATTCGAAGTAACCATGGCTCATTGTCGAGCTTTGTTAGTAGTCCCGTAGAATTCAAAAGCGGGTCTATAGGGATAAGAAAATTTCTTATTCTTCAGATTCCAGTCTTGGCCGTGAAAACTCCCGATACCATCGGCATTTTATTGTGATATCTACCACACTTTGGCTGAAGTCAACGATGTGTCCCGCGTCACAATCCAGTGGCAACTTCAGACCTCTCATGTCGCGTTGTTGATTGCTCCCAATGGCACGCGTGAGAAGGATACAATAATGTTGGTAGTAGGCTAGTCGTGCCGGTGACCCTTATGGAAATAAGTCTGCTTCTTCGTTGGCAAAGTCGTTGACAGTGACCAGGGTAGCCATCACAACGAGGCGCTTGCTTTGTATGTGCTGGACGGCGTGGAACGGGCCGTTTACTAGATATGTGCCGAAAAAAACCTTATTTCATTGAATAGCAAATCGTCATAGGCACAGCACAGCAAGGGATCCACCTCTACCGTAATTTTGCAATTTGGGAAGGTTCAGGCGACCCACGTGTTCCGGATACAGTATCCACATTCCATGTGACCGCTATCTTCGCGATCCTCCGCCTGTGGAGTCCGCTTGTGGATCACGGATAAACGAAAATGTGCAGGACCGATAGTAGGAAATCGAGATGCCCTCGAGAGTGGCCACGGCCAAACTAATTCTCTCTGCTAGCGCTGTTGGTCTTTCTCCCACTCCTATCCGACCGGGGTCGCCGTCACCACGCAATTTTCCAACACTGCCCCACGGATTTCAGGTGGCCACCCCACAGACTTTAAATTCATTTTATTCGACAACACTCAGCCGAACAGTAAACCGACTATCGCCCGCTTCTTTACCTCCCGAAAAACTTTGTCGTCATAATCATCATCACTCGACTTCAATGGATCCAGCCCTCGCAAAAATTTTCTTATCCAACTCCCAGTGGCTTAAGGCCGTAAACGCGACAGAGCCTGAGTTCTTCGAACAGTCGGCCAAGGGCCAGTCCCCCAAGGTGAGGGTATCTTCCTTCCCCCTCAATGTACCCATTTTTCAACTATATGCGTGCAGATCCTCTGGCTTGGATGCTCAGATTCGCGTGTCCCGGAGAGCGTTATCACCGCTTCTCGACCGGGCGATATCTTCGTCCACCGTAACATCGCCAAGTGTGTTCCCCTCTTCCGCTATATCCCCCTCCAATATTTTTCGCCGGTATTAACGCGCATATACGTAACTTACAGCCAGGTTCATCCGGATGATGACAGCGTGCTCTCGGTAATCACTTTTGCCACCGCGGCAGTCGGCGTCGAGCACAGTACGTTTCTCCCCTTCACTACCCCACACCCCCATTTGACCGAACGACCGGGACCATATGACAGTTCTGGTTGTCGGCCATACGAATTGCGGTGGTGCCATCGCATGTTTCGACGCGGCCAATACTCCGCCGAGTGAGCCGACGACGTCCCTTGGGCGCTGGCTCGCTCCGCTCACCGAGCACGTTCGCACGCTTAAACTTGAGGGTCTCTCCAAGTCCGAGGCATTGACGAAGATTGTCGAGGAGAGCGTGCGCGTGCAAGTTGCAAACGTCGCCAATTCCGCCCCCGTGCAAGCGGTGTGGGCAGCCGGGAAGAAAAACCTGTGGGTTCATGGACTCGTCTATGAGCTCGAAACGGGCAATTTGAGGGATCTTGGCCTCACGCAGGGTGCTCCAAAGACGGAGAGTAAGTGAATAAAGTTCAGTAGACGCCCGCTGGGATATCGGGAAGAACAAGCAAGGTGGCGAGCTAAATTGTAGATTCGTGATGCTATTAATAGAGCAGCTGGGCGTTTGTCGAGCTGAAATCGTATGTTTAGAGTGTTTCATTCGAAATAATGAAACTGCCTTCCATCTCAGGAGCCTACTGTGGGCTATGGCCCTGTTTGCCTTGAATGCCCCGCGAAAGTTCTGCACTGCACATCTGAATAGTCACGACTAGCTTGCAAGGTTCGAGAACCAGGACAAACTCACCTGTTCGGCAGCCCTACAAGGGCTGACAGCACTGAGTACATAGGATCCACTTACTTCTACGCTGCGTCTATCTATGCCCAACTTTCGCACGAGAGCGCCTCCTGTCTCATCGACTACTGGCAGGACGGATCACTAGCAGCACCCCAAGATCACAGACAAGTAGCAACTCTAGTGACGGTTTCCAGAGGTCAAGGAAAGCTGATGAGTTACATAATCCAAATCGATTCGGCGTTTCTGCCGATGATCACGGTCCCAATCAAATCTTTAACTTATCCAGAGAAAGTCAGGTGTAATGAAACATAATTATCAGGCTTATAATGTCGCTGCAGAAAGCAACGTGAGAGGCCTGAAGAGTAAGCGATCGCTCTGCGCCCGTCAAAAGGCGGTCGAACGGGTGACGAAATTCAGCATCACCGTTCTGCACAGTTGTTAGAATCTGCATTTATACACAAATAAGTTTACATATAATAACAAAGATGCTCTCAGCTACGTGCGCTGGCCGCACGTAGGTGTTGCCAATGTCCATATAGACAAAAGCGCTCAAGCTCAAGCGCAAGGACTACCATGTCATATTTTCCTCTCCAGGGCCAGCCACTTATTCGTCCTTCAAAGGTCCCAGTCGTCGTACTCACGCAACGCTGTACGCAAAGCTTGGTGCGACTCCATCCTACTAGTAGCCCGAAGTGGTGGTCAAAAAAAGCGAATTTGTTACCGACTGATATGAACGGAAAACTCACCCTTTCACCATCGCCGTTCTGTATTGTCCCAACAACCTCCGGGCATGTTCCGTACAATCGTCGTGGAGCCACGAATATTGCCTGCTCCACTGTTTCTCACGCATACCCCCACAATAGACCTGTGCAGCTAGCGCACCGACATACTCACTTTCGTCGGCGAATCTTGTCGAATCTCGCCCTGTGTTTGTGGTGCGGAGCCCCCCCTGCCCGTACCCCCCTAAGTTCCTACTTGTGATACACCGAATGTTCAATTAGCTTCCAGCTGAACGTGATACAAGGGGACAACATACCCATTTTCGGGTGCTTGCTGTGATATTACGAGGTTACTCAGGAGATCAACCAGATCGGGCTCCTCCTCTTGCTTGCTTTGCACTAGCATGGGTGCAAGTATTGCCAGAGCAAGGCTTAGCGAATCGCGCATACATTTGACGTCGTCATTGGGAGGATTCAACACTTCGAGAAAGGTGTTGAACGAAGACTCGGGCACTTCGTCATCGTCTTCGAAACCCCTACGCCTTCTCACATTTGCGAGGGACCCCCGGAGCCAAGACGGTATGAATTCCGTGATTCGAGACAATGACACGGCGCCGAGGATAGCTTGAGGCTGTACGATCTTGGCCACAATGACTTCCTCAGCACTGTCCGCAAACCGATACGCTCTTCTGTGTTCTTCTCGTTCGGCTTGTAGGACTTCGGTTGCCAGCTTGGCTCGACCAACAAGTTCGGAGCTTTTAATCACGATCACCTGGAAGTCGTCCCGAAAGCCCATCGAAGTCAAAAGCTTCCACTTCCAAAGCACCCAAAGTAGATTCAACGTTAAGGAAATGAAATGTGATGGTTGGCGATCTCTGTCGGCTATGGAATTGATGTGCCTTTGTATCAGCTCGACATCGTCCTCAACATCTATAAAGAACGATTGTTTGTTTTGGCTGAGCTCTTCCACGGCTCTCGAAAAGGAGCGCGGATCGAGAATCGATGCCGCGAGACGCTTGCGTCTCTCGTCGAACGATGTCGCATTAGCAGACCTGCTATGAAGTCGGAAGAGGATTGACTGTGTGGGTCCGTTACAGATGTCGTCAAAGGTTTCCATACCGTACTTGGAGGGCATGGTAGTGCTCGTAGGAGGGATGCAAGTGCAGCTTGGTAGGGTTGCCAGGACAGTTTTAAAGGCACAGAAATGGCATCAAATAATACTTCAAGTTGTTATGCTTGGGACCCGGAGAATCGCCTTTTTAGTCAGAACCATTCTGGCGGCAAATACAGGGTGACGTTGTCGTAAGTTGCCGACCTCGGACGTCGCTGGCCGACAATGCCGAGCGAACACAGACTCCGGATGAACACAAACATGATGACAGGCGTACGGAATAATTGTCCGTGTGGGAGTGGAAGAGGGTAAAGCTGCACTGGACGAGCGGGGCTATGTATTTGGTTGTCAAGTCGCCTGATGCGAGAGCGGACAGAAGGCCAAAATGACCCATTTCAGATGCGCTTCTGGTTCCAGCTGAATACAGGATGAATTATCGTGGCGATGAGTAGGCCAAGAACTTTACTCGAAATGACTGGGATTGACTTGGTCGAGTCAGCAAGGGACACAGAGATTTTGTGATATTTGCATGGAGGGTCCTATTCAGGAGTCATTGAAAGAAATTTTGATGTAACGTCTAGGATTCCACCCTAATAGCGACTAGGAGGACGTGGAGGTACTACGGCAGTGACTTCATGCAAGTATTAGTATGGGGCTTCTGTAGACCACATACCGATTGCTATGCACTCAACGTACTCAACTTCTGGCACCCAAACCGCTACAGATGGGTCGTCCGGGGTCGGAGCAAGAGACGAGAAAAATGTTAGACACCCTCGGATACTGGTAGTAGCCGCGGTCCAAAACCACATTATGTCCCCGCCGATTTTCCTCCACCAGTTGCAATGGGTGAGTGAACGAACGAGCTAGGAACAAACCTCCCGGGCTAGTAGCGCACAAGGTCCCAACTTGAAGTCACGTTCTGTGGCTAACCAAAAATAGCTTTGACTTGGACTATATATAACACACTTTGAGCAGTGTGCACTCTTACTACTAGTACATCAGACACGACTTTTTTTATTTCAAACGGGAAAGTCGAGGGCTCTCCATTGAGGGCGCATACCGTGGAGGTTTATGAAGCTCCGCGCGAGGCCGAGTGCACGGTCCATAAATTGTTGAGAATGTTTGTAGGCCTCCTCGTCGTACGAGACGTTCTCCTCCTCCGCGGATTCCAGCAGTGCGCATATGTCGGATACATCGTCGTCCTCCTTGGCGCGAAGGTCTGCGCGAGGGGATTTGCGATGGTCCCGCCAACCCTGGGTTTTCAGGACCAGTAAAACAAAGATAGGCATGACGGGGATATCGTTGATAATCTCTACGTCGGAACTAAGGATGTCTGGCAGTCTGAGTTTGCCAGTGGGTGCGACCAGGATATCGACCTTGACGCAACGGTCCTCGACAGTCCATCCAGGAAGCCGGCAGTAAAGTTTGTTATACGTTGCCCCAGGTATTCTGGATGGTTCGAGAAAGTAGCGATCATCTTCTCTCACGATCGTTTCTTTTATATCTTCTGGGTCGAGTTGCTCCCATTCATTTGAGACGAGAATATCAATGTCCTGCGTGATTTCAAGCTCTTCAGCCGAGGAGACCGGAACACTGGTTGCGGCACACACGTTGGGGGTACGTTCGATATGGGCCCAGAGAGCGCAGGCGGCACTGCCAAAAAGGCAGACGTCGGACGTGATGTGGGATTCGATGATGTTGGTCGTGCGACGAGCAATGGTCCAAATCTCCTTTGCAGTTGGGGGGCCAGTAGGCCGCATCTTGTCGAGTGTCTGGTGGTGAAAGTGGGGGATGAGAGAAGGGATAGGACAGCAGCTCCTGCCTCTCCGCAGTATGGCCCCAAGTTACGGGTACGTGTGCGAGGATTGTCCTGTACAAAGGACAATGCCAACATGTTGAGAACAATGTAGAATAACTATCCTCACCTCAGAATTTCGTGCACTAGCTTGCACAGAACTGAAGGAGCGAAGGGTCAAAACCACGAATATAAAGGGCCCAAAGGCCATTACGAGAAAATGGTAAGGTAATTGATTACTAACGCGTGCACACCCGCACTAGCGCACCTGTAGCACGAACCGAACTTATCGGCTTAGATACGTGCACACGTGGGTCTCCACCCACCTAAGTGGCCCTTTTTCTGGCTCAACGCTTCATCCATGGATTGGCCCTGTCAGTCCTTCCTTAATGGGACACTCTATCTCGACGCATCTTCGTCTCCTTTGTCATCCTCATCCATGATGCCCACTGGTTCTTCCCCATTGGGACGGCCGTTGTCAACACCGCCTTCCTCAGCGTCTTCCCCCGCCCCTGTCTTAATTGGGCTTCTCGCGCCTCTAAGCCCTTCATCCATCAAGTCCAGTTGACAATCCCTTCTCGTCATGTGCATCCATCTGGGCCATACTGGGTCCCTCTTCTGGTCAGCCCTGCCATCCTCAGCGTCTGCCCCCGCCCCTGTCCTAACTGGGTTTATCGCGCCCCTAGCTTCTTCATCCATCAAGTCCAGTTTACTATCCATTCTCGCTTCCCTCGTCCATAAAACCCATCCCCTTTCCCTGTTCCGTCTACTCATCCATCTAGGCCACGCGTAGTCCTCGTCTCGGCTAACTGCATCCACCTAGCCCACGTGTCCTGTCAGTGTTGGTATTCTCGTCCATCTCGTCCATCTCGTCCACCTCGTCCACCCCCCATCTTTCCTTTGTCTGCTCATCCATCTGGCCCATCCCTTGTGTTGTTTTTGGCTTTCTCGTCCAGCAAGTCCATCCCCCTCCTCTCTTTCCATCTACTCATCCATCTAGGCCACGCGTAGTCCTCGTGTCGGCTAATTGCATCCACTGAGTCCACATGTCGTGCCATTTTTGGTGATCTTGCCCATCTCGTCCACCTCGTCTACCCCTCTTTCCTTTGTCTGCTCATCCATGTAGCCCATGTCCCTTGTATCTTTTTGGCCTTCTCGTCCAGCAAGTCCATCCCCCTCCTCTCTTTCCATCTGCTCATCCATCTAGGCCACGCGTAGTCCTCGTGTCGGCTAATTGCATCCATCTAGTCCACGTGCCCTGTCATATTTAAGACTCGTCCATCCCGTCCATCCCCCATCTTCCCTATCGTCTACTCATCCATCTAATCCACGTTCCTTATGTCGTTTTTGGCCTTCTCGTCCAGCAAGTCCACCGCCCTCCTCTCTTTCCATCTACTCATCCATCTAGGCCACAAGTAGTCCTCGTGTCGGGCAATTGCATCCACCTAGTCCACGTGTCGTACCATTTTCGGTGATCTCGTCCATCTCGTCCATCCCATCCAGCAAGTCCATTCCCCATCTTTCCTTCTGTCCGCTCATCCATCTCGCCCATGTCCCTTGTGTCTTTTTGGGCCTTCTCGTCCAGCTTGTCCATCCCCTTCCTCTCTTTCCGTCTACTCATCCATCTAGGCCACGCGTAGTCCTCGTTTCGGCTAATTGCATCCATCTAGTCCACGTGCCCTGTCATATTTGACACTCTCATCCGCTCGTCCAGTAAGTCCATCCCCTTCCTCCCTCTCCATCTACTCATCCATCTAGGCCACGCGTATTCCTCGTTTCGGCTAATTGCATCCACCTAGTCCACATGTCGTGCCGTTTTCGGTGATCTCGTCCATCTCGTCCACCTCCCTTTCACTTATATCATTTGGTCGTCCATCTAGCCCACGTTCATTGTGTTGTTTTCGGCTTTCTCTCAACTAATTGGCCAGTCTCGGCCTGAGCCTGGTTCATATGGTGTGTCATCCACTTCATCTGTTACGCTTACCGCGTTTGATACCACCGATTCAGATCCCTTTCCCAACTACGATATATTTTTCCTCGAATAGACAATGGTTTTGTTTTCCCTATGCATGTGATTGTGTGACTATGAGTATTCATCGACACTACTAAGGTTTCCGAGGAAATCGTTGACCCTATCCAGCTCCTCACTTAGGAGGTCATCCTCTTCAACATCGGGTCTTTCTTGATCTTGGATAATAGACAACTCAGCCACCTCTCCATCATAACCTAAACCTGATGGTATGTTACTCGAAGAATATGCCGACAGATCGGATGAGATAGAGGGATCGCGGGGGCCAGTGTAGTGTGCGAGTTGTTGGATTTGATAGATCCGCTCTCGATGAGCCACATTCTGTCTTAAGCGGCGTGCGAGCATCTCTTCGACTTCGACTGTAAGTAGTGAGTGACTCTCTTGAAGACGCACGATGCAGTTCTTGAGCGTGATTTCCTCATGGGACATCCAATCCACAAGGCGTGCAACCTCCACATTAAGGCGGGATTGTTCTTCTTTTGCTCGCTCGAGCTTGAGGTTGTGCACGCTTGCCTGTCGGTTCGCCGCATCTGCCCATGGTTGACAACGGATGTCTTCCCGGCACTCCCGAAGCAACTCAAATTCAACAAGACTATCGTAAGTTGAGATGTTCTTCCACTCGAGCTGAGGACGGCCAAGCGTTGCCGCTGCCTCGTTAAACTTCTTCAGCACCCTCTGAATAGCCTTGCAACGCGTCTTGAGTGACTTATTGATATGCATACGTAGCTTATATCCTGAAAGGACCATTAATAAAGTGCCAGATACACCAGAGATATAATGGCACCAGTTCCGGATAGTCCCATCTTGTGTAGTTCGAAAAGGCGAGCAACGACAAGGCCTTCAAGTCGGGTAAGCGCTTTCTGGTAGTCCCGAGTGGCAAAGTATTTGGATGCCATCTGCCATTCAGGCATGTCAGGCGTCCACCTTTTTGTAATGCTATACGTGTTCTCGAAAACGTGAAGTATGTCTTGTATACGTTGGTAGTTTTCAAAAGCGTGCTGCTGTAGGATCTCTGCCCGCTCATGCATTACTGACTGGGTGGGGACATTGAGTGTGCAGTAAGCGACAGCATCTTCGTGCGCTTCCCTAGTAATCGGCTGAATGGTTGGCGAATCATGATATTGTATGACATCGTAGTGACTTACTTTGCCTTCTGATGCATAATGAGCCGTTGTATGTATTCGCAAGCAAACTCTTCGTCAGGAGACTCCCCTCTGCGTGAAAGTAGGTACTGTCGCTCAGTTTCTAGGTGTCGGTGATAATCCGTGTCTTTGGGTAGTTTTCCGGACTGAAACTCCGCGATCACACCGGGGAGCTCTTCGAGTAGCTGATTCACCTGCTTATAGTTTCCCAGAAGAAATGTAGCTATGATAATGTGAATATTGACCTGCGCGCATATGTTACTACATACATAACTCCTGATATTTGTCGTCGTCGTGTTGTCTAGCGTACAAGTCAATGGCTTGAAGGCGGTGGAACCGGGACGCATGGCGTGTGGTATTTGCGAGTCCATTGAACGACGCAAAAATGCGCTCTGCTGTCTCAAGATCCTCGATCCCAAAACCTGTGACATAGAGCGGGTGAAAGGAAAGTTGGCACAGTCGCTTATGAGCATATCCATGGAATGCAGGGACTACAAGGCGGAGATTCTTGTCGCGTGCCTTTTGAGCGATGGAACTTTTGGCTATCGTGGCTGAGAATGAGCAGCCGATGTCGTAGCCAATCCCTAATCTGTCATCGAAAACGTCGAGTGCCTGGTTTATGGTCGCCAGAGGATATTTAGCACTACGTAGTACCAGTCAAGATACTTCATGATAACTTGAACAAGTCATACTTACAGTTCGCCGCTTTCAATCATGTCAACAATCCACCAGATGAGGCCGTGACGACAGGCAGAAAGAAATATCCCTGTCTCTCGATAGATAGACCACATGCGCTTCAGGTTATCGCTTTGCGCTGCCTTCCAGCGTTCTGTACAAGTGCCGTCTGTATCGCCATCTGCAGGCGTTGCTTCCTCGACATCTCTAGACCAAGAAGGCGTTTCCGTGTCAGTTCCCTCACGTAGGCCACCATGATTTGTCTGCGTTGCATGCTAAGTTAAGAGTGGACTCGAAGTGTAGTATGCTGTAACAACACCTGTTTAGACTTTTGCGGCCTCGGTTTGACGTCATATTTGAACTGATTCACAGTGTCTTCAGCAATATAATAATCACTAACAAAGGTCCTTGGATCAGTGTTGAGGCCTTCACGAAATCAAGCACGCTTCAATGACTGATTTCCATCAAGGACACCAATTAGGGACACAGGCAAAGGCGTCTCCCCCGGAACCTTGTGTTGGCAGCAAGGACAAGAATGCCTTGCTCGCCAATGTGGGCTTGTCCTTCCAAGAGCCTCATGGACCCGCACATCAACGCCTCGCAAGATCTTGAGGTAAACATCAAATGTCTCTGAGAAGTACTGCCAGTATTTGCTATGATATGTTATCTGTACTTGTGTTAAATTAAAAGCGAGACGCGAGCAAGTATGAACTCACATTGTGGTAATCACACAGGGTCCGAACCCACGCCTGGATGCTGAGACGAGGTTGGCGCACACGCAGCCGACGATAAAGCTCCAGAGTGCGCAATGAGATCACAAATGAAACCCGAGTTGGTGCAGAACTGAGGCACCCTTGCAACAAAAGGTTCGTGTTTGGGTACATGCACCCAGGGAGCTGCAGAAATAGGTGACTCTCTGAGAAGTCTATACATACACTGTCAGTACCGGGCTAGCAGCAGGATGGCATACATGCCCAACCACAAACACATACCATATACATCGAACAACAGTAGTGTAAATGTTTCAGCTGTACCAGACGCTTGATCGTCTTCGAGTCTACCCCCGGAGCGTTTGTATTGAAGAAAGCTGTCAATCAGCGATGGGAGTTGAGCGTCCCACTTGGATTGGACGCTCTGGATGCGTGCCGACCATGTCTGTACATTGCGGCGTTTGCGTGACCTGTAGCTGCACAATGTTTTAGTTGATAAGATTCGGCATTGACTTTGACACTTACAGTCCAATATACTCTTCAAAGTGTTCTGACTCGAGCCCCTCACCAGACACTTGAACCTCCATGTCGAGAGGGTTGTTGTGCCACTCGTCATCAACCCACCCATCTTCATCTCCCTTTGGATCACTGTTGCTGCCTGAGATCTGATCCAGTGCCCGCTTTTTACCTGCAGGTAAGCCTTGTGCAGGCTTAGCACACTTCAAGTTGTGTCAACATAGTTTATCAAACTCACGTGCATTCATCGCCTTAGCGCGGTCTGAAAATATGGCCCCCAAAGCCTTTTGTTTTGCCTTGGTCATTAGCTCACCTCGAAGGCTTGCAACATTTTCAAGCGCGGGCCCGACATGTGCGCGTCTGCGGTAACCAGTGGGGGCGATATGAACCTTAACACGTCCTTTTGGCATGCTTGGAGGTTGTGGGAAAGAGGATCAACGAACTGGAAACAGCCGCCAAAAGTCATTACAGATTTAGGGCGTCCGCGCTAAACTCCAAGTCGTCCCGATTTGAGCGCCCCTAGTGGTCTGGGTGGATGATTATAGATTTCGGATACCAGTGGTGTCTAGGGTCATCACAATTGCATTCAGTGCTCACCAGCTTCATCAAGCGGAGCTAATGTACTAGCAGTGCCGATGTCCAATGTGTCTAAGCTGCATCATGACTCGGAGGCATCAAGAGAGGCAATGAAAGCATACTGTGTTCGCCTGCTAGTGATTTCGAGGCTCAAACTCATTAGCAGATGAACAAAGTATGCTTCGAGGTTTGACAAGTAAGAGAGAGAAAGAAGGGAGCAGTGGAAAAGGAGAAGGAAATCATCAAGGACCTCAAAGCAAGGTGAGAACGAGTCTGAGGCAAGATGAGGCAAAACGAGATGATTTTGAGAACAAAAGCTAAGTAAAAAGACGTGTCGAAAACAGTGAGTTGGTAAGGGAGCAAACCAAACGGGCACAAAAGCGTCGGACAAGGTAAGGAGGAGGCATTGGAAGTGAGACGAAGAAACGGGAACGAACACGAGGCTCTCTCAGGGTGTAAAGGTACAAAGGGATCTAAAAGCAAGGCCGAGATGTATGGGTTCACGGGATGCTTGGCCCATTGCTTGCGCCCTCTCCGAAAGAGAGTTAGTCCATTAGACTAAGGTCTAGGCACGGCACGAGACACAGAACACAGTCCGGGACTGGGAGTACAAAGGGGAAACGCAGAGGCGGGGACGTTACCGCCGTACTGAGCGAACGAAGAAAGACACAAGACAATCTAAGATGAAACGGGAAACCGAGTCACACAAGGCACATCAGAAACACGAAGGAGAGAAAGAGACAGATCGAGGCCGCAGTAGATGGGCCTATTGTCAAGGCATAAGAGCGTCGTGGCCGAAATGGCACCGTGAATGAGACGATAAGGACACTGGTGACTCGGACTCGGAGCCAGGAGTTTGTGAACGACTCAAACGAGAGAGTATTTATGGCGAGGATGATAATAGATTGTGCATTTGTGATCATCATCATGATGAACACATTGCCCAGATGTGAGGTCCGCTGCCAAGAATGTCTCAGATTGCGTCGATCCCACATAAATCGACTAGATCGCGGCTTTTGGGCTTCCACTCTCTGGGCGCTATAAATATACAAGAATACTTAATCTATATGTCTATGTGATACTATTGTTCTGTCTCTTATATGTGGCTGAATCGTATGCTATCTCAAATATTTACTCGATAATGTGCCAGACTGCTTAGATAACAGAAAGATCTATGCCGATCTCCTCACAGAAATGTTCTTTTTGTTTGAAACTCTCACATGATGTAGGGAGATAAAAGTTATGATACTCTGTTTAAAATAAAATTGTGGATATGTGTGGAAGGTGTACGATCTGCAGAACATTCATTATGGGAGGACCTAGACACATCCATCTGACGCGTCAAGCGCATTAAGTCTCGAGTTTCGCTTTGCACCGGTTTCACAAATAACACACTGTGAGTGTGATAACACCAGATTCTGAAGCCTCACCTTCGACTTCTGTATGAGGAACTATACAAGTAACTGCACAGTGCATCTTCTTGTACACCCACACTAGCTTATTCCTCCTCTCCTTAATTCAATTGTTCTGGCACACCGTCATCACAGCACTTATGTCACGTCATTGCCAACACCACTCGTGCTTGACTTGCATAGATCCCGGCTATTCACGCATTGACTCAAGGTGATGACCCACGCCTCCCTCAAGATCATCTCATACGGCACTCGGAGCCCCCCTGTCTGATATGGTGAGGCGATTGAGATGTTAATGGATGATACAAGAGACGCTGACTCGGGTGGAATGGCTGATTCGAGCAGAACGGCATCCAGTGAGGTGTAGACAAAAAATGTATTGTATGGAATTTTGTGATTACTTTTCATCAAACAACACTCAAAGTTTCTGAATTCACACATGACGCAAAGACAAGAAATTTAATCTGTGATATAACACAACACAATGACAAGAAAGTGTTAGCATGATGCAACGACAAGAAAGTTACGGTACATCGTTGGAACAGTCCACTGGCACCACCCCTAGCCCGGAATGGTCAACTACATAGCTTCAAATACACTACCCATAGGCACGTTACTATCAAAAACGCTGAGTGGATCGGGTGGGAAGGTATATAAAGACTCATCTCCCAGTGACGCCAAACTGTTGACATACGGATTTGTGTGAGCCAAACTTGAAGCAGCTTGTTGAGGCAAGGTGAGATCGCAAGCACCGCCTAAGGTAGCTGCGACGTTGTCCTGGGGGGATTCGTGTGATGGAGACTGTGCAGGAGACGAGATGTGCGCAGAAGAAGCAGGCAAGGTGAGATCACAAGCACCGTCTACTAAGGTGGCTGTTACGGCAACGTTGTCCTGGGGGGACCTGTGTGGAGACTGCGCAGGAGACGAGACACGTTCAGAAAGCGATTGCTGAGCAGTGAACGTGTCAGAGAAAGTGTAGGCAGGCCCAGTCAAGCAGGTTCTTTTGGACGCTGGTTGAGTAGAAACGGACTCGGAATGATTTTCTTTGTCGTTACTGGTGGTCTTAGTGATGGCTTTGCGCTTCCGGGTACTTCGCGTTTCCATTGCCATAGGTTCATCACTGAATCGCACAATCATGCCCCCTGGGTGATAGGAGGTGGCTGAGACGGTTGTAAAATAAATTGAGGGGTGGTTCTCAACATTAAGAAAGGGAATACGCACAGTCACTAGTCGTGCTGTTATCAATCCCGCCATCACCGGTTCCGCTCTTCTTTTCCTTCTTAACGAGTTCGAAGTGGCAGTCACGCCGGACGATAGCATCTAATATAATTTGCATGTCATCCGTATTACGGATATACGATAACGCGACCGGTGGTTCTTGCAATGGCCACCCGCGGAGGATAACACCGTTGCCGTCAGGCTCGGATTTGGCCCACTTTCCCCAGTCGAATCGAGGGTTGTCTCGTTTTACAACCCCCCCTAAAAGGCGATCAGATTATTAACAAATAGAGAAACGATTCACGCACGATATTCTTTGCGCAGCATGTCCATTAACATCTTTTTCATTCCTGTTTTCTTGTCATTCTTCGCATTATCTGATGAAATTGCATTTACGACTCCTGAAAAATGTAAACCACTGAGACATGTGACACAAGACGTTGTGGTTTACCTGAAAAACCGCCTGAAAGACCACCGTGAGTGGTTGCGTATGCGTCGAAGTGCCTGGCAAGTATCGTGGGCTCGAATCGGAGGTAGTGCGTCATGAAATCGCCGCCCACGACTGAGAAATGCACGACAGGTGTGTCTAATGAATCGTCATCGCTTCGTGCCCCGAGGACGATATACTCGAACTTGCTGCGTTCATGAAGGTTCAATAACTTCAATGTATGCGTCAGTGAGCACAGTGCGCCAAATAGTGTAGATTTCATACCTCTCTACCAACGAAATCCAAAGTAGTCCGTATGTCTTGGAGCTGTACACTGGGCTTTCCAACGATACCAGTATCGCGTGTGTCGCGATACTCCTGTAGAATCGCGAGAAGAACATTTTGATTGTCTTCAGAGAGGGACTTGTATCCGTCGTTATTTTCTTTGCACCGTTCGATAATATTGATAGCATCGGCCTTCTCTGGGTTATGCTCTCGGTTCCCTAGAGTATCGTAGAGACGGATGAGTCACAGGCACGATGAGAAGAATAAACACGTTCACTCACATCGACCATCCTCAACACGTGCAAGGCAGTATCGATATGCATTCTGGATAGCACCTGTAGCACGAACCGAACTTATCGGCTTAGATACGTGCACACGTGGGTCTCCACCCACCTAAGTGGCCCTTTTTCTGGCTCAACGCTTCATCCATGGATTGGCCCTGTCAGTCCTTCCTTAATGGGACACTCTATCTCGACGCATCTTCGTCTCCTTTGTCATCCTCATCCATGATGCCCACTGGTTCTTCCCCATTGGGACGGCCGTTGTCAACACCGCCTTCTCAGCGTCTTCCCCCGCCCCTGTCTTAATTGGGCTTCTCGCGCCTCTAAGCCCTTCATCCATCAAGTCCAGTTGACAATCCCTTCTCGTCATGTGCATCCATCTAGGCCATACTGGGTCCCTCCTCTGGTCAGCCCTGCCATCCTCAGCGTCTGCCCCCGCCCCTGTCCTAACTGGGTTTATCGCGCCCCTAGCTTCTTCATCCATCAAGTCCAGTTTACTATCCATTCTCGCTTCCCTCGTCCATAAAACCCATCCCCTTTCCCTGTTCCGTCTACTCATCCATCTAGGCCACGCGTAGTCCTCGTCTCAGCTAACTGCATCCACCTAGCCCACGTGTCCTGTCAGTGTTGGTATTCTCGTCCATCTCGTCCATCTCGTCCACCTCGTCCACCCCCCATCTTTCCTTTGTCTGCTCATCCATCTGGCCCATCCCTTGTGTTGTTTTTGGCTTTCTCGTCCAGCAAGTCCATCCCCCTCCTCTCTTTCCATCTGCTCATCCATCTAGGCCACGCGTAGTCCTCGTGTCGGCTAATTGCATCCATCTAGTCCACGTGCCCTGTCATATTTAAGACTCGTCCATCCCGTCCATCCCCCATCTTCCCTATCGTCTACTCATCCATCTAATCCACGTTCCTTATGTCGTTTTTGGCCTTCTCGTCCAGCAAGTCCACCGCCTTCCTCTCTTTCCATCTACTCATCCATCTAGGCCACAAGTAGTCCTCGTGTCGGGCAATTGCATCCACCTAGTCCACGTGTCGTACCATTTTCGGTGATCTCGTCCATCTCGTCCATCCCGTCCAGCTCGTCTATCCCCTTCCTCTCTTTCTGTCTACTCGTCCATCTAGGCCACGCGTAGTCCTCATGTCGGCTAATTGCATCCACGTGGTCCACATGCCGTACCATTTCGGTGATCTCGTCCATCTCGTCCACCTCACCCAGCCCCCATCTTTCCTTTTGTCTGCTCATCCATGAAGTCCACGTCCCTTGTGTATTTTTCATCCAGCAAGTCCATCCCCCTCCTCTCTTTCCATCTGCTCATCCATCTAGGCCACGCGTAGTCCTCGTGTCGGCTAATTGCATCCATCTAGTCCACGTGCCCTGTCATATTTAAGACTCGTCCATCCCGTCCATCCCTCATCTTCCCTATCGTCTACTCATCCATCTAATCCACGTCCCTTGTGTCATTTTTGGCCTTCTCGTCCAGTAAGTCCATTCCCGTCCTCTCTTTCCATCTACTCATCCCATGCGTAGTCTTCGTGTTGTGCCGTTTTCGATGATCGAGTCTACCTCATTCACATCCCGTTGGTCACCCCTCAGCCTACGTTCCTTCCTTCCTTAGATCGTGTCACATAGGCGACACTACAGAAAGGACCTGTCAACGAGTGTGGAACTTTCACATACCGATTCAAATCTATTTGTTTATTAACCTTATTAGTCCGTGTCAAAAAGAAGTCCCCCAGATCTGTCGCACAGGCCAAATCTGACATGTGTTCGCACACCCACCTTGACGTGAAGCGAATGATTGTTTGTTTCATTTTCAAAAGCTTCTCTGAGTGTCCCGTCTCTGTCCTTTTTCACCCGAGTTGTATCTTATTTACGTACATCGTTCCCATTAAAGGTGGGCCGTGTGCTTTCTCCATGTTCATCTTGTGCCCCCAATGCGATCTCGTCCCAATCGTCGCATCGATGCGATAAATAGCTCTAATGCTGTCATAACACAACATGTTGATGCCATTCAAGCAGGACGATTCCACAATACGCTGACATTTCCCCGTACTGAGAGCGGGTTTCACACCGAATTCATCAGAGCGACGACTAATAGGAAGGAGACACGGGAGAGACTGGTTGCGACTATAGTGGATGCAGTACGTGCCAATTCATCACTTCGTTTTATGTATCTTATGTTCCATAACACAGACTGTTGCCCTTGAACGCTGTTGTGGCGTTGCCACCGTGTTGGCGATTTTTCAGGGGGAGCAGCGCCCATCCCAGTCTCAATGGCCTGCCGCCATGCTTACCCTTGACGATCTCAACGTGCGCATCTTGCCGAGTAATCTCTTCAAGCTTTACCCACGTATTTACGGTCCCGCCCTTGATGATGTCAAGACTATCTGCCAGCTACAGCTTGGGATCGCGTACATGCGAGACTTCCGCACACGGGCGAAAAAATCCAATTACTTCTCTAACGTCCTTGTTGAACCCCCAGAACCAACGTGTTCCATGTTAGCACCGCCGCGGCAACCTTCTCCAGATCCCACCACGGTTCATCAGGTGCCGCTCCAAATCTATTCCCCCTCGACTTCTACATTTGGCAGGCCCGCTTCTGCCCTCTCTCATGAGTCAACTACTACTTTTGATCAACTCGCGTCTCAGATGTCGACCATGTCGATGTGTGAAGACATTCCATCTGCCCCACCTCCTTCTGTATGTCGCCCATCGTGCACTTCAACCCGGCATAGTGATGGTACGTCATCAAGACGTCAACAAGACACACCGAGTCCATCAAAGAAGGCAGAGCTCCCGTCTCTCGCCTTAGAGTTTCTCAACTCGCTTCATTACGGACAGGCTAAAATCTCGGATGTGTTGTTGGTGTACAATTATATCGGGAGACAGGGACAGGAGGCAGCCCTGTTGGACTTTGGAATTAATCGAGCAGTGGCCAAAGCGTTGGTTTATTTGTTGGACTGCGAGTGATCAATCAAATTATCTTGTTACCGCTGATGGAGTAAGTCCGTATTTTTCTCCAACGTAAGTTTTAGTCACCTATTTGACAGCATCATAGCCCGAGTTTAATAGCCATTGACACCTTAGCCATGTTTCTTTCGTGCGTACCTTATTCTCCGTCTGTGGCTTCTTACGGTGTTTACTGACTGTCCGTCTTCTGTCATGCTCTTCTAGTTGACAAGTGATGAGCTCCGTTCTGTCTTCAGTCGACTTCAAATAGTATTCAGCATCCAGTCCTACCGTTACATTTCCCCCCTTTGTATATACCCTCTGTGCTATGACAATCGTTACAACTTCGGACTCCAAAAAAAAGGAACGCCCCAAACCAGCACCTAAGACCGCGGAGCAGCGCGCCGCCATAAAGGCTGATTCCCTCCAGAAGAAGTTGAGGCTCAAAGCGGGCATCAAGGAAGCAATGGGGGCGATCGAGAAAATTATCGAAGACCTTGCGGACGAGCACGAGATCCCATTCGACCATGCGTGTACATATGTGCACTTAGGTGGGCGAGTGTTCAAGGATCGACGTCGCCCGTCTATCCAGAATGCATATCGATACTGCCTTGCACGTGTTGAGGATGGTCGATGTGAGTGAACGTGTTTATTCTTCTCATCGTGCCTGTGACTCATCCGTCTCTACGATACTCTAGGGAACCGAGAGCATAACCCAGAGAAGGCCGATGCTATCAATATTATCGAACGGTGCAAAGAAAATAACGACGGATACAAGTCCCTCTCTGAAGACAATCAAAATGTTCTTCTCGCGATTCTACAGGAGTATCGCGACACACGCGATACTGGTATCGTTGGAAAGCCCAGTGTACAGCTCCAAGACATACGGACTACTTTGGATTTCGTTGGTAGAGAGGTATGAAATCTACACTATTTGGCGCACTGTGCTCACTGACGCATACATTGAAGTTATTGAACCTTCATGAACGCAGCAAGTTCGAGTATATCGTCCTCGGGGCACGAAGCGATGACGATTCATTAGACACACCTGTCGTGCATTTCTCAGTCGTGGGCGGCGATTTCATGACGCACTACCTCCGATTCGAGCCCACGATACTTGCCAGGCACTTCGACGCATACGCAACCACTCACGGTGGTCTTTCAGGCGGTTTTTCAGGTAAACCACAACGTCTTGTGTCACATGTCTCAGTGGTTTACATTTTTCAGGAGTCGTAAATGCAATTTCATCAGATAATGCGAAGAATGACAAGAAAACAGGAATGAAAAAGATGTTAATGGACATGCTGCGCAAAGAATATCGTGCGTGAATCGTTTCTCTATTTGTTAATAATCTGATCGCCTTTTAGGGGGGGTTGTAAAACGAGACAACCCTCGATTCGACTGGGGAAAGTGGGCCAAATCCGAGCCTGACGGCAACGGTGTTATCCTCCGCGGGTGGCCATTGCAAGAACCACCGGTCGCGTTATCGTATATCCGTAATACGGATGACATGCAAATTATATTAGATGCTATCGTCCGGCGTGACTGCCACTTCGAACTCGTTAAGAAGGAAAAGAAGAGCGGAACCGGTGATGGCGGGATTGATAACAGCACGACTAGTGACTGTGCGTATTCCCTTTCTTAATGTTGAGAACCACCCCTCAATTTATTTTACAACCGTCTCAGCCACCTCCTATCACCCAGGGGGCATGATTGTGCGATTCAGTGATGAACCTATGGCAATGGAAACGCGAAGTACCCGGAAGCGCAAAGCCATCACTAAGACCACCAGTAACGACAAAGAAAATCATTCCGAGTCCGTTTCTACTCAACCAGCGTCCAAAAGAACCTGCTTGACTGGGCCTGCCTACACTTTCTCTGACACGTTCACTGCTCAGCAATCGCTTTCTGAACGTGTCTCGTCTCCTGCGCAGTCTCCACACAGGTCCCCCCAGGACAACGTTGCCGTAACAGCCACCTTAGTAGACGGTGCTTGTGATCTCACCTTGCCTGCTTCTTCTGCGCACATCTCGTCTCCTGCACAGTCTCCATCACACGAATCCCCCCAGGACAACGTCGCAGCTACCTTAGGCGGTGCTTGCGATCTCACCTTGCCTCAACAAGCTGCTTCAAGTTTGGCTCACACAAATCCGTATGTCAACAGTTTGGCGTCACTGGGAGATGAGTCTTTATATACCTTCCCACCCGATCCACTCAGCGTTTTTGATAGTAACGTGCCTATGGGTAGTGTATTTGAAGCTATGTAGTTGACCATTCCGGGCTAGGGGTGGTGCCAGTGGACTGTTCCAACGATGTACCGTAACTTTCTTGTCGTTGCATCATGCTAACACTTTCTTGTCATTGTGTTGTGTTATATCACAGATTAAATTTCTTGTCTTTGCGTCATGTGTGAATTCAGAAACTTTGAGTGTTGTTTGATGAAAAGTAATCACAAAATTCCATACAATACATTTTTTGTCTACACCTCACTGGATGCCGTTCTGCTCGAATCAGCCATTCCACCCGAGTCAGCGTCTCTTGTATCATCCATTAACATCTCAATCGCCTCACCATATCAGACAGGGGGGCTCCGAGTGCCGTATGAGATGATCTTGAGGGAGGCGTGGGTCATCACCTTGAGTCAATGCGTGAATAGCCGGGATCTATGCAAGTCAAGCACGAGTGGTGTTGGCAATGACGTGACATAAGTGCTGTGATGACGGTGTGCCAGAACAATTGAATTAAGGAGAGGAGGAATAAGCTAGTGTGGGTGTACAAGAAGATGCACTGTGCAGTTACTTGTATAGTTCCTCATACAGAAGTCGAAGGTGAGGCTTCAGAATCTGGTGTTATCACACTCACAGTGTGTTATTTGTGAAACCGGTGCAAAGCGAAACTCGAGACTTAATGCGCTTGACGCGTCAGATGGATGTGTCTAGGTCCTCCCATAATGAATGTTCTGCAGATCGTACACCTTCCACACATATCCACAATTTTATTTTAAACAGAGTATCATAACTTTTATCTCCCTACATCATGTGAGAGTTTCAAACAAAAAGAACATTTCTGTGAGGAGATCGGCATAGATCTTTCTGTTATCTAAGCAGTCTGGCACATTATCGAGTAAATATTTGAGATAGCATACGATTCAGCCACATATAAGAGACAGAACAATAGTATCACATAGACATATAGATTAAGTATTCTTGTATATTTATAGCGCCCAGAGAGTGGAAGCCCAAAAGCCGCGATCTAGTCGATTTATGTGGGATCGACGCAATCTGAGACATTCTTGGCAGCGGACCTCACATCTGGGCAATGTGTTCATCATGATGATGATCACAAATGCACAATCTATTATCATCCTCGCCATAAATACTCTCTCGTTTGAGTCGTTCACAAACTCCTGGCTCCGAGTCCGAGTCACCAGTGTCCTTATCGTCTCATTCACGGTGCCATTTCGGCCACGACGCTCTTATGCCTTGACAATAGGCCCATCTACTGCGGCCTCGATCTGTCTCTTTCTCTCCTTCGTGTTTCTGATGTGCCTTGTGTGACTCGGTTTCCCGTTTCATCTTAGATTGTCTTGTGTCTTTCTTCGTTCGCTCAGTACGGCGGTAACGTCCCCGCCTCTGCGTTTCCCCTTTGTACTCCCAGTCCCGGACTGTGTTCTGTGTCTCGTGCCGTGCCTAGACCTTAGTCTAATGGACTAACTCTCTTTCGGAGAGGGCGCAAGCAATGGGCCAAGCATCCCGTGAACCCATACATCTCGGCCTTGCTTTTAGATCCCTTTGTACCTTTACACCCTGAGAGAGCCTCGTGTTCGTTCCCGTTTCTTCGTCTCACTTCCAATGCCTCCTCCTTACCTTGTCCGACGCTTTTGTGCCCGTTTGGTTTGCTCCCTTACCAACTCACTGTTTTCGACACGTCTTTTTACTTAGCTTTTGTTCTCAAAATCATCTCGTTTTGCCTCATCTTGCCTCAGACTCGTTCTCACCTTGCTTTGAGGTCCTTGATGATTTCCTTCTCCTTTTCCACTGCTCCCTTCTTTCTCTCTCTTACTTGTCAAACCTCGAAGCATACTTTGTTCATCTGCTAATGAGTTTGAGCCTCGAAATCACTAGCAGGCGAACACAGTATGCTTTCATTGCCTCTCTTGATGCCTCCGAGTCATGATGCAGCTTAGACACATTGGACATCGGCACTGCTAGTACATTAGCTCCGCTTGATGAAGCTGGTGAGCACTGAATGCAATTGTGATGACCCTAGACACCACTGGTATCCGAAATCTATAATCATCCACCCAGACCACTAGGGGCGCTCAAATCGGGACGACTTGGAGTTTAGCGCGGACGCCCTAAATCTGTAATGACTTTTGGCGGCTGTTTCCAGTTCGTTGATCCTCTTTCCCACAACCTCCAAGCATGCCAAAAGGACGTGTTAAGGTTCATATCGCCCCCACTGGTTACCGCAGACGCGCACATGTCGGGCCCGCGCTTGAAAATGTTGCAAGCCTTCGAGGTGAGCTAATGACCAAGGCAAAACAAAAGGCTTTGGGGGCCATATTTTCAGACCGCGCTAAGGCGATGAATGCACGTGAGTTTGATAAACTATGTTGACACAACTTGAAGTGTGCTAAGCCTGCACAAGGCTTACCTGCAGGTAAAAAGCGGGCACTGGATCAGATCTCAGGCAGCAACAGTGATCCAAAGGGAGATGAAGATGGGTGGGTTGATGACGAGTGGCACAACAACCCTCTCGACATGGAGGTTCAAGTGTCTGGTGAGGGGCTCGAGTCAGAACACTTTGAAGAGTATATTGGACTGTAAGTGTCAAAGTCAATGCCGAATCTTATCAACTAAAACATTGTGCAGCTACAGGTCACGCAAACGCCGCAATGTACAGACATGGTCGGCACGCATCCAGAGCGTCCAATCCAAGTGGGACGCTCAACTCCCATCGCTGATTGACAGCTTTCTTCAATACAAACGCTCCGGGGGTAGACTCGAAGACGATCAAGCGTCTGGTACAGCTGAAACATTTACACTACTGTTGTTCGATGTATATGGTATGTGTTTGTGGTTGGGCATGTATGCCATCCTGCTGCTAGCCCGGTACTGACAGTGTATGTATAGACTTCTCAGAGAGTCACCTATTTCTGCAGCTCCCTGGGTGCATGTACCCAAACACGAACCTTTTGTTGCAAGGGTGCCTCAGTTCTGCACCAACTCGGGTTTCATTTGCGATCTCATTGCGCACTCTGGAGCTTTATCGTCGGCTGCGTGTGCGCCAACCTCGTCTCAGCATCCAGGCGTGGGTTCGGACCCTGTGTGATTACCACAATGTGAGTTCATACTTGCTCGCGTCTCGCTTTTAATTTAACACAAGTACAGATAACATATCATAGCAAATACTGGCAGTACTTCTCAGAGACATTTGATGTTTACCTCAAGATCTTGCGAGGCGTTGATGTGCGGGTCCATGAGGCTCTTGGAAGGACAAGCCCACATTGGCGAGCAAGGCATTCTTGTCCTTGCTGCCAACACAAGGTTCCGGGGGAGACGCCTTTGCCTGTGTCCCTAATTGGTGTCCTTGATGGAAATCAGTCATTGAAGCGTGCTTGATTTCGTGAAGGCCTCAACACTGATCCAAGGACCTTTGTTAGTGATTATTATATTGCTGAAGACACTGTGAATCAGTTCAAATATGACGTCAAACCGAGGCCGCAAAAGTCTAAACAGGTGTTGTTACAGCATACTACACTTCGAGTCCACTCTTAACTTAGCATGCAACGCAGACAAATCATGGTGGCCTACGTGAGGGAACTGACACGGAAACGCCTTCTTGGTCTAGAGATGTCGAGGAAGCAACGCCTGCAGATGGCGATACAGACGGCACTTGTACAGAACGCTGGAAGGCAGCGCAAAGCGATAACCTGAAGCGCATGTGGTCTATCTATCGAGAGACAGGGATATTTCTTTCTGCCTGTCGTCACGGCCTCATCTGGTGGATTGTTGACATGATTGAAAGCGGCGAACTGTAAGTATGACTTGTTCAAGTTATCATGAAGTATCTTGACTGGTACTATGTAGTGCTAAATATCCTCTGGCGACCATAAACCAGGCACTCGACGTTTTCGATGACAGATTAGGGATTGGCTACGACATCGGCTGCTCATTCTCAGCCACGATAGCCAAAAGTTCCATCGCTCAAAAGGCACGCGACAAGAATCTCCGCCTTGTAGTCCCTGCATTCCATGGATATGCTCATAAGCGACTGTGCCAACTTTCCTTTCACCCGCTCTATGTCACAGGTTTTGGGATCGAGGATCTTGAGACAGCAGAGCGCATTTTTGCGTCGTTCAATGGACTCGCAAATACCACACGCCATGCGTCCCGGTTCCACCGCCTTCAAGCCATTGACTTGTACGCTAGACAACACGACGACGACAAATATCAGGAGTTATGTATGTAGTAACATATGCGCGCAGGTCAATATTCACATTATCATAGCTACATTTCTTCTGGGAAACTATAAGCAGGTGAATCAGCTACTCGAAGAGCTCCCCGGTGTGATCGCGGAGTTTCAGTCCGGAAAACTACCCAAAGACACGGATTATCACCGACACCTAGAAACTGAGCGACAGTACCTACTTTCACGCAGAGGGGAGTCTCCTGACGAAGAGTTTGCTTGCGAATACATACAACGGCTCATTATGCATCAGAAGGCAAAGTAAGTCACTACGATGTCATACAATATCATGATTCGCCAACCATTCAGCCGATTACTAGGGAAGCGCACGAAGATGCTGTCGCTTACTGCACACTCAATGTCCCCACCCAGTCAGTAATGCATGAGCGGGCAGAGATCCTACAGCAGCACGCTTTTGAAAACTACCAACGTATACAAGACATACTTCACGTTTTCGAGAACACGTATAGCATTACAAAAAGGTGGACGCCTGACATGCCTGAATGGCAGATGGCATCCAAATACTTTGCCACTCGGGACTACCAGAAAGCGCTTACCCGACTTGAAGGCCTTGTCGTTGCTCGCCTTTTCGAACTACACAAGATGGGACTATCTGGAACTGGTGCCATTATATCTCTGGTGTATCTGGCACTTTATTAATGGTCCTTTCAGGATATAAGCTACGTATGCATATCAATAAGTCACTCAAGACGCGTTGCAAGGCTATTCAGAGGGTGCTGAAGAAGTTTAACGAGGCAGCGGCAACGCTTGGCCGTCCTCAGCTCGAGTGGAAGAACATCTCAACTTACGATAGTCTTGTTGAATTTGAGTTGCTTCGGGAGTGCCGGGAAGACATCCGTTGTCAACCATGGGCAGATGCGGCGAACCGACAGGCAAGCGTGCACAACCTCAAGCTCGAGCGAGCAAAAGAAGAACAATCCCGCCTTAATGTGGAGGTTGCACGCCTTGTGGATTGGATGTCCCATGAGGAAATCACGCTCAAGAACTGCATCGTGCGTCTTCAAGAGAGTCACTCACTACTTACAGTCGAAGTCGAAGAGATGCTCGCACGCCGCTTAAGACAGAATGTGGCTCATCGAGAGCGGATCTATCAAATCCAACAACTCGCACACTACACTGGCCCCCGCGATCCCTCTATCTCATCCGATCTGTCGGCATATTCTTCGAGTAACATACCATCAGGTTTAGGTTATGATGGAGAGGTGGCTGAGTTGTCTATTATCCAAGATCAAGAAAGACCCGATGTTGAAGAGGATGACCTCCTAAGTGAGGAGCTGGATAGGGTCAACGATTTCCTCGGAAACCTTAGTAGTGTCGATGAATACTCATAGTCACACAATCACATGCATAGGGAAAACAAAACCATTGTCTATTCGAGGAAAAATATATCGTAGTTGGGAAAGGGATCTGAATCGGTGGTATCAAACACGGTAAGCGTAACAGATGAAGTGGATGACACACCATATGAACCAGGCTCAGGCCGAGACTGGCCAATTAGTTGAGAGAAAGCCGAAAACAACACAATGAACGTGGGCTAGATGGACGACCAAATGATATAAGTGAAAGGGAGGTGGACGAGATGGACGAGATCACCGAAAACGGCACGACATGTGGACTAGGTGGATGCAATTAGCCGAAACGAGGAATACGCGTGGCCTAGATGGATGAGTAGATGGAGAGGGAGGAAGGGGATGGACTTACTGGACGAGCGGATGAGAGTGTCAAATATGACAGGGCACGTGGACTAGATGGATGCAATTAGCCGAAACGAGGACTACGCGTGGCCTAGATGGATGAGTAGACGGAAAGAGAGGAAGGGGATGGACAAGCTGGACGAGAAGGCCCAAAAAGACACAAGGGACATGGGCGAGATGGATGAGCGGACAGAAGGAAAGATGGGGAATGGACTTGCTGGATGGGATGGACGAGATGGACGAGATCACCGAAAATGGTACGACACGTGGACTAGGTGGATGCAATTGCCCGACACGAGGACTACTTGTGGCCTAGATGGATGAGTAGATGGAAAGAGAGGAGGGCGGTGGACTTGCTGGACGAGAAGGCCAAAAACGACATAAGGAACGTGGATTAGATGGATGAGTAGACGATAGGGAAGATGGGGGATGGACGGGATGGACGAGTCTTAAATATGACAGGGCACGTGGACTAGATGGATGCAATTAGCCGACACGAGGACTACGCGTGGCCTAGATGGATGAGCAGATGGAAAGAGAGGAGGGGGATGGACTTGCTGGACGAGAAGGCCAAAAAGATACAAGGGACATGGGCTACATGGATGAGCAGACAAAGGAAAGAGGGGTAGACGAGGTGGACGAGATGGGCAAGATCACCAAAAATGGCACGACATGTGGACTCAGTGGATGCAATTAGCCGACACGAGGACTACGCGTGGCCTAGATGGATGAGTAGATGGAAAGAGAGGAGGGGGATGGACTTGCTGGACGAGAAAGCCAAAAACAACACAAGGGATGGGCCAGATGGATGAGCAGACAAAGGAAAGATGGGGGGTGGACGAGGTGGACGAGATGGACGAGATGGACGAGAATACCAACACTGACAGGACACGTGGGCTAGGTGGATGCAGTTAGCCGAGACGAGGACTACGCGTGGCCTAGATGGATGAGTAGACGGAACAGGGAAAGGGGATGGGTTTTATGGACGAGGGAAGCGAGAATGGATAGTAAACTGGACTTGATGGATGAAGAAGCTAGGGGCGCGATAAACCCAGTTAGGACAGGGGCGGGGGCAGACGCTGAGGATGGCAGGGCTGACCAGAAGAGGGACCCAGTATGGCCCAGATGGATGCACATGACGAGAAGGGATTGTCAACTGGACTTGATGGATGAAGGGCTTAGAGGCGCGAGAAGCCCAATTAAGACAGGGGCGGGGGAAGACGCTGAGGAAGGCGGTGTTGACAACGGCCGTCCCAATGGGGAAGAACCAGTGGGCATCATGGATGAGGATGACAAAGGAGACGAAGATGCGTCGAGATAGAGTGTCCCATTAAGGAAGGACTGACAGGGCCAATCCATGGATGAAGCGTTGAGCCAGAAAAAGGGCCACTTAGGTGGGTGGAGACCCACGTGTGCACGTATCTAAGCCGATAAGTTCGGTTCGTGCTACAGGTGATGTGACACGATCTAAGGAAGGAAGGAACGTAGGCTGAGGGGTGACCAACGGGATGTGAATGAGGTAGACTCGATCATCGAAAACGGCACAACACGAAGACTACGCATGGGATGAGTAGATGGAAAGAGAGGACGGGAATGGACTTACTGGACGAGAAGGCCAAAAATGACACAAGGGACGTGGATTAGATGGATGAGTAGACGATAGGGAAGATGAGGGATGGACGGGATGGACGAGTCTTAAATATGACAGGGCACGTGGACTAGATGGATGCAATTAGCCGACACGAGGACTACGCGTGGCCTAGATGGATGAGCAGATGGAAAGAGAGGAGGGGGATGGACTTGCTGGATGAAAAATACACAAGGGACGTGGACTTCATGGATGAGCAGACAAAAGGAAAGATGGGGGCTGGGTGAGGTGGACGAGATGGACGAGATCACCGAAATGGTACGGCATGTGGACCACGTGGATGCAATTAGCCGACATGAGGACTACGCGTGGCCTAGATGGACGAGTAGACAGAAAGAGAGGAAGGGGATAGACGAGCTGGACGGGATGGACGAGATGGACGAGATCACCGAAAATGGTACGACACGTGGACTAGGTGGATGCAATTGCCCGACACGAGGACTACTTGTGGCCTAGATGGATGAGTAGATGGAAAGAGAGGAAGGCGGTGGACTTGCTGGACGAGAAGGCCAAAAACGACATAAGGAACGTGGATTAGATGGATGAGTAGACGATAGGGAAGATGGGGGATGGACGGGATGGACGAGTCTTAAATATGACAGGGCACGTGGACTAGATGGATGCAATTAGCCGACACGAGGACTACGCGTGGCCTAGATGGATGAGCAGATGGAAAGAGAGGAGGGGGATGGACTTGCTGGACGAGAAAGCCAAAAACAACACAAGGGATGGGCCAGATGGATGAGCAGACAAAGGAAAGATGGGGGGTGGACGAGGTGGACGAGATGGACGAGATGGACGAGAATACCAACACTGACAGGACACGTGGGCTAGGTGGATGCAGTTAGCTGAGACGAGGACTACGCGTGGCCTAGATGGATGAGTAGACGGAACAGGGAAAGGGGATGGGTTTTATGGACGAGGGAAGCGAGAATGGATAGTAAACTGGACTTGATGGATGAAGAAGCTAGGGGCGCGATAAACCCAGTTAGGACAGGGGCGGGGGCAGACGCTGAGGATGGCAGGGCTGACCAGAGGAGGGACCCAGTATGGCCTAGATGGATGCACATGACGAGAAGGGATTGTCAACTGGACTTGATGGATGAAGGGCTTAGAGGCGCGAGAAGCCCAATTAAGACAGGGGCGGGGGAAGACGCTGAGAAGGCGGTGTTGACAACGGCCGTCCCAATGGGGAAGAACCAGTGGGCATCATGGATGAGGATGACAAAGGAGACGAAGATGCGTCGAGATAGAGTGTCCCATTAAGGAAGGACTGACAGGGCCAATCCATGGATGAAGCGTTGAGCCAGAAAAAGGGCCACTTAGGTGGGTGGAGACCCACGTGTGCACGTATCTAAGCCGATAAGTTCGGTTCGTGCTACAGGTGACTAGCGTACTGTATTGTAATAACAAGTAAAGTGTATTGTAAAGTGATCAGATCGAAATGAAATTGTCCAAAT
Source organism: Lactifluus volemus (assembly GCA_022376515.1). Taxonomy (NCBI): domain Eukaryota; kingdom Fungi; phylum Basidiomycota; class Agaricomycetes; order Russulales; family Russulaceae; genus Lactifluus; species Lactifluus volemus. Next base: position 152,973 of record WTXI01000021.1, read on the forward strand.
AGCATCGTGTCCGATATTCAACACAAGTTTAAGGTGCAGAACAACGCCGAATCTGACTTAGCACTGACCTCAAAGTCGTCTGCTAGCGTACCCGCGACTCGGACCACGCCTAATCCTAGCGCCTGTCTCACGTTGATGACTGCGGCGCCATTAAGTGTGGAATGACCCCGCAAAGCATCTAGTAAGTCTTGGGTCATCCCGTCCTGCTAGTAAGTTAACCAAAAGTAGTGCTGGGGGGCACTGGCAGATCACTAGATCACTAAGCCACACGTTGCACACTTTGAGAAATGAAAACTGCTTTATTGGAGCATGGACAACACCATACGGTATTGCATGATGTGTTACTATGTGGACTGGCACTGGGAGCCCTTTGCCCTCAAACGGGGAAACCAAGGGCACGCCATTGACGACGCCTTCCATGATCGCCCACAAATGCCTTCACGAGGATGACCGCAAGGTCCATGAAATCCTCAGAAAGTCTGTTCTCATAGACCTCGTTATCGTACGAGACGCCCTCAAACGCTGCCCGTTTCAGCAGAGCGATGATGTCGTTCACGTCGGCGTCTTCCTTGGCGCGAAAGTCTGCGCGATCCGATGTGCAATGATCGAACCAACCCTTTGTCTTCATGACCAATAGGTCAAAGATGGGCATGACGGGGATGTCCTTGATGTGGACACGTTCGGAATCCTCAATCTCTGGGAGCTCCAGCGTGGGTGGAACGAGTATGTCGACCTTAACGCAACGGTTGTTTGTCCGCCACCCCGGAAGGCGGCAGTAGAGTATGCGATGCGTTGCCCAGCGTTTTTTGGACCGTTGGAGATAGTAGCGACTATCCGCTTCTACGATTGTATCCTTTATGTCTTCAGGATCCAGCTCGCCATACCAGCGATTCGAGACGACAATATCAACGTCCTGTGAGAAATCCAGGCCTTTCAGTAGTAGTAGCAGTAGATAGACCCGACCGGCACACACGTTGGGGGTACGCTGGATGTCTGTCCAGAGAGAGCAGGCGGCACTGCCAAAAACGCAGACGTTGGATGTGAGGCGGGATTCAATGATGTCGGTTGTGCGACGAGCGATGTTCCAAATCTCCTTTTCAGTGGGGGGTCCGCTAGGTGGCATTTTGTCGAGTGTCTGGTAGTAGTGAAAGTGGGGGTATGAGTATGAGTCGATGCCAAACGCCGTCTGCTAGCCAGGCCGTGGCCACGCGGTGAATCTCTGATTCCCACCGAAATGACTTGTTGAGTCATTCTGTCATTATCAGGTGAGACAGCTCGCCAATAGCCATGAATAGAGTATGTTTTGCACCTAGCAACCAGGCTCGAGTTGTCGACATACAGTAGTATCGTGGCCTCCTTCCGCTGGTAACTTACCTCGGAGAACTACAGTATAGCTCACCTTGTGGAACCGGATTAACGCTGCAAGTCACTGCGCAACCTCAGTGTGCCTAGTATCCACGAGTCATTCCCCCGGGCTCTTCCCGGGGGCGGGGCTATCTCTCCTCGGTTCGTTGTACTGTAATTGAACTTGATTTATCTTTTTTTTCTTCCAATATCGCGTACTATATTCTCATCATCTATGGTGTGCCTAAACCAACTACCCTAAGCTAGCGTGATAGAAGGCGGCCAAATTGTCCCGTAAATTACACAGGGAAACCGAGCTTCTGAAAAATTTCGCTCCCACCATGACGTTTTATGAACTTGAAACTGAGGGTGCGCGCACGGTCTATAAACTTGTCAGAGTGCCGACCTTTCTCGGTTGGATACCAAATGCGTTCCGATAACGCGCGGTTCAGAAGGGCGCGGATGTCGGTCACGTCTACGCCCACTTTGGCGCGGAAATCTGGCCGACGGGAATTGTCGTGATCCTGCCAACCCTGTATCTTCATAACTAGCAGATCGAAGAGTGGCATGACTTGGATGCCACCGATGACGACGGTATTGGATGAGAGGATCCTAGGGATCCCGAGAGCGGGTGGCACAAGGATATCGATTTTGACACAGCGATTCTCAGTCCACCAGCCAGGGAGACGACAGTAGAGCACTTGATACGTTGCATTGGGTTGTCTAGAAGGCTCAAGGAAATAGCGATCGTCCTTGTCTACTATTTCTTCCTTGATATCTTCTGAGTCAAAGTACTCGGAACGACCAGCTGTGATGACGAGGTCGATATCCTGACATACATAGAGTGAGATCAGTGTTATAGGCCAAATTACAATTGCACACATACATTAGGAACGCGGTCAATGTTGGTCCAGAGAGCGCAAGCGGCGCTGCCAAAGAGACAGACGTCCTCTGTTCCAATCGTGTCCTTGATTATGTCGATAGTTCGGCGAGTAATCTTCCAAATCTCTTTTGCAGTCGGTGGCCCATTCGGCATTTTCAACTTGAACTTGCACCTCACAACACACTGAGCAGAGGCCGAGCCAATCAGACTCGCTCTCAACGCCTCGTGTATCTCTATTTCTCTTTCTATCTTAATCCTCTCATCTCGTCAGACTTTCCGTTAGAGATACTCTGTCATAATGGCAGAGTCAAGCTCAACTATCGACTCTTCTTATGTTCTCTTACCCACCGAACACTCTCAAGTTCTGCCACCCTCGCGACCTCCCACAGTTGATTCGGATGCAACATTCCCATCCAGCATTTCAACGCCGACCTCTCCCATAGACTCTAATGGATCTTCTGTTGGAACCCTGGAGGTTTCGTGCCCATCTTTTACCATATTCACCTGCCTGACAACCCCCAATATAGTCGGTATACCATCCTTCCGTCGACCCCGCATATATTGTAGGATCCAACTCTTCCTATGCCCATGATTGGTCAAGAGGTACAACTGGTGGAATACGCATCCACGGCAGGCATTTCGTTGACGCGTATGGTCGCGTATGCAACCTTCGTGGGTTGAATCTCTCCGGAAACTGCAAGACGTCTGTCCCCGTGTACCGCCCCTTTGTGACCTACATGTCTGACGTTATACATCTTTTTCAGCCCCATCAACGACAATCACGCTACGTTTCCTGACGGTGCCGAGACCGTTACGTTTGTCGGGCGCCCATTTCCGCTCGACGAGGCCCCACAGCACCTCGCCCGACTCCGACGCTGGGGTCTCACATTTGGTGCGTTATTCGTGCTTCGCGTGCTCCCTCTCCGCTCATATCTACGCCGTATTCTCCTCGCTAGTTCGTTTCGTCATCACCTGGGAGGCTGTCGAGCACGCGGGCCCGTACGTTTTACATTGTCAACACTTTTCCTACCTCCGTCCGGCTGACACAGCCCACACCCACAGAGGCGTCTACGATGCATCCTACCTTTCCTATCTCCGCGCAATCCTCTCTTTGTTCCCTCAGTACGGTCTTACCGCGTTCGTCGCGCTACATCAAGACGTTTGGTCGCGCTACGCAGGTGGGTCTGGCGCCCCCGCGTGGACGCTTGAGCACGTGGGCTTTGACCTCCACGCGCTCGAGGAGTCCGGCGCCGCATGGCTACGCGGCGTGTGCGGTGGTGGACACACGGAGGCCGAGCGAGGTCTGTGGCCGTGCGGTTACCAGAAACTCGCGGCTGCGACAATGGCGTCCGTCTCCATTTCCGTCATGTTCGCAGGCGACCGTCGCTAATAGTAGCCTTGTGGTCCAGAACATGCTTCTGGGCTGGTGACACGTTCGCGCCCAAGCTCCGCGTGCTCGATGGCATTCCGATTCAGCATTTCCTACAGGACGCGTTTTTGGACATGTGGGAGACGGTCGTGCGCGCCGTCGGCGACCTTGACGGCGTACTCGGATTCGAGGTGCGCCCTCCTTTCCTTCTCTTGATCGGTCCTTTTGACTTATCCATCTCATGGGCGAATGTGTAAAGATGATGAACGAACCGCACCGTGGCTATATTGACCTTCCCTCGCTACACGGGTTTGACTACAATACTGACTTGCACTTGGGCGATATTCGTGCGTATATCACACCTTGCCACTTTATCGACTTGTGACTTTTGCTGACGAACTGACATGGTATCAGCCTCCGCCTTCCAATCTTTCCTCCTCGGCGCGGGTCACCCGACCACTGTGAACCACTGGACGCGGTCTTTCCCTATGCCCACAAAGCACACCGCCCAAACACTCCTCAACCCACAGGGTCGCAAAGCCTGGCGCGAGAATGGCCCTACCGGTGGTCGGGACCTATGGGAAATGCATGGCGTGTGGGAGTGGGATAGCACAAAGAATTCTGGAGTAGAGCTTCGCGGAAGCTACTTTGTGAATGACCCTGCGACTGGTCGGAAGGTGCGCTATTTTTCCTTGTATCCACCAGCTCACTGGAAAGGACTGCGTTAATGGCGGTGCAGGTTGATTGGTACACGGATTTCTATTACCCGTTCTTGAAGAAGTGGGCAGAGCGTGTCCACAGGGCTATAGCTAATGGGCGTGGTCATGAAAAGTTGATCTTCGTAGAGCCGATACCTAATGAGGTGTGTAGCAACTTGAAAGTTCATTGTGCTTTCATTTTCACAGCTCACCACCACCGACGTGCCAGTTTTGTCCGTCATCGTGGACACAGGAACACCGGCCTCCCAACATGGTATTCGCGCCACATTGGTTGGTATCATTTTTGTCCCCATCCCTATTCTTCCCCGTACTCACGGGACAGCGCGTCAGGTACGACCTCCGTGTGCTCTTCGATAAGGCACATGGCGAGTTTTCTGTAAATGTTCAGGCACTCTCGCGCGTAGGTCGACCTGTTCCTCATTCCGTGACGTTTTTTGACGCGTCGTTGATAGGGTGCGAACCCACTCAAAACTTTTTACTGGGGCCACAAGGGAGCCCGTGACAATTTCACCACACAGATTCGTACCCTCGTGGAGGCCAGTTACCGCTCTCTTGGGGAGCGTCCCGTGCTTCTTGGGGAATGCGGCGTGCCCATGGACATGAATCGTCGCGCGGCATTCAAGACCAATGATTGGACGTGGCAGCAGCGCATGATGGATGCCATGATAATCGCCCTCGAGCGTGCCAACGTTGGCTTCACGTATGTCCTCGCCGTGCTCAGACGGTAGAGGTAACGCCTTTCTCATGATGTTTTTTGCCCATCTGTAGCCTGTGGAACTACAACCCCGATAATGACGATATGCGCGGCGACGATTGGAATGGCGAGAACTTTTCGTGGTTTAGCCATTCACGGGTCCCAAAACAGTCGCTCCCGTCCTCCCAGGACACCAAAGAGCTCGACCTAGGTGGGCGCATCCTAGGCGCCGTCGTGCGGCCCTATGCAGCCAAGACAGCCGGGGTGCCGCTCAAGTTCGAGTACGAGATGGCTACCGGCGCATTCGCGTACTCGTGGGCGGTACCACTCTCGGGCTCAGGCGATGAGGTCAGCATCACGGAGAAGCAACAATATATAGGCGGGCCGAACGTGCACACCCCACCCCTCACGGGTCATCCACAACTCCTCGCGCGTGAGACAGAAATCTACGTGCCTGCGCAGCTGTCTCGGGGTCGCAAACTCATCGTGGAGGGACTCAAGGAAGGAGACAGGTACACCTACGATGCGGCTCGTCAGACCCTCTTCGTCTTGCCTGCGGCGCCGCAAATGGGTGAGCCCGCTGTACATGTGCATGTACATGAGGTGAAGGTGCGATTCGATCCGCCTGTAGGCGGAGAGCCGCCAAACGACTTTTATAGCGACTTTTCGAGACCCATTGGCGCTGCGTTGGTTGTGCTACTGGCATTTACCGCATACGTTTTTCTGGGTGTATAGATAGAGATACCCCGTGAGTAGACGCGGCAGATTAGATCTCTCCGGACGTGTGTTATTAATGATGTCCTACCGCGGAAACAACTATATCCTGAGTTATTATTGATCATGATTTCCGAATGCCTTTGAGTTACAGTAAACGTGGGATTGTCAAGCTGGCTTTGCAAAGGAAATTGACACAGAGAGAGGTGCAGACTCGGAAAGATAAGGATCCGCGGGTGATGGTCGATGGCCCCCAGGCCCATGTGGCACAAAGTGATCTCATACATGAGAAGTTGCTGCTAGGTCCACCCTTGAGCTCCTCATAGATATTCATATATGCGAGGACTGCGCGGAAATGGATCGATGCCTCTCTAAAGTTCGTGATGAGCTTTTTTTATCACGTTCTTCAGTTGCACCTCGCCGAGATAACAGCCAGGTGGTGCCAGTGATGACTCGAAGCTCTCCAACCTTGCAAACTGTCTCCTTGATCTATCGCGAAGCGAAAGTCAAAAACATTATTGAAATCAACGTAGGTAGGTATTCTCGATGACATTTCGCCCCAAAGGCTGGGAAAGGAAGGAAGGATATGTGTGCAGGCCCGGGCATAATTCGAGGACCTTAAGCGACGAGTTTGCGCAAGGTCATCACAATCAGGGGCCGTGTCCCGAGCTCCTGTCTCTTCATTGTCGCTGATGGGAATCGTGGTGAATTTGGACGTGTCAGTTGATAACTAGCCGGTTGAGACATGTTGAAATGCCCATGTGCGTCGTCCGAGTCGTTCGTCGGCAACATTACGGCGATCCGCGCGGATGAAACGGCAAAGGATCTACAGACCTCATTAGGCCTGCTATTTTGAGCCGATCACTCGTTTTGAACTTATCCATCTACCCACTACTGATATCAATATGATTAGGTGAGTTTATTTGTGAATCGTCGAGGTTGAAACGTGCAAACCTTTTTTTTTTTTCTTCGACCAACCGACTAGATTTCTTTTTTTTCTGACGTGAAGATCTCAGATTACTGTGGACCCTCCTCGTCCGTTCTGCTATCGATGTGTATGGTAACTTGACGTTGCAATTCGATTTCATAGTTGCTGGACCACAGCCTGAGGCGCAACGATTTGCCTCTCCGGCTGCTATTTGGTGCTCTTTTTATTGTGTTAGCTATGTTGGGCTGGCTGCAAAACAGAGGCCTCAGTTTCAACTTACTCTCCACGCGGAGGGTAATCGGGATGCACGACGATAACCTCGGGCTCCTTGCAAAACCTCTAACGTATTGTCACCGGCTACCAGATCGCACGGCTTTCGTGTCCTGGAACACATTCGAGCAGAGTTGATATCGATCATTTCTATTTCATATGTTGTTTCAGCAGGTAAAGATGTTTCGGCTGTTATGTCACCTGAGCGGCTGAGCCCCACTCTGCGACCAACCAGCCTAGTACTCAAGTGATTCTCCAGCTCTTGCTCATCTTCATCTTTTACTCAGGCACTGGCGCAGTGGTCTGGTGAATGACCTTCTTCCCCTTCTATAGGCTCAACCCGCTGACTTTGGGACAAAACAAGCCCTATTTACTATCGCTCAAGCCTGTCCAATCTCTATCTTTCACGATCCCTCATTGTTTTTTTACAGACGTCCAATAAATCATCCACCACTCACCACAACACTGGCATGCACGTATCTCGTATTTCCCTTCTTGTCCTCGGATGCCAGGCGTTATCTGTTGTAGGAAAGCTGTCTATTTTTATTAACTATCTACACAAGCTACCGACTCGGAGGTGAGTCTGCCACGGAAGTGCAACTCGACGGTGCGAGGCTGCGAGCTGTCAACTCGAGCGGCGCCAAACCGGACCACGTCGGCGACTCTAGTGTTCCGCGGTGTTTCTGCAGGTAAACATCTTTCGACCGTTATCTCACCTGAGCTCGCTCTGCGACCGACCAGCCTACTTAAGGCTGAGACCATGGTGAGATATGGCTCTCTAGCTCTTGCTCACCTTCGTATTCTTTTACTCCGGCACTGGTTGGTGAGTCGCCTTTCCCCCCCGCGATAGGATCAGCCCCGCTGACTTTGTAACAAAATAACTCTGTTTGCTTTCGCTCAAGCCCTGTCTTTCACGATCCCTCATTGTTTTTTTTTACATCTACGTTCCACCACCATAAAATGCACGTAGCTCGTATTTCCCTTCTTGTCCTCGGCGCCTTTGCTACTGTCCCCGTCCTCTCTGCCCCCATCAAGTAAGTTGCGGCCTCCTTCCCGCTTTGACGATTTCATTTTAACCTTCTGGATAGTACTAGTAGCGACAAACTTTCCCTTGAGGAAGCTGGTGATCTGCTTGTGCGTGATGGCACCACGGATTGCCCTCCAACGAACCCTCCCTCCGGGTCCCCCGACATGACCGAGCTGCATGACGTTGCCACCCAATTTGCACCGTTCCTCCGCCTCATGGAATACCTCCTCACAAACTTTCAGACTAATAACAATCTCACTTCGAACCCGTAAGACACATACTTAAGTTAACCTGACGCATATAACTTAGCTAATCTCCTCAGGTCGAGCATCCAGACTCGCGGTGTAGCGTTCTCTAGGGAAGGCCAGACTTCGAATAATCCTGCCGATACCAACAGTTCCAGTACCAATACATCCCAGCCAAACGGAAGCGATGATTTGAAGACCTTATTCGATTTGCTGGCCCTGACTAGCCGCGATGTCGACCACCTTGCCACTCGCGAGTCCAATGATAGCCTCGAACAGCTCATCAATCTTCTCGACGCACGGGACCCCGATTCTAGCAATGGACTACGGGCCCGTCACTTCCACTTCTTCCATTTCTTAAAAAACGCCTTTAGAACTGCCACCAGCATGGCGTCCAGCTTTGGATTACGAGATACCATCCCCGATCAGGGTGATTCCGACGACGACTCGCTCTTTTCTCTCCTCAATTCTCGAGAGGAAGGCTCTGGCGGGCAGACGACGGACGATGAAGCGTTGGAAAGCTTACTCTCTGCCCTCAATGCTCGGGAGCCCGGCGTTGATCAGGGCTCGCTTTCCCGCCGCAGTTGGTTCTCCATTTTCCGTGGTCTCAGTAAGCTCGTGAGCTCCGTGGGCTCTCACGGCAGAGGTGGTGGCGGCAGAGGCCGTGGCGGTCATAGTAACGGCATGGGCGTTAGCGACATTGGCAGCGTTGGCAACGTTGGCTTTAGCGGCAGCAGCAGCGGCAATGGCAATGGCAATAGCAATAGCAATAGCGGCCACCCGTAGCGTACCACAACCCAGTTGATCCCCTTAATGCTCTCCTTGGGATCAAAGACCTCGCGGCTTTAATGTTGGGGGGCTGATTGTACGTGCCTCGCTCGCTCGCCCTTCGCTTGGTGACTTTTAATTAGATGACGGTAGATGACATGACCTGAGGCGCAGTTATATGTTGTAATGATCGTGGACAATTTTGACTTTTGTACATATCGCACATTCTGTGAATGTGTTATCATCCCTCGGGTTGTGTGAGGCTGTACTATGTTCAAGTTAAGGCACCTTTCTCAGTCTTGCTGTCTCAGTAGTAAGAGCAATCATGGCCTTTTTCTTCACATACAATCATGGAGGTACTGTTGCGGAGATTCCAAGATCTTTGAAAGCATCGATAATCCACATGTTACTGGTTGCTTAAAAGGGTATCTCCCCTTCTCCTAGAAGAGGGAAATCGGGGTCTCACGGTGAAAATTCGCGGCATAGTCCCAAGCGACGGCTAATGCTACTAGTACCAGCAGAGATTCAAGTTGAGCGATAGTATAGGAAATGGTTCTAGGCTTGAGGACGCACGTAATGCAAACCGCCGCATCTCGGACAAAGTCAGCAGCGAGTCAGCGAGCGAAACTTGGAGCGTTGTTGTCTCAATTGTCATGTGTATACCAGACTTGGCCATGCTTGGCGTGCCATACTAAAGAACTTTCTGGTCAATCGTTGAAGCTTTGTAGCCTCCACTACACCTCTCTTTCCCTTTCTTCCACTCTTGACAACTCAAAACTCAACTCGCCGGGTTCCGTTAAGAATCGAAAGGGACAAATAAATAGACACTGAATCTGTTTGTGTATCCGCTTCGATTGATCGATCTGAATACTTTTAGGTACCTGGGAAGATGTGTTTTTTTACTACGGCTAACGATCACACTGATGGTTTATAATAAACACCGACGTAGGTCCGAAATGGATCTCGAAATTCAAATTCTCAATATGGCGCACGTGGCATACTCGGGATTGATCGAGACTAATACAGTGCTTGGCCTATCCCGCCGCTCCAAGTCCCAGTGGTGATAGTAGCACCAAATCGAACTATCGGATGTGGTGATGGCCCTGCGGTCCCTTCGTTGCCTCAGTCTAGCATGGCATCGATATCCCCACCGTGTCTCCTCTCCTATGATTTCCACTATGGCCATCAACACCACTCAAGAAGGACTTGTAATCCCGCAGCTCAACGCCACATTTCCCTACCGTTGGCTCCGAGATTCATGTCCCTGCCCATCTTGCGTACACCCTTCAACTCAGCAGAAGTTGCATCGCACTTCTGACATACCCGCATTTATCACACCCGAGAACGTCGAGGCGACAGTCGATGGCGTACACATCTCCTGGGCCAGTCCAGACGGGCATCATTCGTTCTTTCCACAAGCTCTCTTGGCAACCCATGCAAGCTCTGCTGCGCTGCACGATTTCCATAACGACGTTCCCATCACACTCTGGCCAACTGCATCTGCGCTGCTCGCGGCCTCTGGAGGTGACCTTGAAGTGTCATACCAGGACTTTGGCACGACTCGTGGCCTCTTGCGTGCCATCACGCAGCTGCAGCGTACGGGGCTGCTCTTCCTCCGTGGTGTACCCCATTCCGACACGAGTGACTCAAAGTGCGAGATCCGGCGGGTGGCTACGCGTTTTGCCGAGCTGCGAGAGACATTTTATGGTGCGGTGTGGAACGTGACGAACGTCGTCAACAGCCGCAACATCGCATATACCAACCTTTGCTTGGGACTACACATGGATTTGCAGTGCGTCTACACTGTACATCGCGTCTTTTCTTCCCGCTTCACTACCCCCCGTACCCAGGTACTTTGAGTCGCCACCACGATTCCAGATCCTACATTGCATACGCAACCGGGTGTATGGTGGCACCTCTCTCTTCGTCGACGCCTTCGCCGCAGCCGCTACGCTACGCACCACCCACCCGGCGGATTTTGAGCAATTGACTACGACGCCCGTGCCGTTCCATTACATCAATGGCGAGCGGCACCTCCATCACGCGCGACCAACCATCGTCCTAGCTCCTTTCACTGAATCTGAAGGCGGTGGAGGAGATGCAGAGCCGCGCATCACCGCGGTGAGTTACAGCCCGCCGTTCCAAGCACCTCTCCCACGGGACACCCCCCCTGCATTCTACGATGCGCTCGCGTGCTTTGCCGCGATTTCCGAGGCTCCCGCGGCGACGTACGCTCACCAATTGAACGAGGGAGACATGGTTGTATTCGACAATCGTCGCCTGTTGCATGGGCGCACCGCGTTCGAAGACCGGGATGGGCAGGCGGGTGGAGCGGGGGATGAGCCGAATCGATGGCTCAAGGGGTGCTATTTCGAGGGCGACGTCATGGCGAGTCACGGAAGGGTGTTGAGGGCCAGAGCTGCGCGTGGTGAGATTTGATACGTCCGTGCAGTTCTGGAACGTTCAGGTAGATTTCTTGGAATTCCGGCAGCTACGGGAGAGTTGCGCCATGATTCAAAGGTGATACTAGGTGAAGCTGAAGCGCTGAAGATCCAAAGCAGTACAGCGATGAGCGCCTAACTGTCAGCCACCTACTGAATGACTACAGTATGGCATCCGAGTTCAAGCTAGTCACCCGTGGCCCCTGCGGAAGCTTGATCCTCCTCTATCCTATGTCGGACTTCGTCGGATTTCAGATCCTCACCTTAAATATGACATCATACATGATAGGGTTCTGAGCTAGGTCGTTTTCTCTTTCAGCAATCTCCTTGAAAATCAAACGTGGGACGTTAATCTTTATATCGACATCTCCCAGTTGAAGACCCTCATCCTCGAAAGTTGCGGCCGTCCTAGTCTGAATCTTCCCGATCCCGTTCTCATGAAGGTGCGCCACGTGCAGTCGTCAATTCCATGCGGACATTACACTGAGTGTAACTAATGATCCCGCTGGACTCTTCAGGTCAATTTGAATGTGGATCGTGAATCTATCAAAGACTCCATTTCCGCTGGCACATACCAACCTGAAGACGTCACAACGTTAACTGACGTGCGAGAACCGATTTCTAATGTATGGCCAGATAAACCTCCCTGCCATTTCCTCCATATTTTCATTAGCCCTTCTGGTGGTGGATGAATGACTCGCCTCTTCTATTTCCAGAACCAGGGAAGGAGCGAAGAAACTGATTCTAAGCCACACAACCGATACACCGAATGAAGATGATAGCCCAATTGGTTCATGCAGTGACTCGGAAGAGGACGAGTGGGACTTGTATGATGTGTTCATGCGAGCACATTATCCTGCATCTTCTCGACAAGGTTGGGGACGAAGATAGTCGCCTCAGTATGATTGCCGGGAAGCTGAAAGCGAAAGTACCACAGCAGCGGCCTTCGTTGCTCGAATGGCACAAATGGCTCGAGGGGTCGCCCTCCGAGTCTGATGCGGCGGCCAACATTTTGAAGAAAGACAGGAAAGAGATGATTCGAGAACTTATGGAAGTCGATGAAGATATGGAACCCACTAGGAAAAAGCCCAGACTTGCATCTCCAGAACGGCCAATGGGGGAGTAGTCGCCGAGTCTTGGAGCGCATGGGTTGAGAGTGTAGGAGTTGAGGCAAAAAACGAGTAGAACATCAGGGAATCCGGACAGTGGGCGGTGTAAGAGCTTCACGCTGAGCGAGAGAAAGAGGAAATGTCAGTTACAGTGCAAAGTGCGCCAACTGTGGCAACGACAAACTCTACTCCGAAGACTCGTTTGAAAAGGGCCCTGCACACTCAGGCTCCTCTAGGCTCAATTGAAGGAGAAGCGCATGCAGTATGAGAAAGACTTGGTCGTATTTGACACTGTACCGTGACTGTGGGAGGATAGCACGGCCGAGCATTAGCGGGCTACTCGCGAAATATTTCTTGGTCTATGTGCAAAGGAAAACAATCACAACGATTATTTCGAGGTACACAGTTACTAGTACGTACAAACAAGACGACACGACACATCATCTGGTCTTAACTAAACTTTATCCCCAAAGAAGCAACTTTTCGTTCGGCACCGCATCGACGTACCGACCGCCTTTGACCGTGTGCGTCTCGAGTACCTTGTCAATTTCTGCCAGGTCCTCGCTCGAAAGTTCCACATCACCTCCAGCGAGGTTTTCAAGCGTGCGTTTTGAATTTCTACCAAATTGATCGCTCTTAAGCACTCTATTTTGGGCTCGACCATGTCAAAAGGACTCACGAGGAACCGGGAAGAGGCACAACGTGTGGGCCGCGCGAGGCGACCCAGGCGATACTCAGCTGCGCAGCAGTTATTCCTTTGCGTGTTGCGATTGCGGTCAGCGCATCAACGATGACAAAATTGTGCTTGAGGTTCTGCATGAAAGAAGTCAGCGGGAGCCGGTACCGCAGACAGTAGTAATGGCTCACATCCTCTTGGAAGCGAGACAAGTTCCGCCGGAAGTCACCCTCTATGATGAAGACGTGAGTGCTTTTAAAGTCAAAAATCAAAAACAAGAGCTACAGTACCCTCTAAGTCATCAGGTTTCCTGACCTGACCCGTAAGGAAGCCCCGTCCAAGTGGTCTGTGATGCCAATGAAAAGGAGATCAAGCACTGTGTAGTGGTCATGCAAGAGGTTACGCACGAGTATCCAACGACAGCAATACCGAGCTCGGCACAAGTGGCGATAACTACGGAACATGTCAGCAAATGCTCTGAGGCACAACAAGCTCATGAGCTGGTAAGATAGCTTACCATCCTTGGTTTCCTGAGTGTACGACCATGGGCTGACCTCGATCTCCACTGCAGCCACTTCGGGCGCGACCTTGTGAGCTCTGCGCACAGTGGCGGCGCTGACCTCCGACAACCCAATAAATTTGAATTTTCCCTCCTTGACAAAGCCCTGAAGCACTTTGAGGGTGTCTTCAACTGGGTAGGTTGGATCATTGCGTGCGCATTCGAAGAGATCTAGAGACTTGGTTCCTCGTAGCTTTTCGAGGATGTAATCGACACTGCGGCGAAGATTTTCCGGAGAGGCGTCCGGCTCGAGTGAGTGGTGCCTGACTCCACCTTTAACGGAAAGGAAGGCTCTATCCGCGTAAGAGGGGTATTTCTCGAAGAAACGTGCGACGAGCTCTAGGTTCGTCGGGGTCGCGCCTTGGCCGTAAAACTCGCCTAATAGCCAACCAGCGATACATGAGAACATAAAGCTTGAATTCAAACACAATGTGAGACGAGCTCGCACCGCTGTTTATTAACATTTTAGTGCCTGGGGGAAGCGCGTCAATGCCTGCCTTGATGGCCGCAAAACAGTCTTCGTCAGGTACGGGTGTCGGTTTCCATCTACCAGACAAGTTATCGTATTAGTCATCGTAGTTCTTCCTCATGCAAAACCCAGATTTCCGCACGTCATCATCATCAAGCCATGCTAAGAAGAAGGATAAATCTGTTCAGAGAGAGGGAATCGTGAAAGTGAACGATAGATTTACCCCTGTTTTTCCAATGACAACGTTCGACGCTGCACCGCCGAGTGTAGTAGTCTTGTTCACCATTTTGCTACTGAGGGGAGAATACGATAGTGTGGAGAAGAAAAGAAGCCTACGCATCCCATGGCGCGGCGACTCCTTTTAAGTCAGTAAGAGATGATATCACTTGACCCTGATTACCTACCGATGTAATGGCGGCACATCTGGTCACGTAAAGCTGATTATGTTAATCATATTGAGAGTGGGTCCAAATTCTGAACGTCGGTCCTGTTTTGGTAGCCCGTAACTGTGGATGACTCGATGACGCAGGAAGTAGAGCAAAGTTGGGCCGAGTCTTTGCCAGTGGGGGAGCAGTCGATGTAAGGTCACGATGCCAGTGTAAGGTTAATGTATTAAAGTTGCAGTGAGCGAATGACAAACTGACCTCCGAGTCAGTTTTACGAAGCGAGAGACGTATCGTACTATAAATGAGAGGTTTCCCAGTACTAATGGACTGGAAATAAAAGAAACGGTAAGGGTATACCCTGTTGCCAGCAAGGTTGCCAGCCAGGTTATGTTTGGGACGTTACCCACTTAGGGCCCGGCCCCCTCACCGCAGGCGCCCGCCGGGCCCGCCCGCCCCACCTCTATTGACAGATGTCTCTCATAACTAGGGGTGCGTTGATTCATATTGAAACTATTTCCTTCTTTGGATGAGGGAAGAGACTGTATGGAGACCACGTAATTTGCTTGCCCGGGGGTGCGATGTGGATGTGTCGCCGGGCTTCAGGTGGATCGACTCGGGCTTGATGTTTGAACGAGTAACGAGAGAATTCCAGTGGTAGATTGGGTGGGTATTGACCGCGTCAGCCTCGCACTGCTCGGCACGAAAGCCAATCACAGGGCTGAACGAACCTCCCTCTTGGCTAACTATTTCAACTCCCAATCATATTTCAGGCACTTGTGGGGGGGTGAGGTGGGGTGGGGCACGCTGAACGATCACACAGTAATCATGACATGCTGTATTTCATATCCTAGAGTGTTGAAGTATCATGGTATGAATACGTCACAAGGATAAAATGTTCAAAGTCATTGAGGGAATCGCAGTTCTTGGCAATCGTGCATGGGGAGCAAAGTGGCATAAATGGTGTGAGGGACGTGCAGGGGTGTAGAGAGACGGGTTCGAGGAGAGGAGAGCCGGAATGGGAAAATGGGGAATGAGGAGGTCATAGAAGAGACTCCGGAAGGAATGAGATGTACCAATGACCAACTTACCTGCAAGCCCTAAGCCCAACTGTAAACGAGACGTGGATTTAGTCTGTGTCATGCTTGCCAGTGTGACGCATGTTTTCTGCTCCCCCCGCCGGGGTTATCTTGTGAGGCGGAACTTTGAAAGAACGATCCTGCTTCATGTCTGTGAAGGTTTGCTGGCTCCGGCGGCAGCAGTCGATCAGGCAACCCCGAGTTGAGATCCGCTCGGAAATGAGACGACAGCGTCATTTACTGTATTTGTGACGTACCATGAGTCCTGCTCTGCAGCTCCTGGTATACAGTCCCCCAAGGAGTCCTTTATGAACATGGGGGGCAAGTTCCATGAAGATCGTAGGCGCAATGTATGGTTCCTCAGCCTAGCTCAGGCCCAACGCTCAGCACTCAGCGCTCGGCGGCGGCGTTCGAGCTGGGACGCCCGGCCTCATGATGAACTTGAACGACCGCAGCTGCCCCTACTACTTCCACCTCTCTTCCTCAAACCTATATAATGTCCGGGCCTTCCAGCAACGATCCCGACTCTGCCTCAGTTCGCACTTAACCTCCAATTCGACCACCTCTACTACTACATACGTGAGACAGGCCAAACCCAACGAGATCCCAGCTATTGCAGCCATCTATGAGCGCGCCTTTGCACGCGACCCGTCACGAACTGGCTCGGCCGCGTATCCACACTCGTACCACACTATACCGCAAATGACAAACGCTCTCGTCGAACGCTCTCCGCTCTCCACAGCTTTCATCTCCTCGTCACAAAAATGACGCAGATTCGGGGACTCGTCGTCGTCGTCGTCGAACGTGACCGCCGTGACGGCCCTGGCCCGGAGGACTCGGAGAAGGAGAAGGTTGTGGGAGGAGCGCTTTGGTTGCCGCCTGGGAAGAAAATTGACCCGTCGTTGCTCACACTTTTGCGTATCTCGCCTTGGAAGGTGATATGGAGATGGGGCCTTGTCGGTGTCAAAGTGCGTTGTCTTTCCACTGGTCGCGGAGGCCACACCGAAATATCGGCCCTACTGATTAACGTCCGCGCCGTAATATAGAGAGCGTTGATCGACTATGGTCCCAGCGTCGAGAAGAGTCTTGATGAGGTATTTGGGGCGCGCGGCCTCAAGTGGCTTGACTCGTGGCATCTATTGATGATTGCTATTGATCCCGAGCACGAGGGAAAAGGTATGTGTCTGTTCCCCGTTCTGCACCCATTAACTAGTCGGAATTCTGGAAAAGGATATTAGGATACTGCTCGCTGATTGTACGTGACGGATGGAAACGAGCTTCAGGAAAACCGGTGTATCTTGAAGCTAGCACTCCGCACTCTAGGGACATTTACGCTCATCTCGGTTTCGAGGTAAGTTATTAAGGCCCCTAAGCTGGAAGATCCCCTTCTGACCCCAAGTTGGCGCTTTCTCTCTAGTTCAACAAGGAAAATCGGTTTGGCGTGGGGTCGGTGAACGAGATGGGTGTGAAGGCCAAAGGTACTGCTGCGGTTGGAGTCCCGGTTTTCATCATGACAAAGGTGCGCGCATTCTTGATTTGTCGGGACCTATGTAGCCGACTGACGCAAGAGTTGGTCAGTGGGAAACAGCCGTGATCTAATCCCAATATGCAATGTTGGCACTCATATCACCCTTCTGACGCAAACGACTAGTCGCTTTGTCCATGAGTTCCTATGACTTACCGTTATCCATTTCAATGGCCTGCCTGGGTTTGGATCAGATCAGGGTTATAGTCAAACGACATTCTATTTGGACATGACTTTGACAACCCCCAGGTAAGCCAGCCTAATCTGACTCTGAGAGAGCGCCACGCTCTTCCAAGTACCTCTGTGCTTTCCCAAGCATCCATATAGTAAACGCAAACTTGAAGTTTGGATATGAGATCGCGCAAGTCCTGTTAAAGATCCCTTCGATGGCCTCTTGTGCCCATGAGCCATCCTGGATATATATAAGTGGGGTGAAAAAGGGCTCGGGAGAACCAACGAACTGGTAGTTGACGCGACATGACCAACGCTACAGCTTTTGCGATTGGTTCGGTGTGAGGGTACTTCGCATAGATGAGCGCCATTGCGGCCCAAGACGTTTGGACGACCTGCGTATTCTCGTGCTCGATCCATATGCAAGCCTCGCATGTCTATTCTCCAAAAAATAAAATAAAATTCAAGTCTCATTAAAAAAGGGTTTTGACTGAAAGAAGTGGTACGTGCCTGGTAACTCTCACCCCAACCGCCATCTGCCCTTTGTTTGCTCACGAGAAAGTCGCAAGCTCGACGGGCGGAATCGCTCGTCTCGTACGTTTCTCCCATGAGTGAAAGACTCTCGAGAGCGAACATCGTTGCATAAGTAAAGCAAATGCCCCAAGAGCCCACCCAACCGCCTTCAGGCTGCTGGATATCATGCATAAATGCTATGGCGCGCTGAATTGTATTCCTATTGATAGTGGAGGCTCGATTGTCAATGTGAACATTATTTATAATTATGACTCACGCAATCTCTTCCGCTCTGTAACTGGGATGGTACTTTCGAAAGATGGAAAGCGAAGTGATCACTGAAGTTGTGCACTCGGGATATTCGTATTCGATCATAATCCTCCCTACTCAATTCAGCGAGAACTCGGAGTGATACGTGGGCACATACTTACCAAAGACTTCGGCAGGATTTAACAACTCGAGCCAAGTCGGACCCCGCACTATCTCATAGGTCGCATATCCTCCATCGGGATTTTGCATTGTTAACAGCGTGTCAACCGCATCGAACAAGCGATCGTCAGAAACCAAAGTCGGCATGAACCTGTTCCGGTCACATGACTTTCCAAGAAGGGGCCCATCCAAACGGACCGACGTACTCGACTTGGTTCTGCAAGTACAGAACCGACTTGAGACCTTCACCAGTACAATCGCTGACGGTGTATCCCTGCTCTTTCGTGCTGAATGGCCACGCACCCTTCGTTCGATGCCGATTTGACATCTCAAAGTACTTCGGATTATCGCGAATCTGACAACGGTCCAACCACCGCAGAGCGTCATCAAACTTTTCTTGTTGTCTTCGTCATCAGCCAGCCCCGTCTCCACCAGAGCCTGAGTGATGAACCCAATGTCCCACAGCTGGCTGCCGTTCGTGCCACACATCATCATGCCTTCAGTTGCGAGCCACATAAAGTCGCGTCGCTTCTCGTCGTGCCGTTTGTAAGCATCGCTCTCGGAACCTTCAGCGTGGAATCGTGCGATAAGATTCATCATCTTGGAAACGGGTCCAAGCGTTTGATAGCCGGTATTCTCGTCCTCATAGACGATCAGCTTGTATGCGTACTCCGTACCAGCGTGACGGAGGGGCGGGATAGTACACTGTTCGTATATGCCAAGGATGACTGCGATGGGTCGAAAAGCTTGCTGTGAGGCGAGTGGAGGTCTGCTGCGGAGACATTATTTCGCTGGGCCGGCCAATGATAGTATGGTAGGCTTGGGTGTATAGTTCCTTTAATCGGAAATGAACCAACGTTGAGTAGACATGTTCAATACCAACCTCACGGAGCTCAAGATGAGAGGGTCCTCGGAAGCCTTGAATCTCACACCATATAGGTAACTCATGGGAACATAGACAGTGCGAGTGTGGATCCACCATCGAGATGGGTGAAAAGGTAACCATTTGGGGAGGAGCCTATCAAAGCATGTCAACCTTAAAAGCTAACTGACTGGTATTCCACACACCATAGCTCAGGAGGTATCGGTGGTTGCCATCCCAGTCATAGACATTCAAGACCGAAAGCCAAAACTTGCCCCAAGAGGCTGAAGCAGCAGCCCCGCCTAAAACGAGTTGTCAACTTGGGGAACCGCGTATTCAAGGTGAAAAGCCATCATACTCACCCAGCTTGTGTAGGGTAGCGCGAGCCTGCACGATCACTGGGTGTTCTGCTGGAACGCCCAGTAGACGAAGAGCGACATAATTGAGTGCGGTACCCATCGCTGTCGAGTGTCCCTCGATGTGTCTGAACGTCCCAGGTCAATTCATTGGTTGAGTAATAGAGGGAGAACGTACAGGCCCCAGCCTCCATCGTCAGGATGCGCGTGATTGAAGAGATAACGAATCATCTCAAGCCTCTCCTCCTCAAAAAACGACATGCCAGTGACGTATGAACCTATGACCAAACCAGGTAAGAGAAACATGGGTCCACCATACTCGCCCGCCCAATGGCCACCCTTTGATTGAAGCTTTCTGTAGAATGTGTAACCGTTACGGGCAGCATCGAGTGGACATTTTGCCTTGGGAAGTGAAGGCAAATCCTATACGATTTACTCTTGAGGAAAAAAGGAGGGCTCAAAAGAATAAAATGCAAAAGCTGACCAGCGGAAGACCTATCCAGTATTTATCGGCGTGTGAAGGAGGACGAGCTTCGAGTTGATCCTCTGTCCTCAGAAAGTCCCAAACATGTCGCCCGTCATCGGTGTCGCGTAGTCTCCAACGTGAATAATCTGTAAAAGGCTCTTTGGGCGAGGCTGGGATATCGAGGTGAGCCCACATGGCTTGGCTCAACTCTACCAAATCGAGACGAAAAGCTTGCCGTGTCTCGGAAATGTCAACCCGGGCGGTCCGAGTTGTCGCGGCGGCGGCTCAACGTAATGACGTACCCGGATGGTGAGCCCTGTCCTTTTCAAACGGCGGATTTGACTACTCTTTCAGTACTGGCACATCGCAACTGTGAACAGCCTCATTCGCCTGCACAGACATGATCTCGTAAAGCCCGTGTGGCAGTTGTGTTCTCTATACACAACCTCAGCTTGCAGAGTCGCTGTCTCTTTCATCAGAAGGCACCGCCCGTCATCCTTCAGTCGCTCATGAGCAAGTGGGATGTTCCTATGGGCGAAAAATTCGATTTTCCTTACAGCTGTGAGCGAGCGTGGGTGGCCTGTTGGATTTCTGCGTTCAATCGGTCCTGCTTCTTACAGTAGCCAAACACATGATAAACTGTACTTATATGAAGCTTACATATCCTAGGAATACAGCACTCTACCCATTTGACTGATTATGGAGGCGAACGAACTAAGCAGTGGTTCAATCCCGGGCCACAAGTATTAGACGATGAACAAGTCATAGTGGATTCGATGTTCATCTGAGGATTGCTACACCAATCCCGATGGACTCGGGTCTCATCTGTCTGTCTCAGGCCCGCCGCCGCTTCGCGCGCAGCGCAGGCGCGATATCCATATCGTCATCATCATCGTCATCCGAGTCCGACCGTGAGTCTTCATCACGCAGCGCAGCGCCGTCTTCAATGTCCCATGGTGGACTCTCCTCGCGTACACGCTTAGAAGACTCGCCACGGCCTCCTGCTGCTCCTACTTCTATTGTACTTGACCCTGGTTCTTGCGCCAGTTCACCTTCGGGGGAAGGTGGATTGAGATCTAGTTCAATGTCCCACACTCTGTTAGGGGCTCATCTGCGATTCGCTCGCTTGTGTCGGTAGGTGCGGGATGTATCGCAGTACTAGAGGTGGGGATAGAGCATGTTCGGGGCCTCCCGATGCAGATGCGGGAGGAACAGCGAGCGCACTCGTCGTTCCGGTACGAAACGGTCGTTCAAAAGCGTCTTTTATCCGTGCAACCTTTTTCGGGCCAAAACCTGGGAGCCGCGCTATTTGTGTTGCGTCCGCCTGTGCGATCTTGGCGAAGCTCTGAGTGTGAAACTCCCACACGTCCCGGGAGTTAGTTTTCCGTCATCATCATGTATGTATGTGTAGCTTTGGAAAGAAAAAAAAACGACGCACGCCAAAAGATGTTCGGAGGGTCTCTACGTCCGTCTTGTTCACGCGTGGGATGCTCGTCAGCGATGCGCGAAGGAGAGCGCTTGGCGTTTTGTCTACGCGTTCGCGAATCAGAGTTGGCGGGCGATGCTCGCATTGTTTGTAGGCAGTCAGGTATTGGCCTGCTTCGTCTGGACTGTATGTGCCCATGTGTGAACGTGAGCGGGTGCGTGAAAGTATAGAAAGCGGGTGTGGCTCACGACCAGACTACAATGACGGTTATGTTGTTGATCAGGCAGACCCTAGTCAACTCTCGAATTGGCTCTTGGTGTTCTGACTGAGTACGTGGTTGGATGAGGACTATGTGTGCGTGGCAATTTAAGGTTACGCACAATGTCACACATTAGGAGGAGAATGCGGAGGTTGTAGGATTGGCCCAGACGTTCTATGCGTTGATGAATGTATTCTGGGTGGAGACGATGGTACCTCAAGCTGGGAAGCACGCGCAAGAAAAGGAATACTCAGTAGTCTATCACAAGATAGGATAAGGAAAAGGGAAGAACCTGAGAAGAGGACACCGGTTGTTCTACCGACCTGATAGTCGGGGAGGATGTCACCAAAGACTTTTGGCACATTACGGATGCACTCGACGATAGGATTAAGACGCTGACACGGATTAATGATGATAGAGTTGGCTGAGCCCGGTTGTACCACTGGTGGTTGTCGCTCCTTTCCCTTGGATGAGCTCGAGTCCATTTAGAGTGCCGTGACATCCCGGGCCAGATCCAGACTTTATATCTTATCAAAACAATTCCTGTTCTAGCGTATGACTCTGTCAATGATACAATAGGCCGTTCACACCGCTCTCAGAAAATTCGCCCGAGGTAAATAAATACCAGAGGAGCTTCATAATCATTTAGGCCGGAATAAGCCAACTTGATCCTATGTTACTAGTTTCCCAAGCCAAACTATCTCTCGAAGAGCGTGTTTATGGATGATGCACGCAACGGGCTGAACGCGATCTCCACTTCGCGACCTTGTGAGCTCTGTGCACAATAGCGACAGTCCGCGGATCCGACGAGGAGACATATAGGGACATCACGTGGACATATCGGCAATTACCGAGAGAGGTGTCTGGGCCGAGTAAACAAAGTTAGTCAGAGTTGAGACAAGACACTGCCTTTCCCATTTTCCCCTTGACATCCATCATGTCCGACTCTGATGGTGATTTCTCAGACGAGCTTTTGGAACTAGCGGGAGCTACTGAAAAGAAGCGCAAGCGTCGTGAGGGCTCCTCGAAAGGCGAGACAAAACGTCGCAAGGCAGAGTAAGTCGCACCTCTCCTTCTAGTCTATCCTGTACTGAACATTTTTCTACATAGCCCAGGTATGGACAGTACCTCGGATGGAGATGGGCCCGAGAGTGAAGAAGATGATGTTGAGGAGAATCCTTACCCCCTTGAAGGCAAGTATATCGATGAGCTCGACCGCCAGAGGTACGCGGCCACTCTCACGCCTCTCGTCCTGCTCCCAGCTAAGGATTTTACAGCCTCTTGGGAATGCCCGAAATTGAACGCGAAGAAGTCATTGCCCAACGTCTTGAGGAGCTCCAGCGCATCATGGACAAGCGGAACCTTGACCAGATGGTGAAAGCCCAAAAAGGTGGCGAAGGTGACAGTGTCGCCAAGGCAGCTAAACGTTTGTTTCCTGGCCTTCCCCATAGACCTAGCTCAACGTCTTCTGCAGGACAACATACTGTTCGTGGCGCGACCAAGGAAAAGTCGCGGAAACTTGATGAGTTGAAGGCGAAACGCAAGGCAAAGGATGAGAGAAAGCGAGTACGTGCTTTAGTCCACGACGCAGCGCTCTTCCTCAGTCGTACCCATCCAAGTCTCGTGGCTCTCCAAAACGCGACCGGTCTTCATCTCCCATGGAAATGGAAACATCTGACGAAGAGGCGGAAGATGGCCAAATAACCAAGTTCGAGCAGGAAGAAGAGAAGGAACGCAAGCTTCTAGGCATGGCACTCGCCAGTGATGAGCCCACGACTCTGGACGACTTGAACAAGGTGCGCCTGACTCGGGATGCCCTTGCAAAGCACTTCTTGGCTCCTTGGTTCGAAGACTACGTCAAAGGTACTATTACCATCGTGCTCAGCTGGCCTTTCTTGGTGATTGTGATTATTGTTTTTAGGAGCATACGTGCGCTATCTTGTAGGAGTGGATAAATATCGCATCTACGAAATCAATAGTGTGTTTCCATTCATACCTTACGATTTACGCTAAGCCTCTTTTAGAAGTTCAAGCTCAAACCAAGCATTAAAAATCAATGATAACGTTCTTTGTAATCTGGCTCTTGAACTCAAGTACGGTGCCTCGGTGGACGTGTTCCCGATGGACAAAGTTTCAAATGTGGATTTTAGCGAGGTCAGTATAAGCTAGAGAATACCTGAAATTGTATCCAAGTCCATTTCAGGGGGAATTTGGTCGCTTTAAGATCACATGGGAGGCTGCTCGCCTCAAGCTACCAACAAAGCGTGAGCTGGGAAAGAAGGGCGTACAACTTACGAAGCTCATCAACCAGCCCATGACCGAAGTGAGTGATTCGGTTTGATAAAAATGTTGCTGTACTCAGTCGTGAACCCTAGAGCGACGTTGCAGCCATGCTTAAGCGGAAGAGTGAGTTGCAGGGGGAAACCGGAAAGCCGCAGGCCAACTGGGCCACACTGGAGAGAGCAAGGTTGATGCAGGCACGCACGCTTGCCATGCGGCGTAACGACAAGGCGGAAGTCGCAACCCTTGATGCACAGCTGGCCGAGCTTGCCGTGGAGTCCGCTCCTGTAAAGTCAGAATCTACCGAAGAAGCGAGTGTTCTCCTCGCGAAGGTGAATGAGCGCAACCGCAAGGCGAATCTCGAAGCAATCCGCCGTGCAGAGTTGCAAGAGGCGGAGCGGAAACGCCGTGAACGACGTATTGGCACACCTACTGTCTTTGACCCCAGCGCACGACTACGCACCGTGCCGCGTATGTTTGCATCAAGGTATGGATACTTTGGGCGATGCCGGCTTGAAAAAAATAAATTTACACTTTCACGATCAGGTCAGCCACGCCGAACCCGCCCGCGCCAGATGTATCGTCCGCCAGTGACCCACAAAAGACGAGCTCACCGAGTCCTTCCAAAGGAAGCCCTGGGAAGGGGGATTTCCACTCGCGCATTCTCGAGACCATCGAGATTGATTTGGGCGATTTTTGATGATATCTCTCCGTCACCTCTAACCTCATTTCTTGTTCACTGCTTGGTTTTCTGCTATGCTGTGCATCGAGCTTGTAGTGCGTGTCGTGCCGAGACGGAGAGGCAGTGCCATTTAGGGATGAAGCCCTTCGTTCCTCCTTATAATGTTATTAACCGGGCTACAGTCTGGGATTCTAGATAGACATCCACGTTGATAGACGGTTAGTGTCGCTCACGTAGAGTCGACTTGTAGTTCAGGCCTACACTCCAAACAAAGTTTTAGGCCTGATATACCCAATGACATTGTTCATGTCCTGCAAGCATCGTGAAAACGGAGGTGCGCAAGTGGCTGCTTCATTAGTAGAGGATACACTGAAATATTCTTATATCCATACATTCTAGGTGGACAAGCAGTCACATGGCCAATTCCGGTCATCCGAGTCATACTTACCCGGAAAAACTCGCCGGCGGTGAAGTGGGTCTACCGGGTGCTTGCTCGTCAATGATATTCCTTGTTCACTAAATAGTGAATAGGTGATCCCCCTACAAAATTGCAGGCCATCGTCAGCTTGAAGTACTGTACCTGGGCCCTCGCGAGACAAAAAGCATCATTCTGGCCTAGTAAACTCTGGTTCGGAGTTCTCGGCTATTCCTCTTGTGGAGCTTTTCTCTGTCCCCGTGTCCCTCTGCTGAGAAACCGCCTCGCACTGCTGTCGCTGTCATTTTTCCTGTCATTTGACCATGCTTCGGCACCAATTCATTCGACGGCTTCCATTTCTGCGCCCAGGGTTTTTGATGTCGTGCCAGTGGCGACATTTGGCTCGTGCTAAATGTTGGATATTTACGGATTAACCGGTTGCACTTTACCACATTGGCGGACAAAGGGACCCGCTTGGTTATCATTACCTCCGTTTTAGACCCGTTAGAAATGCATCGCACCTGTGCAGGTGCTGTACTGTAGATTTATTGATGAATTATGACGTTAGCCGCGGACATGACGGGCCGGTATTTCCGGTGTGATGGATAAAAATAAATAAATAGGTGCAAAGGAGTTGCCAGTGGTTCTATCAATTTAAATGTCTGCCCCTACCTCGGTTCCCCTGCCACGCCCAACCACGAATTCCAGCCAGGCAAACAGACCTCCAGTATGGGCAATTGAAGCTTCAGAACAGTCAGTGCAAACCCCTCTTCCTGTAGCATGTGCCCGTCAGACGGATGAGCGTGAGGTTTGTTGTAAGGAGTTGAAAGGAGAGGACGAACGGCAGCTCATAGACCCAGACATTGTCCGTGACGCGTGAGTCATTCTTTTTTTTTTTTTACTTATTCGTGTAGGCTGGAAAAATTTGGTGCTCCTTGGGCACGCACCCTCGCCCCGGACTCTCAATCGAACGCTCATGTCTTCCTTACAGTGTCATTGGTCTCTCGGATGGTCTCACTGTCCCATTCGCCCTTACTGCGGGTCTTTCGTCACTCGGCGAGTCTAAGCTCGTCGTCCTCGGCGGTATAGCCGAGCTCATTGCCGGTGCAATATCCATGGGTATCGGCGGTTTCCTCGCGTCTCAAGCGGAGCGCGACCACCATCGCTATCTCCGTCGTACGATCAAAGCGCGAGTACAGCGCTGTTGCGATGGTGAGATGGAACGCGAGGTGCATGCCGTACTCGGCGCTGTCGGTGTGGACGAAAAGGTCTCACGTCAAGTGGCACATAACTTGTTGGAAGTCGAGTCTGTCGCAGAACGGAATGATGGTAGTTCATTGGAGGATGAAGAGCGTGGACTGAGATGGAGTCGGTCGGTCGGCATCACTGAATTCTTGCTCAGGTTTGGCGAGGGTCTAGGTGCGATAACTCTTCCTTCACATTCATCTCAACTGACACCCACGTGCACCAGAGGACATCCCTACACGCCGCCTCTACATGTCTGCAATCACGATCGGTTCAGGCTACCTCATGGGTGGCGTGATCCCATTAATCCCCTACTTTTTTATTCCAAAGGCACATGTCGCGCTCATGTATTCATCGATCATTACTGGCATCGTTCTGCTTATCTTTGGTGCTGTCAAGGCGAGAGTCTCTGGTGCAGCAGGAAAGGGAGCAAGTGGGTACGTGTGGGGCGCAGTTAGCACGTTGGCAGTCGGAGGCGCAGCTGCTGCAGCTGCATATGGCATAGTTGCATTATTAGAAGCGGAGCCATGAACCGCTTTCTACGTCATTCTTGTGTTTGCCTGCGATTTTATAGCGCTGCCTTCCACGCCCTTGGATACCTTACTTCTTCGGGTCATTAATAAATGTATATTCACCCTATAGAATCGACTTTACGTTCAAGTCCAGGTGCGGACGCGAAGTTACTGAACCTCCCTGCTTAGTTCCAGACTATCAATAATCGGCTCGTATTGTAGGTGAAACCTCGTGATTCTTGAAACTGAGTCCCTCAGCCCAGGCCTCTTCCTGCAGCTCATCTGTCACGTACCGACGGAGAGCTCGTCGTCGCCCTTACCTGGGGAAATGCCCCCTGGAACGTCCTTTTCGAATAAAAGGGCAAAGCGCGCCTATGCTATTGTGGTCAGGGTGGGTAGTAAGCGTGAGCAGAATAAATATCACGGTCGATCTGGGAACTCACTGGAGTGTTCCCTACATTCCCTCGGTTGGTTCAAAAAAATACAGATTCATCAACCATGGTCAGGTTCACAGGGTGGCCTGCTACTTGTCGTTCATCGATAAATGCAGTAAACGCAGCTCGAGCATCAATTCCTTCGACACGACATGAATATCCAAGTTCCCGCAGACTAGGAAGGAGTTTTAGTGGAAGCTCTCCGTCTGATTGTAAGGAATGAGAAATGTCGAAGACGAGCCAGTCTTGCACATAAAGTATCTTTGCGTTGCTGAAAATTTTCAGAAGTTCACGCCACAGTGTTCGATCAACCACTTCTTCGTCGGGCCATATTGGAAACCTCCTGCAACCGAGAATGACTCGCTCCACGACGGAAAGTACGGGTGAAAATCGAACAAGGATATGCCATGTGGATGTTACTTGGCAGCGAAGGTTTCCGCGAAGTATTCCGTGCGTCATTTCAAGGTGGAATTGCAAGATGGGAATCCTTCTCGAAGACAACATCACAAACTCGATGACACCTTCCCGGATGAAGTTGAGCTTGACAGTGTCAAAGCTGACAGTTTTAGATGTTTGCATGAACTGCAAGAGAGATGTAATGAACGTGGGACGATTGTTGGAATTGATGTGTATTTTGAGGATGCTGAGGGAAGGGGCACTGATTCGAGTAACAAGGCCCTCCAGGTATGTGCTCGTACCCAGGAATACAAACGAGTGCAGCTTAGAGAGTGTGATGTTTGGCGTATTGTCTGACTCCTTCTCCACCCGGGGAAAATCGATCACGAGCATCTCTAGCTGGGGCATAATCGAAAGCCGAGTAAGTATATGGCTGGGAGGGTAATGGGCGAGTGGTGAGTTCGAGCCATTTACAAGTTTGAGAGTGACGAGGCCCACGGCGGAAGTTGTGAGTGAGGGGTATCCAAGGACTTGAAGAAAAGCGGTCACCCAGAGATTTAGGTGGCGTAGTTTGGGTGCTTTAAATGACAAAGGAAAGCCCAAGCTGGTCAGTGGGTACGGTCCGAGAGGATCGATAAACATGGAGTCCAGAACCGGAAATTGGCCATCCATTGCAATGATGTACTTTCTCAAGCTTGAACTCGAACCTGGCATTCTAAAGGAAATACGACGCACACGATCACGATGAGAGAGTGCGAGCAGTATACCGCGTTCGTCTTCTGTTGTCATCCTCTTATCAACGTGGTCACCGTGATAATAAATGATGAGTGGCAGGGGTGGTGAATGTGCCAACATATCCGCTATATGCACGCCATACGTGCAGAAGAGATGGAGGTCGAGTCGAGATGGTGATGAAAGAATCAGATTTCTCCACAGTCGGCAAACATGGGCGAGCTTGTACCACCACTGGCTACGTTGTCGGTCCCAATAAATTCCTCGTCCGCCATCCTCGTCCTCGTCTTCGTCCGGGTCGGCTAGTCGATAGACATCAAATACGTTGAGGAGCACGTCATCGTTAAGGGTATAGATAGGCGAGTATGGTCTACTAGAATTGCTAGTGGGCCCTATTGATGCGAACGGTTCAGATCACGGACCGTGAGAGTGTTGTCGGACTCACCAGTTGGGGTATCTTGGTCTTCATTAAGGGAGAGAGTCAACCGGTAGTCGGAGTCGGACATGTCAAAAAGGCAAGTAACGATGAGGGTGTGGTTAAAGAGTGCAGTGGGTATGCCTCACTGGCATGGCCGTGATAGGCGCTGAGCTTTATCCAATATCCATAATGAGAGGTTGCACACTCAGGCTGGCACATCCTTCGTTGGCGCCTAATCATGGCTTTGTTTAAACCAACGGGGATGTCATCCTGGCTGAGTTGAACCTCCTATTCACACGCTACTGGTCGTAGTACGGCCGCGGCCCGTTAGGGTGATGACATGATAACACTTTCATGAGACCCCTCAGGTCCTGCTCAGCAGCTGCCAGTGCCGGTGGTCACTGGCACGAAATGTCCACGATGCGTATGAACAATGCCCACTTTTCTCCTTGATTCGTATCCCTTCTCAGTTATCACACCACTAGCAGAGTAGCTCCCCGGGTGACGATCTCACGTAACGTGTCCTATACGGAACAACCACCGAGAGCAAAAATCCAAATGAACCGCTATTGGGCCCTGGGAGGTGTTTGTTGAAGCGGAGGAGAGAGCAATGGATTACTCTCAGAGCCCATCGTGAGTCCCCTGAGCCGTGATTATGTGCAACATCATCTTATTGTTCGGCGCAGGGCCAACTCTTGATCGATCCAAGGCGGAGATTTGACCTCGCCGTCCTGTTCGCCCTTACTGCCAGTCTTCGGCGAGTCCAACTTGAAGCTCGTCGTCCTAGGGCGGCATTTTTATAATAACTCATTGCCGGCGGAATATCCATGGGCATTGGCACTTTCCTCGAATCTAGTTTACTCCATTGCCATGTTAGAAGGTCTTTCTCACCACTGGCAAGTCCGATGTAAGACCCATATCTCAATATTTGCCCGGTTATCCGAGTCAGACGGTTAGCTGCAATAACGGTGGGCTCGGGTCATCCTCCTCGCCCTCCGAGTCACCCTAATGTGTTATTGCCTTTACCAACTTGAACTCGCATGCACAACAGGAGTAATTGCGGCAAAATGATCATTAGCAACTAGCAAGAAGTTGGCTCGGGAATCCGTTCGGACAAACGCATCTGAGTCAATGCTCATTAAATACGGATACTTCGTATTACTGTGGACATGTTCTCGACGAACAAACTTTTAATAAGCCAACGATACTAGTAGTAGTAGGGGAGGCCTAGAAAACGCAGCATATTTGAAGGCATGAAACAATGGGCATAAAATAGTAACATAATGTCGTACAACATCAGGCGTGAAGGGAAATACCGAAGAAGACGAATTAACGCATCCACGGCCTTGTTCTTGACACATGAATAACGGACCATGGCACATAAATTATTACAGTTTTCCCCCAATTACGTGCTGGAGTCATAGCTCAACCTTCTGACTCTCGCAAGAAAAGGTATGGGGCTTTGGCATGAATACGAAGGAAGTTCAGGGAGCTGGACTCTGACTGGGTGACCGGAATGCCGACGAGCAGCGATGAATAGCTCCATGCATTGCTGCAGATATTCGTCCTCCCGCTCGGACTCGACCTCCTTGTAAAAGTAGATATCTTGAAGCGCAGGCAACACTTCCGTGACTCTTTCCCCAGTGAGCCATCGCAGCGGAGATACAAGGTACAACTGCTGA
Source organism: Lactifluus volemus (assembly GCA_022376515.1). Classification (NCBI taxonomy): domain Eukaryota; kingdom Fungi; phylum Basidiomycota; class Agaricomycetes; order Russulales; family Russulaceae; genus Lactifluus; species Lactifluus volemus. The sequence goes on from WTXI01000021.1 coordinate 183,453, forward strand.
TTGCCAGACAAACGCAGTGTGTGAACAGCAGTGAAAGGGCGGAAAAGATCCAGCCATTCGGGATTGTCCATGAAGACCTCCAAATGCTCCAGACGGGTAAAGGAAGATTGGATGGTGATGGTTAGCTCTGTAACGCCGGAAAGTAAAGACAAAGACTGGATCAATACCTGTGCCATAGACGAGGCGTGCCAATCTGGCCTTTGGGCTTCACCTTGAATTTTCAGTTCGAGGGGATACTTCATGGTCCCCTCTCGTAGACCAAGAGTTATCTGGGCTTCATAGTCGCTAATCGACACAATCGCACAACCGAATGACCCAAGCGTCTGTGAATGATAGACCAGTTCTCGGATGTCCAAGATTGGTTCTGGGAAGAATGTGATCGGGAACGTTTCGAGTTGAGGGGCATCAATTTGGGCCAGGAGGGCCTCCAAGTACTCGTTGACACCAAGAAAATAGAATACTGTGAGAGAAGGGAGGATAAGGCGTGTGAACGGACGTGGATATCGAGTTATTCGATCAAGGTGAAATTCTTGGAAGCTGATGCAAAGGCTTTTGAGCCTGGTCAAGGCAGAGAGGCCTGTGGCCATCGCGTCGGGTGAAATGTAACCAAGCTCGGGAATACTTTCAAGCCATAGACCCGAAAGATCGTCGAAAGATAAACTCGAAAGAAGTTGAGGTAATGTCGGAAATGGAACGCCAGCAAAAGAGAGCGATTTTAGGTGTGGGGCAGATCCCACTAAAAAAGTATCGGGAAGCTGCCTGAGCAAATCGCGATCTACTGGTGGACCCTCAGCCTGAGGATCCGGATCCCACTCCGACTCGGATCGAATGTTAAGATATGTCAGCGCAGGGAATGGTTTTTGCATGACTGTCGTGAACCTCTCAAATTCGTGTCGCGAACGTGGTAGACCGATTTGGATGTGGCATACGCGGTCATGATGCTCTAGTGCAGCAATGACGTCATCCCCAAGATTGTAACGGTCAGGGTATACTTCGATAGGAAAGGGCGGCCATATGTCCAACAACTCCTTCACAGAAGTATGATTTGTGCAGTGAATGCGTAGGTCGAGACGGCGTGGAGATGAAAATATGATGTATCGCCATCTTTGGCATACTCGTGCGAGTTCATGCCATGTATGTGGCCACGGTCCCGGCCACCGGTATGCCATGTTAAAGTCAAGTCGACTATTGAGAGCGACTACTTTGCAAAAGAAGAAGATATTCAGCAGGACTTCGTCTGGGAGCGCATTGATTGTCACATGTGGCGAAATGTGGCCTAGACCAGAAAAGTAAGTGATCATCGTTGGCACTAAGCAAAAGACGTACGGTTCGTAGCCATAACGCCTTCACCTATTACAGGTCTTAGAAAAAGCATTTCAAGTTATCGTGAAAAGAGGAATATCAGGATATTGATAATGTTAAAGTTGATGAACCCCACGATTGACACTTCTAGGTCCGAACTCCGAACGGATCAAATAATTCAGCTCCGAGTTGCGCACGTGATGAGCGAGCGGCCGGCAGATCCCGTCATCCAGTCACCAGGCCATTGTGTCTCATACTGTGAACATGTTCAAAGTCAGCCTGGAGTAATTTTGCATAGTGTGCTGCCAGGTAGCGCTCCTTTCCAGTCAGCAATTGTTGGGTACTCTCGAGCCAATTTGGACAGCTCTTTTGTAGATTTTCTTTGTCGACTCGGAACTAACCTGAACTGAGGCACTCGGGGGGACATGCCGCTTTCGTTTTGAGTTTGCGTTCTGATCTCAGGTCAGAAGCGTGCTAAGCTGTCTCCTAATCTGCCCACACCACGGGCAACAGTCTCCGAGTCGGGCTGAAAGGGAGCAGTGAACCGCTCGTGAACCAGCCTGGCGAAGGGCTAACCCTTGATCGAAACCTGATTTGACCACGTCTTCGTCAAGTGTCGTTGGTCTCTCGGATAGCCTTATTGTCCCATTCGCCTTTACCTACTGGTGCTAGTCTTTCATACTCCAGCCCATTTCCGGCGCAATATGCATTAGCGGTTTTTCTTGCACCTCTGGCAGAGCGCGGCCACCATTTCTGCCGGCGGAGCCGTGCAGTGCAAACAAGGCGCGGGTACAGCGCCCATGAGATGGAAAGATGGAACGCGAGTTGCATGCCGAGCTCGGCGCTGTCTGCGTGGAAGAAAAGGTCTCACTGTCAGCTGGCACATAACTTGTTGGAAGTCGAGTCTGCCACAGAACGGAACGATAGCAGTTCACTGGAGGACGAAGAGCGTGGACTGAGATGGAGTCGGTCGGTTGGCGCCACTCAAGTTTGGCCGGGGTCTCTTGGTGCGCTTACTCCCCCTTTACATTCGTGTCCTCACCACATCAACTGACACCCACGTGTACCAGAGGATGCCCTCCACGCCGCCTCTACATGTCTGCAATCGCGATCTGTCTAGGCTACCTCATGGATGGGGTGATCCCATTAATCCCCTACTTTTTTATCCCAAAGGCGAGAGTTACAGGCACAGCAAGAAAGGAAGCAGGTGGATACGTGTGCGGCGCAGCATCTGCAGCTGCAAATGGAATAGTCGCATTATTAGGAGCCATAAACCGCACTCTACGCGTGTCCTCGATTACCCTTGACTTGACTAATAGATGTATTCACCCCATGGAATCGACTTTACATTTAAGTTCAAGTGAGGACGCGAAGCTACTGAACCTCCCTGCTTCGGAGCTGCGAGTTTCAGACTATCAATAATCGGCGTCGTATGTAGGTGAAACCTCAACCCGGGCCTCTCTCCCTGCAGCTCATCTGACACGTACCGGCGGAGTGTTTGCCGTTACCTGGGAAAATGCCCCCCCAACCGCCCTGGAACGTCCCATTCTTTCCTCCCGGGCCCTCAAGCCAACGCTGGCTTGGGTCAACCTTCGTTCACCAGCGAGTTCTCAATCACTGGAACAAGAAACCGAATCAAAGGGCAAAGCACGTGGGTAGTAAGCGCCAGAAATAACTATCACGGTTGAGCTGGGCACTCACCGGTGTGCTCCCCGCATTCCCTGGTTGGTCGAACAAACACAAATTCATCAACCATGGTCAGGTTCAAAGGGTGGTCTGCTGCTTCTCGTTCATCAATAAATGCAGTGAACGAGGCTCGAGCATCGCTTTCTTTAAGTTCAGAGTATCCAAGCTCCCGCATATTTGGAAGGAGCCTCAGTGGAAGCTCGTCATCGTCAGGACACATTTCGAAGACGATCCAATCTTGCACATAAAGTGTCTTTGCGTTGCTGAAAAATCGAAGAAGTTCACGCCACTGTGTTCGATCAACCACTTCGGACCGTTGTGGAAACATCCTGCGGAGCATGACTTGCTCCACGACGGAAAGGACGGGTGAAAATGTACCGAGGATTTGCAATGCGGATCTTACTTGCGTCCGTTCATCACACGCAAGTGCAAGACGGGAATCCTTCTCGAAGACAACATCACAATCTCGATGGTACCTTGGTAGTTGAAATTGAGCTTGATAGCATCAAAGCTGAAAATATCAGATGTTTGCATGAACCGCAAGAGAGATGAACTAGTGAACGTGGATCCGTAGTTGGAATTGACGCAAATTTTGAGGATTCTGAGGGAAGGGGCACTGATTCGAGAAACAAGGCCCTCCAGGTATGTGCTCGAACCCAGGAACACAAACGAGTGTAGCTTCGGAAGTGTGATGTTTGGCGTATGGCCTAACACACTCTCCACACGAGACTGGGAAAAATTTATCACGAGAATCTCTAGCTGAGGCATAATCAAAAGCCGAGTAAGTACATGACTGGGAGGGAAATGGGCGTTCAGTGGCAAGTCATCTACAAGCTTGAGAGTGACAAGGCCCGCGGTAGATGTGAGTGAGGGAAATCCAATCGGGGCTTGAAGGAAAGCGGTCACCCAGAATTCAAGGTGGCGTAGATTGGGTGCTTGAAACGACAAAGGAAAGACCAAGCTTGGGTCCGATCCTCTCGGATCGATAAACATGCTGTCTAGAATCGGGAATTGGCCATCCATTGCAATGATATACTTTCTCAAGCTTGAAGTTGACGTTTTGAAGGAAATACGACGCACACGATCAGGATGAGAGAGTGCGAGCAGTATACCGCGTTCATCTTCTGTTGTTATCCTCTTATCAACGTGGTCGCAGTAATAATAAATGATGAGTGGCAGGGGTGGTGAATGTGACAACATATCCGCTATATGCACGCCATATGTGCAGAAGAGATGGAGGTCAAGCCGAGATGGTGATGAAAGAATCAGATTTCTCCACAGTCGACAGACATGGGCTAGCTTGTACCACCAACGTTGGCGGTGCCAATCGACTCTTCGTCCGCCCACCTCGCCCTGGTCTTCATCCAGGTCGGCTGGTCGATAGACATCAAATACGTTGAGGAGCACGTCATCGTTAAGGGTATAGATAGGCGCGTATGGCCCACTACTAGTAGTATTGCTAGTGGCCCCTATTGATTCGTGGGCTTGCGAACGGTTCAGATCACGGACCATGACAGCGTTGTGGGACTCACCAGTTGGGGTACCTTGGCCTTTCTCTCCATTAAGGGAGGGAGAAATGGGAGTCGACAAGTCGGACATGTTGGGGGTCAGGTTTGGCCGCTTCTGTTGACTAAGCACTCATTGATGACGCCCCACACGGATAACCGACAAAAGAAAAAAATCACGTGAAAGTTGTTGGGAAACGGGAAACGAGCGTGATTACGCCCGTATTGATACCTTGCAAGCAAGGTAATTCTACAGAACAGGCAGAAACAAGCTCAAGGCTTGAGTCTAGTACTGGTGGGTGACACTTCTCGAGATATCACAGGTCTGGCTCTGGCAGGAAAGGTCCACCCGCGAATGAACAGAACAATGCCCACTTTTCTCCTCGGTTCATATCTCTTTTCAGTTTTCACGCCAGTGTAGCTCCCCGGGCGACAATCTCGCGCTGAAACGTACCGTGTCCTATACGGAACAACCACCGAGGGCCAAAATCCAGATGAACATGAACTCTTATTGAGCACTGGGAGGTGTTCGTTGAAGCGGAGGAGGGAGCAGTGGACTACTCTCAGATCCTATCGTGAGTCCTCTGAGCCGTTATTATGAACAACATCTTATTGTTCAGCGCATGGCCAACTCTTGGTCGAGCCAAGGCGCTGATTTGACCTCACTGTCCCGTTAGCCCTTACCCCCAGTCTTCGGCGAGTCCAAGCTCGTCATACTAGGCGGCATCGTTAAGTTCATTCAGTTTCCGGCGAATCTAGTTTACTCCATGTCTTTGTCGAAATTCTCACCCATATCTCAAGATTTTCCCGGTTATCCGAGTCAGACGGTTAGCTGCAACGACGATGACGATAAAAATGATGCAGGCGTATAACGATGGGCCGGTCTTCCTCGCCCGAGTCACCCTGATGTAAATTTGCTATTACCTTTAACAGTACGTGGAATCCAACTTGAACTCGCGAGCGAGACACCTGCATATCGTAATGCACGGCAATTTTAACAGGAGTACATGGCGTCAAGATGATCATTAGCAGCTAGTAGCAAGAAGTTGGCTCGGGAATCTGTTCAGACAGACGTATCAATGCTCATTATTAATAAATGCCAATTGAATATTATTGTGCTCGTGAAATGAACAAGGTTTAACAAGCGAACCTTGACAGTACTTGAAGGACTCGGAGAGGCCGTCATACTTGTAGGCAGACGAAACAACAGCAATAAAAATTGATAAATATAAATAACAGATTATCGTACCCCCAATAATTATCAGTTTATCTGCCTTCCGAGTCTTAATTACTTGTTCGACTAATCGGAAGAGAAAGGTAACAAGAAAGAGGGAACGGACTCGAAGGAAGTTCAATGGGGTGGACTCTGATTGGGTGACCGGAATGCCGACGTGCAGCGATGAATAGCTCCATGCATTGCTGCATGTATCCGTCCCCCGCTTTGGAATACTTGTAAAAGGAGAGATCTTGAAGCGCAGGTAACACCTCCGTGACTCTTTCCCCAGTGAGCCATCGGAGCGGAGATACAAGGAACGACTGATGCTTCCCGGAAAAACGCAAGGTGTGAACAGAAATAAACGGGTGGAAAATGTCTAGCCATTCTGTATTGTCCATGAAGACCTGCAAATTCTCCAAACGCGCAAAAGATAAGTGGATGTCGATATCGAGCTCTGTAACTCCAGAAAGTAAAGACAAAGATTGGGTCAATACTTGTGCCAGAGACGATGCTTGTGGGGTTTCATAATGAATTCTCAGGTCGAGTGTTTTGCAGGGATATGTCACGGCCCCCTCTGGTAGTCGTTCAAGTTTTATGTCGGCATCGTGATCTCTAATCCTCACTTTGGCACGACTAAATGACCCAAGCGTCTGTGAATGATAGACTACTTCTCGGATGTCAAAGATGGGCTCCGGGAATAACTCTACCGAGAAAGTTTCGAGTTGAGGGGCATCGATATGAGCCATGAGGACCTCCAAATACTCGTTGACACCAGAAAAATCAAATGCTTTGAGAGCAGGGAGGACAAGGCGTGTGAACGAAGGTGGATGTCGAGTTATTCGGTCAAGGTGAAACTCTTGGAACCCGATGGAAAGGGTGGTGAGCCTGGTCAAGGCAGAGAGGCCTGTGGCCATCGCGTCGGGTGAAATGTAACCAAGATTGGGGATATCTTGAAGCCAGAGCCCCGAAAGATCGTCGAAAGATAAACTCGAAAGAAGTTGAGGCAGTGTCGGAAATGGAACACTGGTCAAAGTAAGTGATTGTAGGCGTGGAGCAGATCCAGCTAAGAAAGTATCGGGAAGCCCCAACACAGCCCCTTCTACTGGTGGATCCTCAACCTGAACCTGAGGCTCCGACTCGGACCAAATGTTAAGCCTTGTCAGCGCGGGGAATGGCTCTTGCATAATTGTCGTGAACCTCTCCCATTCAGGTTGTGAACGTGGTAGACCGATGTCGATTTGGCATACGCGGTCATGATGCTCCAATGCGGTAATGACATTATCATCGTAACGGCTAGGGTATACTTCGATAGGAAAGGGCGGCCAGATGTCCAACAACTTTACAGAAGTATGATTTGTGCAGTAAATGTGTAGGTCGAGACGGAGTGGGGATGAAAACATGACGTATCGCCATCTTTGGCATACTAGTGCGAGTTCATGCCATGTCAGTGGCCACGGGCCTGGCCATTGGTATTCCGAGGGCGCGTCCCAGTCAGCCACACCATTGAGAGCAACCACTCGACAGAAGGCGAAGACAATCAGCAGGACTTCGTCTGGGAGCGCATCGATTGTCACATGTGGCGAAATGTGGCCTGGACCAGACAAGCAAGTACAGTAAATGACTCGGACCATCATTGGTGCTAAGCAAAAGACGTACCATTCCTTCCAGTGGCATTCGACACCATGACGCCTTCCATAGGTATTAGAAAGATCACTCAGAAAGGGAGATGCCTGGATATAAATACTGTTACCTTCGGTAGGGGTCGTCGTATGCCAGTGATACTATCATGACGTCATAGGATCAACCACGGATCACCCCAAAATGGAGTTCCGAGCCTCCGACCCGGAGCACGTGATGTGCGCTCCCCTGTGCTGCAACCCAACAAAACTTTGAATGAATCTCTGGGCTATATTCATGTTCGAATGGGACTCCCCCTGTCTTTTAAATTTCGAATTTGCGTTATTATCTCTATTGAGCATATCACTTGCGATGCACTTACTTACTTTTCGACCGCGGGTCGCATCCGGGTCAGTCACCGTCACGAGTCAGGTTCCTAGCCCGACGTCGCATCACGCCCGTTCTCGATGTATTTCCAGTATGTCTTACTTTGGGCACTCATCTTGGATTAGGAGTAGCAACTTGAAAGTGTCGCAGCGTTTTTCCACAACTTTTAAAAAGCCGTCGATTTAACCCTGACTTTAGCTTCGCTGGCACTCTTCGACATCGCTTATAATTTACTCTATTAATCACGTTACCCGCGGGGTTCATCTATATGCTGTGCCTACGCAGCGCATTGCAAATGCAGAAATTCTCACCAAGTCTGATACAAGGCCCATATCTCGAGATCGTCCTGGCCCCCCGAGTCCCGGGCCTCAAGCCATCCACCCTCAGGCTAACGGAAATCAACTTGCTCTTACATTTAGTAGCGCGCGGAAACCAGTTGAGATCGCAAGCTCGATTCCTGCATATCGTAATGCACAACAGGAATCATGGTCCACACCTTGGTGTGGTCCCCCTAGCAATTTATAGCAAGAAGTTGGCTCGGGAATCCATTCGGACGAACACATCAACGCTCATTAAATACTAGTACTTAGTATTACAGCGGACATGTTCTCGATGAACAAATTTTAATAAGCCAATGATACTAGTAAGTTAGTAGTAGGGCAGGCCTAGAAAAAACAACAGATTCGAAGGCACGAAACAACGGACAACAAGTAGAAATAACAAATAATTATCAGGTTTTCACTCTTAATAATGTGCTCGAGCCATGGCTCAACCTTCTCATAAGACGTGCTGCGGGGCTTAGGAACTTGAACGGATACGAAGAACGTTCAAGAATGGACCCTGACCGGGTGACCAGAATGCCGACGTGCAGCGATGAATAGCTCCATGCATTGCTGCATGTATTCGAACCCCAGCTTGGACTCGGAATCCTTGTCAAAACAGAGATCTTGAAGCGCAGGTAACACCTCCGTAACTCTTTCCCCAGTGAGCCATCGCAGTGGAGATACAAGGAATGACTGCTGATCGCCAGAAAAATGCAGTATGCGAACAGCAGTGAACGGGCGGAAAAGATCCAGCCATTCTACATTGTCCATGAAGACTTCTAAATGCTCCCGAAGCGTATAGGAAGTGTCGATGTCGATGGCGAGCACTACAATGCTGGAAAGTAAAGACAAAGACCGGGTCAACACCTGTGCCATAGACGAGGCTTGCCAATCTGGCCCTTGGCCTTCACCATGAATTTTCAGGTCGAGGGGATACTCCACGGTCCTCTTCTTTAGTAGACCAAGGTTTATCTTGGCATCATGATCCGTAATCGTCACATTCGCACGAATGAATGACCAAAGTGTCTGTGAATGATGGATTAGTTCTCGGATGTCTAAGATGGGCTCCGGGAAGAATGTGATCGAGAAAGTTTCGAGTCGAGGGGCATCTATTTGGGCCAGGAGGGCCTCCAAGTACTCGTTGACACCATGAAAATAGAATGATGTGAGAGCGGGAAGGATAAGGCGTGTGAATGGAGGCGAATGTCGAGTTATTCGGTCAAGGTGAAATCCTTGGAAGTTGAGGCAAAGGGTTGTGAGCCTGGTCAAGGCAGAGAGGCCTGTGACCATCGCGTCGGGTGAAATGTAACCAAGATTGGGGATATCTTGAAGCCAGAGCCTCGAAAGATCGTTGAAAGACAAACTCGAAAGAAGTTGAGGAAGTGTCGGAAATGGGACGCCCGTTAAAGTGAGCGATCGTAGGCGTGGAGCAGATCCGGCTAAGAAAGTATCGGGAAGCTGCCCCACCAGAGACCCATCTGCCGGTGGACCCTCCGCCTGAGCCTGAGGCTCCGACTCGGACCAAATACTAAGACTTGTCAGCGTAGGGAATGGTTCTTGCATGATTGTCGTGAACCTCTCCAATTCAGGCTGTGAGCGTGGTAGACCGATGTCGATTTGGCGTACACGGTTATGATGCTCCAGTGCAGCAATGATGTTATCATCGTAACGGCGAGGGTATACTTCGATAGGAAAGGGTGGCCAGACGTCCAACAACTTTACAGAATTATGATTTGTGCAGTAAATGCGTAGGTCGAGACGGAGTGGGGATGAAAACATGATGTATCGCCATCTTTGGCATACTTCTGTGAGTTCATGCCATATCAGTGGCCACGGTCCCGGCCACGGTCCCGGCCACGGGTATTCGAGGAACAACTCATCCTGACACTTGAGAGTAACCACTCGACAGAAGGCGAAGATAATCAAGAGGACTTCGTCTGGGAGAGAATTGATTGTGACATGTGGCGAAATGTGGCCTGGACCAGACAAGTAAGTGATCATTGTTGGGACTAAGAAAAAGACGTACGTTTCCTAGCCATAACGCCTTCCACCATTACTGGTCTTAGAAGCTTGTCGGGCATTTCAAGTTATTGTGAAAAGAGGGATGTCAGGATATCAATACTGTAGACTTGAGGCTCAAGAATAATGTAAACCCCCGGGCTCCGATTGACACTTATGTCGATATTATTAATAATAGTGCTAGACCCGGCTAGACCCGGTCCAAGTCGGAGCACGTGATGAGCGAGCGACTGGCAGAATCCCTTCAAGACCACGAAAGTCGTACCAATTGAAACGATAAGTACTTTTCAGTGAATAGTTCCTGAGCCCACGTTAGCGAATGTCTCTTACTGGAAGGTATAGATATTTTATCTCTCACCCCTTCCGAGTCGTTTTCACGACCCATACATGGCCTTTCCAGCAGGCTTTGCTACACACTCCTTCCCTTTTTCCAAGGTGATCGTACGAGTCATGGTGTGCTCAATGTCGCGCGGTTTTAGAAGAGACATTTTTTGGTATAGCCAGAAAAGGCAAAATGTTCTCCCTTCGGCGAGCTCGCTCTCTCAAGCTGCCCACGAGCTTGACCTCCACTAGTCTCCACGTCACTTTAGTTTTATTCGTCTTCTTTCAGGGATTGAGAATCGCTGATAACGAAGATTGATTCAATAACGACGACGATGCTCCATGAATACGTCTAGATTATCTTGCGACCGTGACCCTACGAGCTGCAGGCATGTACTCATAATTACTAGATCAATACAGTCGATTGTGTGCATAAGCGTCCAAAGTAATCGTACTGGCCAGGGGAACGCATAGAAAGGGTATAACCGCCGGTTCTACCGTTACATTACTACCACGACTATCGCGGTCGAAGAATAAAGTAGTAAAGTGTGTCGGAAATGGGATCGTGATGGTCAACAAAAGAAAACGCAAGCTGTCCCAAAGCGCCAAGTACATCTGTTCATTCGATAAAGAAGAAAATATACAAAAGAGCTGCCCAAATTGGCTCGAGAGTACCCAGTTGTTGCACTCATTGGCAAGGAGGGTGGCCGGCGCAGCATACTAGGATGCGAAATATGGCATGAATATCATGATAGAACCGTAGAACTGGGCACTCACGTCAGTGCTCTAAATGATCCCTCTCACATCCACTCCAATTTATAAAATAGCGAATCCTTGACCATAGTCAACTTGACCGGGTGGCCTGCTTCCTGCCTTTCATCGACGAATCCAGTAAGTGCATCTTGAGCATAGCTTTCTCCAGAATATCCAACTTCCTTCAGGTTAGGAAGGATCCCAAGGGGCAGTTCTCCATCGTCAGACTGTAGAGAGCGAGAGATTTCAGTGACGAGCCCTTTTTGCACAAAAAGAATCTTCGCGTTGCCGAATGGTCTAAGAACTTCACGCCACTGTGCTCGATCGATCGTGTTGGGCAATACTGATGGACCAAATGTCCTGTAACCGAGCATGACTTGCTCCACGACGGAGAGTGCGGACGAAAATGTAGTCAGGATTTGCAATGCACATGGTACCTGCAAGCCAAGGTGTCCGTACATCATACGCAACTCCAACACAGAAACCTTGCTCGAGGAGGACAGATTGAACTCGATAAAATTCCGGTCGAAAACGAGCTTGACGGCATTAAAGCTAAGATACTGAGATTTTTTCATGAACCGAAGGAGGGATAAAGTAGTGAACGTGAGTTGATCGCTAAGATGGAGACGGATGGTGCAGAGGGAAGGGGCGCTGATCCGAGAAACAAGGCCCTCCAAGTATTCGCTCGTACCCACAAAAATAAACTCGTGTAGCTTGGAGAGTGTGATGTTTGGCGTATGGGCTGACTCTCTCTCCACATAACGGTGGGGGAGATGGTAATAAAATGCAACCTCAAGGCTCTCCAGCCGGGGCATAATTGAAAGCCAAGTAAGTATATGTCTGGGAGGGAATTGGATGGATGGTGGATCATCTCCAAGTCTAAGAGAGACGAGGCCCGCGGTAGTTGTGAGTGAGGGAGATCCAGTCAGAAGTGAAACCGCCAGCCAGAGCCCAAGGTGGCGTAGATTGGGTGCCTGAAATGACAAAGGAAAGGCCAAGGTTGCGCGCGGTTCGAGAGAATCGATAAACATTCGTTCCAGAATCGGGAATTTTCCACCCATTGCCATGATGGACCTGCCCAAGTTTGAAGCTGACAGTCTGAAGGAGATACGACGCACGCGATCACGATGAGAGAGTGCGAGCAGTATATCGGATTGATCCCTTGCAGTTATTTTCGGCTGATTGTAGTCACGGTGATAATAGATGATGAGTGGGAGGGGTGGTGAATGTGCCAGCATATCCGCCACAGGCACACCAGGCGCGCAGTAGAGATGGAGGTCCAGTCGAGACGGAGATGCAAGAATCAGATACCTCCACCGTTGACAAACGTGTGCCAGCTTGTACCACCAACGTTGGCGGAACCAATAACTTCTATATCCCCCATACTCGTCCACATGTTCTCCCGGACTGGGTAGTCGATAGACATCAAATACGTTGAGGAGCACGTCGTCATGATAGTTAAGGGTATAGGTACTAAGCAAATACGGTCTATTGCTCGTGGGACCTGTTACAGTTGTGGGTTCGTAAACGGATCAGGGACCATGACACGATGTTGTGGGACTCACCACTCGGGGGGCTTTGGCTTTTCCCTCCATTAGCGGAGAGAGAAGTAGTGGCACTAGTAGACAAGGCTTCGGACATGTCAAAAGGGCAAGTAACGATGGGGTTGTGGATGTTGGAATAAACTCAGTGTGGGAAGGAGAAAACACTGGGGTGGAAAGGAAGAAGGAATGAAGTATTTAAGTATCCCTCAATTGGGGGAGAGCGGCTATATGCGCTTGTATGTTCTTCAAAGTAGGATAGACAACTACTTGAAGTGTCTAACTCGGTCCGGGTTCCGATCCGCTAGCGTATCCGGCAATGTGCTGCCCCAGGCTAGTACCCTGAGCGGTGCACCTCTGCCAGAGAGCGACCACTATCGCTAACAGCGGAGCCGTGCAATCAAGGCGCAGCCCATGCGATGGCAAGATGGAACGCGAGGTGCATGCCATACTCAGTGCTATTGTTGCGGGTGAGGTATCGTGTCAGATGTCGTTAGAGCCACAGAACGGGATGATGGCAGTCCGCTGGACGAGGAACGTGGACTGTGATGGAGCCAGTCCTACGGGAGTCTTAGGTACACTTCCCTCCTCCAATTGTGTCCTACCACCTCATCTCACACCATTTTCGCAAAGGATGTCCCAACGCGCTGCCTCCGAGTCTACATGCCTGCACTCATGGTCTGCCTAGGCAACCTCATAAGTGACGTCTCATTAATTCCTTTTAAACCGAAAGGTACATGTCATTTACTGGCATCGTTCTGCTTATCTTTGGCGCTTTCAAGGCGAGTGATGGATGCGGGTGCAGATGGGTCTTGTGGAGCAGTTAGCACGTTGGTAGTGGGGCGCAGCAGCTGCGGCTGCATACGGCAGAAGTTTAATATGGTTCCTTTGGCATGAAGAGGGTTGCCAAAAGGCAGGCGAAGAGTGGCGGGCTCAGCAATAGGCGGCCGAGGACAAAGTCACTGGCGGAGCCGACCAATTTCTCACGGTCAGCACGATCTCACCCCACCTAAAAATTCAGATTCAAACTAGGAATCGGCTAGGCGTCGCTAGTGACTCTGTCAAATTTCACAATTTCTTGATGCTTGAGCCACGGTTGTCCTACCAAGGCGCTGTATTTTTTTATGTCTTCCTCAGTCTCATTGGTCTCTCGGATGGCTTGGCTTCGCGGTTTGAGGCGTTCACTCGGGGAACAGGAAAATGTACCAAGGATTTGCAACGCAATTGCTGCAGGACAATGGGTCGGAGTCTGCAGACGATATGCAACTTCAAGGCTCCCAGAAGGAGATCTTCTTCGAAGAGGAGAGTCTTCCTTGAAGTCGTGGTTGAAATCGAAGTTCTCGGAAGATAGACTTTGAGGCCCTTACAGCGTCGCAAGCAATGTCTCTGCCGTATTCACATTGGCGTTCCATTCGCAGTTCCCAGTGTATCACTTTTAGCAAGATTCCGGCCACATCCGGGATCCATGCCAGTAGGAAGTTGCGCAAGTCTACTACTTTGGATCCCAATGTTAAATAACGTACATCATGATTCTAACATTTGAACATTCCGAGTCTTTGTTTTTTTGCACAAGCCAGTGTTCGGAGTGGAGAGTGTGTACTACAGAATGTAACACTGCAGGCGAAGCATCGCCGAGGGCCAACTTTTTCTGGACTACTCCAACGAATTATCTCTGTTAAAACGGCCTAAATTGCGACATTGATCATCATTACTGGGGTTTGTGCGAAGCCAGTGGGATACGATTAGATGAAAAACGTTCCGTCTCGTGAAAATCACGCCCGATTCTGGGCACCCACTACTATGTTCCTCATATCCCCTGAATCACAACCACCCCGATCGAAAAATCGCCCCTTGATCGACTACAGTCAAGCTAACCGGGTGGCCACTGGCAGCTACCTGTCGCTCATTGGTGAATGCGCGTCCTCCAGCATATTCAAACTCCTTCAAGTTAGGAACGGCCCCTAGTCACACTTCTCTTTCGTCAGGTTGGAGGCAACAAGGGATTTCTGTGACGAGCCTGTCCTGCACACAAAGAGTCTTCGCGTTGCTGAACGGAGTTACTTTCCTACCTCACGTGACTCTCGACTCGACGATTCCAGCAAAGATCAACGAATACACGGACGCAATGCGCCCCACGAGGTAGCTTAGGCAGATCGTGAATTCGTGATGGTAGGCAGGTAAAGGCCCCATGTTGCTAGTGGGTCCAACATCGTCTGCGCAGTAAGCCTGAGTACCAGGCTGGTTGAACACGAATTATTAATGAGGCAAATGCACCTAGGCCCTCGCCAGAACTGAGTAAGAATTCGATGATATAGACGGACCGTCCCCAGAGCAGAGCGATGACCCTCGACTTTGAGCAGTTTTGTCCCGATTTGGACATCTCGACTTCATCTAATCTCAACCTCTCCACCGGACGAGGAGCGTAGATCGAGATGGATTCTGACCCCCAAAAAGTTATGTGCCACTTGGCGTGAAACTTTCTCATACACACTGTTAGTGCTGACAACGGTCCATCTCGCCCTCGCACGAACGCTGTACCCACGCCTTGATCGTTCGGCGGAGGTGGCGATCTTGAACGGTGGTCACGCCTTGCCTAAGATGCGAGGAAACCGCCGATATTGTGCGGCCGAGGCAAAGTGTCATGTAGTGGTAGGGGCACTCATGCTCAAGTAAAAGAGAGGTGGCCGAACCAGCGAGCCTCAAAATACTATATCCCATGGGGCTAGCTCAAAATGCGAACGAATGAAGAGCGGGTGGTGAGAGCGCAACCAATTGTCCATGTTAAAATGGTCTAAATTCTGACGTTGAGCATACTGTGACTGTTCGTAATCTTGGAATCATGGAAAGAAGGGACGGGAGGTATAGTGAAAGTCACCGTTGGTGACACTGGAAGGTATGAGATGGTGTGGAAACGAAGGGGTCTGTGATAAGGTGTTTAGGTATACCGGCCGGGTATGAGCAAACGGAAGATTCCATGTCGTGGATATCACAGTCAATTTAGGCACTGCTGTGCTCCTATAATGCCTGGCTCACATCCACTTTGGTCGAATAAACACAGAATCATCATTACAGACCATGATTTGGTGAACAGGGTGGCCTGCTACCTGTCGTTCATTGATAAATGTTGAAAATACGTCCCGAGCATGGCATCCTCCAGAATATCGAAGCTTCTGCAGGTTAGGAAGGACCCCTGGTGGCATGTCTC
Source organism: Lactifluus volemus (assembly GCA_022376515.1). Lineage (NCBI taxonomy): Eukaryota > Fungi > Basidiomycota > Agaricomycetes > Russulales > Russulaceae > Lactifluus > Lactifluus volemus. Next base: position 199,328 of record WTXI01000021.1, read on the forward strand.
CATCGTCATATTGTAGGGAACGAGAGATTTCAGTGACGAGCCTGTCTCGCACACAAAGAGTCTTCGCATTGTTGAACAATTTAAGAAGCTTGCGCCACTTGGTTCGGTCGGTCTCCATGGGTGAGTATAGATACCACTGGTCTCCGTAAATGATCTTCTCGTCGAGCACGACGTGCTTCACGGAGGAGAGTAAGGGCGAGATGGGGTCGATGATTTGCAATGCGGACGCTACCTGCCCAAGAGGGGGTCCGTCACTCATTTGCAACTGCAGAAGGGTGATTGTCCTCGAAGATATCGCCTTGAAGCTGAGTCCCCGACTGAAATTGAAAATGAGCTTGACAGCGTTGAAACTGAAATTCTCAGATGTTTGCATGAACCGCAAGAGGTGTGAACTGGTGAACGTATCGATGAGCGAGTTGGAATAGGCGTTGAAGATGCGGAGGGAAGGGGCGCTGATCCGAGAAACAAGGCCCCCCAAGTATGTTGTCTGACCTTTGAATACAAACGAGTGTAGGTTGCTGAGAGTCACATTTGGCATATGGGCCACATCTCTCTCCACATCATAGTTTTCGAAAGGGTAAGAATAGTTGATCTCGAGCCTCTCCAGGTGGTGCATAGCTGAGAGCCGAGTAAGTAATTGACTGGGGCGGGAATAGCCGGACTCTGGGGTCTTTGTAAGTTTGAGTGTAACGATTCCCGCAGTGGTTGTGGGTGAATGAAATCCAATTGGAAGGAAGGCGGCCATCTGGAGTTCAAGGTGCCGTAGATTGGGTGCCTGAAACCCCGGAGGAACGAAGACGTCCGAGTGTTGTAGATTGACCAGAGGGCCGATAAAAAAGCGCTCCAGAATCGGATATTGGCCATCCATCGCCATAGCGAACTTGCTCAACTCTGAAGTTGGAAAAATAAAGGAAATCCGACGCACGCGATTACGGTGAGAGAGTGCGAGCAGTATACTGGATTCATCCTCTGCGGTTAACTTCCTACCAACCTGGTTACCGTGATAATAGATGGCGAGTGGGAGGGGCGGTGAATGTGCCAGCATGTCCGCGACATGCACTCCATACGTGCAGAGGAGATGAAGGTCGAGCCGAGATGGGGATACGAGAATGAGATTCCTCCACAATCGACATACACGTGCCAGTTTGTACCACCAACGTTGGCGGAGCCAATAGATTCTACTGTTATCTTGATATTCGTCCGGGTCAGCTAGTCGATAGACATCAAATATGTTGAGAAGCACGTCGTCATTAAGGACACAAATAGGCGAGTATGGTCCATTTCTAGTGGGCCCTATTGATTCGCCCGATTGTGAACGGATAAGGGACACAGTGTTTTGGGACTCACCAGTTGGGGGACCTTGGCCTTTCCCTCCATTAAGGGAGAGAGAAAGGGGATTCGGAAGGTAATTAGACATGTCAGGAGGTGAGTCACGGTAGCCTCAGTCAAATGGGCCCGGTGCGGGCGGTGAACTTTATCCGGAACGTCAACCCGGTTGCTACTGTACAGTACTAACGCCCTTTCTGATCAGCCACGCTATGGATACACGTCATATTCGAGGCTCTGATTGGCTGTTGCGAACGCTAAGCGTGCCATTTTGGAAATATTGTAAACTCCGACACAGGCAGGCGTGACAAATACACTGTTTTTTTTTATTTCGCCACACGCTACGATTTCTACCAGAAACAAATGTATGGAATATGTGGGTACTAGATACTGTAGGCTGAATTTTGTGCTGATTGAGTAAGAAATGGACGAGAAATTTGGATGATCAGAAGGGGAGGTCCCCCGTTAGTACAGCACACTCAATGTCCCGAATCCTGGTTTGGTATGTTTCCGGTGACACTTCTGGACGTCCCACAGCTCCCAGTGGTCACAGAAAAAAAAATAAGATATACCGCAATAGTATACTGGACATACTGTTCTACTAACTTAGTAGTAGTATGACTGGTATCCCCAAAACTTATTCCAGCGATGCTCGCGGCTCGCTATGGTCTCGGATCACCTGCTAGAAGGCACCCATCTGTCGTAGCTTCACGAGCAATGCGTATCCACCGATCCCCATGCCATTTGTAGGAGGATGCTGACTGATCCGAAATCCGAGTCCCCTGGGCCGGTCTGGAAGAGGATTCACGTCAACTCGAGCCAGGAATACTTTCGAGACCAACTTGAACGACCTCGCTTTTAACAGGTATTTTGATGAGTCTTGATACGCTCAAGACCTAGAGTGCATGTATCTTGAGCTGCAGTACTACGATGGCGGAAAACGGGCCCGGAGGCAAAACGACGATTTCATGTACCTGACTCACGCTTGCACGACTGGACCCACATAGAAGTAGCAATTTGTAGCAATAAGTGGGTTCGGGAATCCTTTCGGACGAATGCACCAACGCTCATTATAATAAATACTAGTACTTCGTATTACAGTGGACACGTTTGACGGAGGCCTAGAAAAAAACAGCAGATTCAAACATGAAGGCATGAAACAACGGACTAAAAAATAGCCATAACATAATGTTGTGGACAACATCAGCCGCGAAGCCGGTAAATACCGAAGATGAATTATCAACGCATGACGCCCTTGTTCTTGACATATAAACTACGAACCGTAGGACCCAAATGATTATCAGTTTTTCACCCTTCCAAGTCTCAATTACGTGCTCGAGCCATGGTTCAACCTTCTTATACGAAGAGCTGCAGGGCTTCGGGACCGATACGAAGGAAGTTCAAGGGGGTGGACCCTGACTGGGTGACCGGAATGCCGACGTGCAGCGATGAATAGCTCCATGCAGGGCTGCATGTATTTAGCTCCCAGCTTGGACTCGTAATCCTTGTAAAAGTAGATATCCTGAAGCGCAGGTAACACCTCCGTAACTCTTTCCCCGGTGAGCCATCGGAGCGGAGATACAAGGAATGACTGATCGCCAGTTAAACGCAGTGTGCGAACAGCAGTGAACGGGCGGAAAAGATCCAGCCATTCTGCATTGTCCATGAAGACCTCCAAATGCTCCTGAAGCTTGTAGGGAGAGTGGATGGCGATGGCGAGCTCTGTAATGCCGGAGAGTAAAGACAAAGACCGGGACAATACCTGTGCCAGAGACGAGGCGTGCCAATCTGGCCTTTCGCCTTCACCATGAATTTTCAGGTCGAGGGGATACTTCACGGTCCCCTTTAGTAGGCCAAGTCTTATGTCGGCATAATGTTCGCTAATCGTCACATTCGCACGACTGAATGACCAAAGCGTCTGTGAATGATAGACTAGTTCTCGGATGTCCAAGATGGGCTCCGAGAAGAATGTGATCGAGAACGTTTCGAGTTGAGGGGCATCAATTTGAGCCAGGAGGGCCTCCAAGTACTCGTTGACACCACGAAAATAGAATGTTGTGAGAGCGGGGAGGATAAGGCGTGTGAATGGAGGTGGATATCGAGTTATTCGATCAAGGTGAAATTCTTGGAACCCGATGGAAAGGGTGGTGAGCCTGGTCAAGGCAGAGAGGCCTGTGGCCATCGCGTCGGGTGAAATGTATCCAAGCTCGGGAATACTTTGCACCCATAGATCCGAAAGATCCTTGAAAGTCAAACTCGAAAGAAGTTGAGGTAATGTTGGAAATGGAACGCCGGTCAAAGTGAGAGATTGTAGGTGTGGGGCAGATCCCACTAAAAAGGTATCGGGAAGCTGCCTGAGTAATGTCCCATCTACTGGTGCACCCTCATCCTGAGGCTCTGACTCGGACCAAATATCAAGACTTGTCAGCGCGGGGAATGGCCCTTGCATGATTGTCGTGAATCTCTCGAATTCAGGTTGTGAATGTGGTACACCGATATGGACTTGACATATGCGGTCACGATGCTCCAGTGCGGTAACAATATATTCCCCGAGATCGTAACGGTGAGGCCGGTCAGGGAATACTTCGATAGGAAAGGGAGGCCAGACGTCCAACAACTTCACAGAAGTATCATTTATGCAGTAAATGCGTAGGTCGAGACGGAGTGGGGATGAAAACATGACGTATCGCCATCTTTGGCATACTTCTGCGAGTTCATGCCAGATCAGTGGCCACGGTCCCGGCCACGGGTATTCGAGGAACAACTCATCCTGACACTTGAGAGTAACCACTCGACAGAAGGCGAAGATAATCAAGAGGACTTCGTCTGGGAGAGTATTGATTGTGACATGTGGCGAAATGTGGCCTGGACCAGATAAGTATGTGATCATCGTGGGGACTAAAGCAAAAGACGTACATTTCCTAGCCATAACAGCTTCCCCCATTACAGGTCTGAGAAGCTTGTTTGGCATTTCAAGTTATTGTGAAAAGAGGAAGGTCAGGATATTGATACTGTTAGAGTTGATGAACAACCACCCTTCGGGGGATGTGGACGTCGTACTTATTAATCATGCTACAATAGACTCGGCCGGATCAAAAAGGTCCGAATCGGAGCACGTGATGAGCGAGCGGCCAGCAGACCCGTCCTCGAACCAATCGAAAGTTCCGAGTCGTTTCTACGACCCATACATGGCTTTTGCTACACTTCCCTCAGAACTTCTCTTTTTCCAAGGTGATCTTCTGAGTGCTCAATGTCGCGCGGTTTTAGACCATTTTAGCAGAGACAATTTGTTGGTATAGGCCAGAAAAGGCAATGGAATGTTGGCTTCGCTTGCCGTGACGCTCCAGCGCTGCAGCTGAACCGCCACGGTGTGCTTTCCCTTTTTATTCATCTTCTTTCCAGTGACTGAGAATCGCTTATAACGAAGTTTCATTCAATAACGACGACAATGCTCCATGGATATGCACAAGATTGGCGACCGTGACCCTACGAGCTACAGGCATGTACTCATAATTAAAAGGTCAATACAGTCGATTGTGTAGGGAGAATATTACACAGAGTACACTTTAACGCGGGAACCCGACAGTTTTTCAACGACGTGGAGTCATTCTCAGGGCTACGATACTGTGCTACTCCTCACAGTGCAAGAAATCCAAGAGCCTGGGGAACGCGTCGGGTCCTACCATTGCATCACTACCACAAATATCGTGGGTCGAAAAGTAAGTAGTATGGTGCGTCGGAGGTGAGATCATGATAGTCAACAAAAAAAAACGCAAGCTGTCCCAAAGCGTTGGAATATGAGAACGAGGTTGAGGTCAGAACACAAGCACAAAACGAGAGCGGCATGCCCCCCCCCAGGTACCTCTGTTCATTCGGTAAAAATCTACAAAAGAGCAGCCCAAATTGGCTCTGGAGTACCATCATGACAGTGGCCTGAGTGCCCTATGGGCATGCAGGTGTTCTGGCCGCTGGCATGCTTACAGAGACATGGGAGGGAGTTACCAAAGGGCAGGTGACAGAGAGGCGAGCTGAGCAACAGCCCGAGGCGGCTAAGGTCCAAGTCACCGGAACTGACCAATTTCTCACGATCAGCCTTAAGTAGGAAGTTGCGCAGATCTACTGCTTTAGATCCTAATGACCTAAGCGTACATCACGATTCTAACGTTTGAACATTCTCTGCACAAGTCAGGCAGAGAGTGTGACTACAGAATGCAACACGGCAGGCGAAGCTTCGCCGAGGGCTAACTTTTTTCTGGACTACTCCAACGAATCATCTCTGTTAAAACGGTCTAAATTGCGACATTGAGCGTCATTACTCAGAGGCAAATGGGATGTGAACAGATGAAAAACGTTCCGTCTCGTGAATACTACGGGCTTCCACTTCTATGCTCCCCACGTCCCTGAATCACAACCACTCCGATCGAAAAATTGTCCCTTGATCGACTACAGTCAAGTTAACCGGGTGGCCTGCTACCTGTCGCTCATCGGTGAATGCGGTGAATGCGTCTCGAGCATCGCATCCTCCAGCATATTCAAGCTCCTTCAGGTTATTAGGAACGGCCCCTGGTCGCACCTCTCTATCGTCAGGTTGTAGGAGGCAATAAGGGGTGTCTGTGACGAGCCCGTCTTGCACACAGAGAGTCTTCGCGTTGCTGAACGGTCCAAGAAGTTCGCGCCACTGTGTTCGATCGATCTTGTTGTTGGGTAATTGCCACTGATTAAACATCCTATAACCGAGTACGACTTGCTCCACGACGGAGAGTATCGGTGAGAATGTACCGAGGATTTGCAATGCGCATGCTACCTGCCAGTCGACGCGTTCGTACATCACATTCAACTGCAAGGCTGGGATATTCTTCGAAGTCAACACCACGAACTCGATGGAATCCCAGTTGAAAACGAGCTTGACAGCGTGAAATCTGAGATTCTCAGATGTTTGCATGAACCGAAACAGGGATGAAATAGTGAACGTGGGCTGATTGCCGAGATGGATTTTGAGATTGCTGAGGGAAGGCGCGCTGATCCAAGAAACAAGGCCCTCCAAGTATGCGCTCGTACCTAGGTACACAAACGAGCGTAGGTTAGTAAGCGTCACTTGGGTCATCTTTGGCGTGTGGGACGATTGTCTCTCCATATCGAGGTTGGAGAATGGGTAAGAAAATTGAATCACGAGCGTCTCCAGCTGGTGCATAACTGAAAGCCGAGAAAGTATATGACTGGGTGGGAAATAGGGGGATGACGGTATATTCACAAGCTTGAGACTGATGAGGCCGGCGGTGGTCACGGTTGTGAGTGGAAGGAAAGTGGTCAATCCAGATGCAAGGCGGGATAATTTGGGTGCTTGAAACGTTAAGGGCAAGGCCAACCTTGGGGGCTCTCTGGTCAGATGTTCGATATGCATCTGTTCGAGATTAGGGTACTGGCCACCCATTGCCATGATAAACTTTCTCAAGTTTGGAGTTGGCATCCAAAAGGAGATATGTCGCACGCGATCACGGTGAGAGAGTGCGAGCATTATACCCGATTTATCTTGTGCACTTATCTCACTACGTCCGTCTTGATAATAAATGATGAGCGGGAAAGGTGGCGAATGTGCCAGCATGTCCGCTACAGGCACTCCATACGTGCAGAGGAGATGGAGACGGAGCCGAGAGGGAGATGAAAAAATTAGATTTCTCCAGATTCGACAAACATGCGCCAGTTTGTACCACCAACGTTGGCGGTTCCAATACATTCCACGTTCGCCATCACCGTCTTTGGTATCTTCATATTCGCCTGTGTCGGCTAATCGATAGACATCAAAGATATTGAGAAGCACGTCATCGTTAAGGGCATAGATGGGTGTGTATGAGATATTGCTAGTTTGCCCTATTGTTTCGCGAGTTTTTGAAGGTTGGGTTACTACTAATAGTAAGGACACAGCGATTCAGGACTCACCACTGGCACACGGCGGCGCCGGGGGACATTCAATTTGGTCTTGCCGTCCATTAAGGGAGAGAGAGATGCCAGTGGGGGTCGACAGGTAATTGTGCATGTCAGAAAGGCGACACTGAGTGATGATATTGGTGGAGGTGTGGTTGAAAAGGGTGGGCAAGGCGGACATGAGCTTTTTGGCCGCGCTTTAACCAGTTAACTGTTAACCCTTTTCTACCTCACGTGACTCTCCCCTCGACGATTCCAGCAAAGATCGACGAATACACGGGCGCAATATGCGTCCCACGAGATAGCCTAGACCGATCGTGAATTCGTGGTTGTAGGCGTTCCAGGGTAAAGGTCAAGTCCGTGAGTTGATCGGTCAGAATATCAATAAACATGCGTTCCAGAATCTGGAGTTTGCAATTCATCGCCATTATGAGCTTGTTCTTGTTGGAAGTTGGCACCACAATGGAGACACGGTGCACGCGGCCACGGTGAAAGAGTGCTGGCAGTATACTGGATTTATCTTCTGCAGTTATCTCCCATTCATCGTCGTGATAATCGATTATGAGTCGCGGTAGTGGCAAATGCGCCAGCATGTCCGCTACATACACACCACACGTGCAGAAAAACAAGATGGAGGTCCAGTCGAAAGGGATATCCAAGAATAAGATTCCTCAAATGGGCAAACATGGACCAGCTTGTACCACCAACGTTGGTGGTCCCAATAGATCTCATGTTTGCCACCCTCATCTTCATATTAGTCCGGGTTGGCTAGTCGATATACATCAAATGTATGGAGAAGCAGGTCATCGTTACGAGCATAGATGGGTGAGATTGGTAAATTGCTTGCTCCAGTGGGCACTATCAATTATTCGGGAGTTTGTGACGATACGGATTAGGGGCACAGCGTTTCTGGACATACCACTGGTACTGGTGGGACCCTGACCTTGCCCTCCATCAGGGGAATGAGAAATGGGTGTCGACAAGTGATCGGGCGTGTCAGAAAGGGGAGCGAGTGACAACGGTCCGCGCCGTAACGTGTGATTGGGACGCGGGCTCGGGTGCCGGGGCCCAACACCGAAGGTCGACCCCAACCGTGTTGCGATCTCACCAGCTACCACCGAAATTCATGCGAACTTCAGTCAGTTTTCTGCACTGAAATAGACTCCTAACTGAGCATTCTTTTAGGGGTGAATACAAACGTACAATGCACAGCACCGCCAGTACAAGACCCTCACGGCTGCTACTATAGCCTCACCAAGTACTGTACGAGGCTAGATCGATGCCTCATCTCTGTCACACCTATTTTATCCACCAACAGAAACAAATGCTGGTGTATACCTACATATATATATTGCCAGACAGGGGCACCCTATGCGCTGTGGCGGCAGCACAAATGTTCTGCGCTTTTCAATCTCCGACTGAAAATGATATCACCAACCATGTTGCCCCCGCGTCTACTTGACCAATTCGTTCGCATCCCGCACAACACCACCATCGAAAACAAGTACTACGGGGTGTTCAACAAGATACTCAATAAAGTGTGCTTCACTGATGATTCTTTTACCGTCGAGCCACAGTATCCCCTTCCCGATCATGATGTGCCTGCTATCGACTTCGTCGTCGAAGTGAACGATCTGCCCATCTTCTTCCTTGAAATTAATCTGCCTCTCCATCTCGACTACATCTCGAGCAGAGTCGATGCTGACGCGCAGATGAGGGCCAGATTTTGTGCCCTTTACGAAGTCACGCCGACACCTAGGCTTCATGGCCTCAGTGTCATGGGGCAAAGGCTTGCGTTTTATTGCATGGACAAAGCCACCGGCCGTATAAACCCCAACTACGTTGCGCCGTCTACCGACCGCATAATCGACACAATTCCAGCAGAGAGGTGGGATACGGACATTACGACGGAGGAGGGGTATCAAAAGTTCATGGCGGTTATAAACGATGTCAAAGAAATGGCAGCAGCACTATAAATGTAAGAAATGACTACTGTATATTCACTATCGGCCAGTTCTGACGCATCCCAGGTGGTGAAAGCAAGTTGAATTGCCTGCTTGTGAGTTTGGAGTTCAACAAGTAGGACTCAAGAGAGGAGAAGAGATGCGTGGTGATGAGAGGAAGAAATGTGTTAGGAGCTCGCTGTTGTTTCAAGATCAAAGGAGAAAGTGGTGATGATTCCCTGGCTCTCTATGTAAATTTATGCAGACTCACCCGGGCCACTAATTGTGAGAATCTGGTGCTCTGTCGGATCCCCTAAGTTCGTTCTTTTTTGTTCTTTTTTTTTCTCTTATACTGTTTTCCGTTCGCATCTCCGGTTCGACTGTGCAAGCCAATGCTTGCACAAATTGGCACAAGTTGAGGGTGCGTTGCATCACCCTCTCTCGCTAGTGCCTTTCCCCGCCTTCACTTTATTGGACTCGCCTACGTCCACGTCCACGTCCACGTCCACGTCCACCTGCCAACATCTGCCTGCTCCAAGTCACGTGCCCGCATTGGCACCCCTGGCTGATGCCTCTCACTCGTTTCCGAGTCAGCAATGTGAACATTGGAGGGTCTCATGTTAACTCGTCCCCTATCCTCTCCTGTGTCTATCAAGCCATCGCACGTCACATCTCTTGGGCCTTTTTTTTTGCGGCCTCTCCCCTTTGCCCACCCTCCTGTCACCGCTCCCCATGTCACGTGTCAATGCTCGCCCCGGGTTGGTCAACGGTCATGTCCGACCGGGTAGCCATGCGGCCCATTGAATCGGAGGAACTCTTTTTTCCTGAAAGTTCTAGTCAAGTACGTTTGATCCCTTGACCCACGATTTGATGCACCATGATCGGGAATTATGATGGACGATGTCACTCGCGCTGGAGCGAGCCGCGGCAGCCGCGGATCCGTTTGCATCCCACAAGGCTGTAAAGAGTCACGCAAAGCTGGGATAGCTGCTACTTTGGCTATACCCATGGATCTCGAGATGGTTGTCAGGCGCATGAGAGGTCGAGAGAGAGTGAGCGGGAAGGGGTGAGCGGCGGTGCAAGGGACGGTTAGTGGCGGACATTAATGGAACTAATACGCTTGCTCTCCCGTCGATGGACCGGGAAATGCGCAAATCGGCTCACGAACTGCACATGCGTTCAAACTCAAGAGAAAGAGTCAAGGAACAGGTATTATGCGCTTCACGACCCTAATGAAGACGACGCATAGCGGTGGGAGGGTAGATGAGAAAAAGATTGCGTGGATTCTACGCGGGTCGCCATCCTCCTATGTGGCAGGCGGAGACAGGAGGAATAAGGGAGGGTCTGGTAAGAGACGTCTGCACGATGGTGAGGCCGTAGGTGAGGTATGCTTGTTCCAAGTGTTTATAGACTTCCGTACACTGTGGATCTTCTTGTCAAAGGCCGCGTCAAAGTTAGACGGGTCGAACCTCGGGTTCCGTTTGCTATCTGCTATGGGTCAAGGAGAGGACAGTCGAATTGGAGTTGACGGAGGGCTGGTGGAGGCCCCTTTGGTGGTAACCACTAAATTAGCCGGGGCGAGTAGAGTTTGATTTGTATCCTGGGAATCTGGGATGATGTCATCGTAGCTGGTAACCTTTGCACGCATCTGATCATCTTACTGCATGAGAACAAGTATACCCTCAGTAGCATCCTACTACTTAGCTCATCGGTTTTAGTAGTTGGAGGAATTCGCTTCGATGTCGACGTCAGGTGGACCGGGTGAGGCAGGTGAAAAGCTCAAAAAGTCGCACCACCCCGGGCTAGCGCGTTCAACCGGGTGGGCGAAAACGCCGTAGTACTAACCCATTTCGATAACCTTGCGCCCTGTACTTTTACGGGGATGGACGGCATGGACGGGAATGAGGCCATGTCAACAAAACGAAGTAGGCGCCTGTGATTCAGAAGCGTCTATCGAACAACGTTTATGGTGAACCCCTGGCAAGGTTCATCGAAGAAACTGAACCACTGCACGTGTCCGACCAAGCAAACAACACCCTTGACCGCGACATGCCAGTGGGACATTGCCCCACGCCCCACTCACACCGTTACTCCCACTGTATCACTCACCTCTCCATATTTGGGACACTCCCACTCAGGCTTACACTTGCATACCCCAATTAAAGTTTAGGGAGTACACATGGCGTAAATTCTAAAAACAACTCTGAAGTGTTGGAATCGTGGCTTTATTAATAGGAGCCTTGCCACAACACAAATATCCCGAAACCAGCTTGCTTTTTGTTCACTGTGATACTTCTGGAGATCCCACAAATGCTGCTGGTCAAGGAAACGAAGCTGGAAGTCGCTGGACATCCATTGGAACCGCGTCGCGCAAACCCTGCAGCTCATCCCGCTGCCGGGCGCCGAACGTTCCTACCAGTGTGTGTATTCAGCATTGTTACAACCGAGTACGGTCGCAAGCTCAGCCCGTTGCTGCTATCACGGTTGTACGAACTTTCTTCATCAACGAGTGAAAACTTCCAACATTGCTGCTAAAAATAGGAAAGCACGCCAGGCAAAGTGCCATGTGGTAGTAGGGCTACTCCTGCCTCAACTAAGTAAAACAGAGGCTGAACCAGCGAGCCTAGAGATATATCCCAAGGGAGTAGCTCAAGACGCGAACGAAATAAAGGCAGTGGGTGGTGAAAGCGCAACCAATCATCTCTGTTAAAACGGCCTAAACTGTGACGTTGAGCATACTGTGAATGTCTGTAATCTTGTAATCATGAAAAGAAGGGACGGGAGGTATAGTGAAAGCCACTGTTGGTGAAACTGGAAGGGATGAGATGGTGTGGAAACGAAGGGGTCTGTGTTAAGGTATTTAGGTATGCCAACCGGGTATGAGCAAATAGAAGATTTCATGTCGTGAATATCACGGTCGTTGTGCTCCTATAATGCCTGGCTCACATCCACTTTGGTCAAATAAACACAGAACTTTCATTCTCGACCATGGTTAGCTTCACAGGGTGGCCTGCTACCTGTCGTTCATCGATAAATGCTGCAAATGCCTCTCGAGCATCGCTTCCTCCAGAATATCGAAGCTTCTGCAGGTCAGGAAGGACCCCTATTGGCAGTTCTCCATCGCCAGATTGTAGGGAACGAGAGATGTCGGTGACGAGCCTGTCTCGGACACAAAGAATCTTCGCATTGTTAAACAATTTTAAAAGCTCGCGCCACTTGGTTCGGTCGACCTCGTTGGGCGGGTCTGGATACTGGAGAATCTGCTTGTAACCGAGCACGACGTGTTCCACGACGGACAGTAAAGGTGAAAATGAGCCGATTATTTGCAATGCGAAGGCTACCTGCCATGAAAGGGGTCCGCGTGCCGTTTGCAACTGCAGAAGCGTGTTCTCACTTGAAGATATCGCCTCGAAGTTGAAGGAACCAATGTCGAAACTGAAATCGAGCTTGACTGCGTTGAAGCTGAAATTCTCAGATGTTTGCATGAACCGCGAGAGGTGTGAACTGGCGAACGTGTCAATGAGCGAGTTGAAAAGATGGGTTTTGACGATACGGAGGGAAGGGGCGCTAATCCGAGAAACAATGGCCCCCAAGTATGCGGTCGGACCTAGGAACATAAACGAGTGTAGGCTGAAATGGAAATAGAACCGTGACAGGATCACGACGTGATGATAAGGGGAAAGGAGAGAAAAGTTATTATATTGTTTTGCCCCAAAGTCCCCAACTTAAGTACTTGTGCAATAACTAATACATGTGATAAATGTGCGATGCTGGTGACGTCACGGTGCGAACATCATTACTCCTCCTCATCGTACATAATTTGCATGTCCAAGACCAAGGTAAACAGAATGCCATGCGGCAAAAGAGAGTGAAAGTGTGCGAAGGTGTGCGCGAGGCAAAAAGAGCAAGGGGACCGCCGCGGCAGTAAAAGAAGGGAGAACGAGTTGTCGAAAAACATTATCAGGTGATTATCGAAGTAAGGTGTGGTATTCAGGTAGAGAAAGAGAAGGGGCCGATAGGCGGGAGAAGATGAAGAAAAAAAAGGTGCCGATAGGCGGGAGAAAATGAAGGGGCCGGTGAGGCCATGATAAGAGAAAAAACGTACCATCAATGCTCCTCCTCAGTGGGAACACAACTACGTGTGAGCACTGGCAAACTCCTCCTGCACGGCAAGACCAAGATCGCTATCGCTGAATCGCAGTCCGAGAGAATGTCGTAGGCGACCAAAGTCGGCTTTGGGGAGGGGTTTAGTGAGGATGTCAGCAACGTTGGCTGCGGAGTGGCAACGACTAATTTTCAGATCACCGGTGGCAACTAGTTCGCGGATATGGTGGTATTTAACTCTGATGTGTTTAATACGCGAATGCCAGACATGATCTTCGGCAATGGTGGTTGCTGCGACGTTGTCGCAGAGTAGGGGTGTGGGCATAGTGGGTTGGAAGCCGATGCCGTCCAGTAGTTGCCGCAAGAAGACGGCTTCGTGGGAGGCTTCATGTAGGGCTATGTATTCGGCGTAGCAGGAAGAATCGGCAACGGTGCGTTGTTTACGCGAGCACCAAGAGATTGCCCCAGTACCGAGATTGAACACATAGCCACTGACAGAGCGGCTGGTGGTTGGGCAGTTGGCATAGTCCGAGTCGGAGTAGCCTGATAAGGATGGTGGCAACGTTCCACCGAGGACGAGGGTGAGGGAGCGTGTGCCTTTGAGGTAGCGCAAGACGCGCACGCCGGCCTCCCAATGTTCCGAGCGGAAACAGTCGAGGAAGGTGGCAAGTTTGCTGACAGCGAATGCAATGTCTGGGCGCGTTCCGATGGCGATGTACATGAGACTGCCGATGAGTTCTCGGTAAGGAGTACGGGAGCACCATTCAGTGACGACAGGATCGACAGGTGCGCTCTTATCAGGACGTTCGAGGCGCAGTCCAGTCGCCATGGGTGTGTCAGCGGGGCGAGCGTCAACGAGCCCGAATTTCTCGAGGAGGCGATCAATCATGGCAGATTGAGATAGCGATATGGTCCGCGTAGTGCGATCACGGGAGAGTGCGATGCCAAGGGCGAACTTGGCCGGCCCCAACGCGGAGATGTCCCACCTAGAGGTTAGCAAAGACAGAAAACGCTTATTCTCATCAGGGGAGGATGCGATCGAGATGATATCATCGACATGAACAGCGAAGACAATCGTACCGGTCGGCGACTGACGACGGTAGACGCACCACTCACAGGGGAGGCGGGTGAACCCCCATTCGCGGACGGCCGTGTCGAACGTGATGTTCCAAACACGAGACGCTTGCTTCATGCCATAAATTGACTTCATCAGGCGCATTACCCATCCCTCTTTGCCGGGTTCCTCAAAACCAGGAGGTTGTTCTAAGAACATACTCTCACTGTCAGGTAAGATACCATGGAGGAACGCGGTCTTCACGTCGAACTGTTGTATGTCCCAGTCGAGACATGCGCCGAGGTGTAGCAGAGCCCTGAAGGACTCGAGGCGTGTCGTGGGGGCTGCGGTCTTGTCGTAGTGCACGCCGTACTGCTGCGCGTAACCCTTCGCAACGTAACGTACTTTGTACCGAACGACATTTCCGGCACTGTCGCGTTTGCGTTTGCAGACAAGTTTGCCTTTGAGGGGACGATGGCCTCGTGGTAGATCGGATCGCGGGACGAGGACAAAGACGTTGAGGTCTTTTAGGCTTTGTAGCTCCTCACGGCCGCCAGCGATCCAAAACTCTCGTTCTGGAGAGGCAAGCGCGGCAGCCCAAGAGGGTTCGTCGTCGGACTCCGGGCAGGGTTCGATGTTACCCGTTGAGAGGGCAGCGAGGACCTCGTCCAACGACAGTGGCAAGTCGACTTGGGACACCGGGAGCAGCTCGTGTGTATCTCGTAGCGGGCTGAATTCCGCGAGCAGTGCAGTCGCGAGGTCATCGGTTGGCGGTGCGGGGGTGGCGCGTGTCGCCTTGCGACGGGCAGCGGCTGCGGTACTGTCAGCAACTGCAGCAGCGAGGCGGGGATCGGATAATGGATTATGTGATGTGGGTACGGGTATGCGAGAAGAACGTCGTAATGTAGTAGGTATAGTAAGTTCAGTTTCTGTAGTAGGTGGAAGTATAGTAGGGATATCATTGCTCGTGCGTTGTTCATGTTGTTGAATGCTGTTTTCGTTTTGAGTTGTATGTGGGGGGGTCGTGCGGGGGTTATAATTGGTGGTATTCTGTGTTCAGAAGGTGAAGGTGGAATTTGGGATTGTATCGTAGTTGTACTAGGTAACGTAGGTAAAGACGGTGTATTCGTAGGTATCGAGGTAATGGTGTTGGGATTCGAAGGTGGGTTTGGCGGGGAGACGGCGTTTGAGGCGGAGGGTTGTTGGAGGGCTGTGCTTGCGTGGTTGAGGAGCGGCGCTGATATAGGTGGATAAACTGGTGGGTCGACGGTTTTTGGTGGAGAAGGGGGCGGATCTGATGGTGGCGTTGGTTTTGATGGTGGCGGTGGCGTGTCTTCATTTACAGTGTCGGCCTGATTGTTAAGGACTTTGCCGGGGCGGTAAGGGCGTGGTTCGCTGTCAAGGTGTTCAATAAAAGTAACATGAAAAGAATTAAAGACGCGGTTCTTCTCGGGATCCCAGAGGCGATAAGCCTTGGACTGGTGTGTGTACCCGATCAGAATGCAAGGTGTCGAACGTTCATAAAGTTTCGGTTGGTCGTGAATCAGAGAGTAGGCCGAACACCCGATCTCCCGCAGGTGAGAGAAGGAGGGGCGACGACCGAACCAGAGTTCGAATGGTGTTTTGCCGTTTAGGGCGCTGGTCGACACGCGATTGGTGAGGTAGCCGGCCGTGAGACAGAATTCGTCCCAAAGGTCGTCCGGTGCCTTACAGGCAATTCGCATAGCGCGCGCGCGATGGAAAATCGTCCGGTGTAGGCGTTCGACTTTCCCATTTTGAAGGGACGTGTAAGGGGCTGTGGTATAGTGAGCAATTCCGTATTTATCGCACCAGGCTTTCGTGATATAGTTAACTAGTTCGCCGTTATCGGTTACGATCGAGCGAAGTTTCGAGTCGCACTGGTTCTCAGCGGCCTTATGCCACGCGAGTAAAACAAGGATCGCGTCGTCTTTCGATTTCAGGGGAAATGTCCAATTGAAGCTAGAGTAGTCATCAATCACATTCATGCAATAGCGATTCTCAGTTCGGGACGGGGACGACATTGGACCACATAGGTCAATATAAACACGATCTAATTTCTCCGTCGACTTGGGGTTTTCTCGGATTTTCGGTATCGGCGTGCGGACTTGCTTTCCGAGCACGCAAGCGACGCATTTGGCAGGGATGGTGGATAGGTCGATAGGCATGTCGTCAGCGACGCGAGAGCGAGCCATATTTATAACGGTCTGGATGTTGCAATGTCCCAGGCGGCGATGCCAGGTTTCGACATCGGGGACTACTTGAGAGACGAAAACTTGTTCGGGCGGCATTCGTGTTTCTAATTGAGCGCGAGAGCGTGGCAATTGGGGCAAGATGTACAGATTGCGAGACTTCAGAAGGGTACCTGTTGCAATGGTGGAGCCGGAAATGTCAGTCATCCAACACGATTTAGAGTCAAAGTGCGTTGTAACGTTGTTGCGGCGGTTAAGGTTCAGCACTGATAAGAGGCGAACGCGCGAAGAGGGTATGTAGAGCGCATCAAAAAGGGACAGCGTCATCCCGCTAGGCAGTAGTACGTCTATGGTGCCCATAGCGGTAGCGAAAACGGAAGTGTTACCCAGGCCTTTAATGGCACGAGGGGGTATAGTAGAAAGATCACGAAAATCAGTTCTTACTGGAGAAATGTGACACGTCGCGCCAGTGTCAAGTATAAAAGGGGTTGCGTCGAGCGACTCAACAGTAGCGTTGTCAGTGGCGAGTGCGTAATTGGTCGGCATTTGCTCGGCATCGTCGAAGGCGATAAGGGCTTCCCAAGGTTCGCCGGAGTCAATATGAACGGAGGTCGGGGCGGGCGAAGCTTGTTCCGATGTGTTCGGTGTAGTAGAGCTTGCTGTTACCGGGACAAACGCATAAGTGATGCCATTGATAGTAATATTACCGGGTGCATTTGTGCTTGGACCGGCGTTTGGGGTGGATGCGGTGGACGTGGTTGCGTTTGACGTGTTGGTCGTGGTAGAGGTTGCGGTAGCGAGGTTGGCCGAGTGTCCAGAATTGGGGGTTCCAGAATTTCGACGGGGGAATTTGCGGGCTACGGCGGTGCGGGCTTCCTCTATGGTACGTCCGGCCATCTTACCACCCTGTCGGACGCAAAAATCGATTGTATGGCCTGTGCGTTTACAGTTCGTGCATTGAGAGTTTCGGAGCGGATTCTCGGTGCGGGCCAGGAGGGCCACCGATTGTGTGTCATGTTGAAGGTTGTTTGAGGGACGGCGGCGGTAGAGGTCGTCTTCATCTTGGAGTCGGGCGAGGATGGTGTGAGCGGTGCAGGCGGGATCGCGTGTCAGGGCTTGCAGGGCCGATTGAAGCGTACGATAATGCTGCGAGGCGGCGTTGACAAGCCACGCGCAGTGCATCTTGTCGAAGTCGGGCGTGCCACATTTCACGAACGATTGGTGGAGTTGGTTAATCTTGGCGGCTGTCTCAATTAGTGGAGTGCCGGGGACAAATTGTGTGTCCATGATCTGCTTCATTAGGTGGGCTTGAGCGTGGGTGCCAAGTTGTTCATGGCGTCGGCGAAGTGCGGAGTAGGCGAGATGCGCGGTCGGGAACTTATCGGCAATGTCGTAATCGAGGTGGGAAACGTGTTGTAGGATGAACGACCGGAGGGAACCGTCATTCGTCCACCAGACCCAGCAGATTTTTGAGTCCGTGATCGGGTCAGGACAAGATAAAGTACCGTCTAGCCACGAAGATAAGCCCTGTCGGTATGCGAGGAGTTCGAGACGTCGGCTCCACTCGGCCCAGTTTGATGACTGTAGGTCGAGGGTCAGCGAGCTAGGCCATCCAGGGTCAGAGATGAACATGGGTGTAAGGGGGATATCTTTTGGTGAGAGTACGGGGCGAATTGGGAAAGCGGGAGCAGGTTGAGAAACATTCGCTTGTGTTGCGTTCGTCATGGTTTGGTTTGTTCCTGGTTGAGTTTGACTGGCGGCTGCCGTTGTTGATTGTACCTGATTCGTGGGTGCATTCGTATTTGCCCCGGGTTGGTTCGGGAGCTGGTTCGGTCCCTGGTTCGTGGACGAAGACATGGTGATTACGTATGAGTGAGAGCGTTAAGGTTATAATGATGGTAGAGGAGTCTAAGCTTGAGCAGTAGCGAGGGCAGGGCCCATAACCAAATGGAAATAGAACCGTGACAGGATCACGACGTGATGATAAGGGGAAAGGAGAGAAAAGTTATTATATTGTTTTGCCCCAAAGTCCCCAACTTAAGTACTTGTGCAATAACTAATACATGTGATAAATGTGCGATGCTGGTGACGTCACGGTGCGAACATCATTAGGCTGCTGAGAGTCATGGTTGGGGTATGGGTCACGTCTCTCTCCATATCATAGTTTGGGAAGGGGTAAGAATAGTCGATCTCGAGCCTCTCCAGGTGGTGCATAACTGAAAGCTGAGTAAGTAAATGACTGGGAGGGGGATAGCCAGACTCTGGGGTCTTTGTAAGCTTGAGTGTAACGATTCCCGCGGTAGTTGTGGGTGAATGAAATCCAATTGGAAGGAAGGCGGCCATCTGGAGTTCAAGGTGCCGTAGATTGGGTGCCTGAAATCCCGGAGGAAAGAAGACGTCCGAGTGTTGTAGTTTGTGCAGAGGGTCGATAAAAAAGCGCTCCAGAATCGGAAATTGACCATCCATCGCCATGGCGAACTTGCTCAACTTTGAAGTTGGAAAAATAAAGGAAATCCGACGCACGCGATTACGGTGAGAGAGTGAGAGCAGTATGCTGGATTCATCCTCTGCGGTTAATTCCCAACCAACCTGGTCACAGTGATAATAGATGGCGAGTGGGAGGGGCGGTGAATGTGCCAGCATGTCCGCGACATGCACTCCATACGTGCAGAGGAGATGGAGGTCGAGCCGAGATGGGGATACGAGAATGAGATTCCTCCACAATCGACATACATGTGCCAGTTTGTACCACCAACGTTGGCGGAGCCAATAGATTCTATTGTTATCTTGATATTCGTCCGGATCAGCTAGTCGATAGACATCAAATATGTTGAGAAGCACGTCATCGTTAAGGACACAAATAGGCGAGTATGGTATTTCCAGTGGGCCCTATTCAAGTTGATTCGCCCGTTTGTGAACAGATAAAGGGACACAGTGTTTTGGGACTCACCAGTTGGGGGACCTTGACCTTTCCCTCCATTAAGGGAGAGAGAAAGGGGATTATTCGGAAGGTAATCAGACATGTCAAGTATGTTGAAGAGTGCAGTGGATAGGCCTCATGGGCCCGGGTGTCACGGGCATACCCGGAAGGGACGCGCTTCACACTTCGCACCAAGTTGCTACAGCACACTCAATGCCCGAGTTCCGGTTTGTATGTTTCCGGTGCACCTTTGGACGTCCCACGACTCCCAGTGGTCATCGAAAAGAAGATATACCAGATGTAAGCTCACTCCAGCGATGCTCCCGCCGCGGCTCGCCATGGTCTCGGATCATCAGCTACCATCTCAATTATATAAATGAAGGCTGTCAGTCAGCTCTGATTGGTCGAAAGCAGCGGAAGGCTGATTGCGGAAGACGGAATGCTGACTGCGGAAGGTTAATGTCCGTCAGCTCTGATCATAATTGATCGGTGCCTGACTGCGCACCCGACCAGTCACGATCAGCTGATGCGACGCGACAGTATCGTCAGCGTTTAGCTCTCAGTGGCCAGGGTGGCCCGACGGTGCGCGGTCACGTTGCACAGCTGCAGCCCAAAGACAGTGGGCACTCAAGTTCCGTAATTTGCGAGCCGCTATCATTCGTCGGAGCGTGATTGATCGACGACGTCGCGTTTATTAATAATTGAGGGTGGCCAGTCACGTCACGGCTGCCAGTGCTTTGCGACCGCGGCCGTGTCACCGGACAGCCGTCCGCACAATTCATTTCCCCCTCTCGACGGACACGAGCGTGACTGTGTCGTAACGGTGTAGATGCGATGACGTGGCGTTCCCGGTGAATCTTCAGTTGCAACAGATGACGTCGTACTGTTACGTTTCACTCACTCTCTGCTGACGTCGCTCAGCCGCAATGCTCTGAGAATGAATGTTTGAACTGTTGTACAGCTGTGGCCCGCACGATTGCCGTCCATCAGGAAAACTTGTATCTGCTAACCGACGCTAGCGGACACTAGCCGATGCTCGGCTAGTATCAATTAGCACCGGCATGCATCGGCCAGCAAGAACAGTTTTCCTGCGGCCCCTGCCCTCTCTCACCCTGCTGATGTCGTTACATTTCTCGACCCCCTGTTCGCGGCACTCGGGGATAACATCATTGCTGCACTCGAGCACCATGACCGCATATGGAGAATCTATTTCCTTCTAGCATATCACGACTCTGAGAGATTGGCAACAGCGACGCAGAAGCCGTTCCCTTCGTTGACAATACTTGACCTTTCGAGTGACCGGGAAGACGATGGCAATGTGCTGGTACTTCCAAGCACGTTCTTAGGGGGATCTACCCCCCGTTTACAATCACTCACTTTGAAGGGCATTGCCTTTCCGACCTTGCCTCAACTTTTGTTGTCTTGCAAGGACCTTTCCGAACTCGAGCTTGGAGATATACCTGATCCTGGTTATATTTCACCCGAGGCTATGGTCACAGGCCTCTCCAACCTGACCAGGCTTACACAGCTTGAAATCGAGTTCAGAAAATCAGCAATAGCCCGAGTCCGAGGTCCACCCCCAGCTGCACGCGCTCTGCTCCCCGCCCTCAACCGTTTCACGTTTAGTGGTTTTAGCGAATTCTTGGAGGACTTCCTGGCTCGTATCGACACTCCCCAACTCAACGTTGTCAATATCCGATTCTTGCGGCACCTTGTCGACTTCCGACAGGGCATCTCTCACTTACTCAGGCTCACGGGAGGGCCATTCGATGATGCGTGTGTGACATTTCACGATGGTAGCCTCAGCATCACGCTTCATCAGTTAAATCCTCGAAAAAGACTGTCACTGGATTTCATAGAGAACGTGCGAGGTCAAATTTCCTCCATGGCACAGTTATCTACCAAGTCTTTGTCTCTACTTTCCAGTATTACAGAGCTCGTCGTCCAACCCGCATGGTTTTCAAGTTTGTGCGATTTGGAGAAGCTGGACAGTCGTGAATGGCTAGCATTTTTGCACCCTTTCACTGCTGTTCGGGACTTGTGTCTGTATTTTTCCTCCAAGATGAACATTGTACCGTCCCTGCGAAAACGCACCGAGGAAGGTGCCCCAGTGGTGTTACCTGGACTTCAAAATTTCTACCTTGACGGGGACGAGACAAACTTCTTGGAGGAAGCTTTAAGGGCACGTCAGCACTCAGGTCACCCTGTCACAGTTCACCGCTTACCCTACAATCATCCCCTACTATCATGACGAAGATTCCGATTACTACTTTCGCCAGCCAATCGATCCTCTGCAGCTTTTCCGTGCCTAGCCCACACCTTCAAGTTTCTGGACCAGATTTGGCGAAACGACCTCGAGGAGCAAGCCAAATAGCAATTTATCGCAGTATGTTAGCATTTCGAGTCCGATTGACATGTCACAGTTCACCGACCGCCATAGCAATTAACACGAGTTAATCGGTGCTGTTTGGACATTCTTCCATTCGCACGTTTTGACTACAACATATATCATCTTATGCCAGTTGTTTCTTGCTAAAATTCTTCTGCTTTATTTCCGGGTTTCTCCTGGCATTCACACATCAAACTTTGTTTGTTTTACCGTTTTCACGAGGACGTGTTCACAACAATACGAAGTATATGACAGTCATTGATATGCGCGTCAGAATTATCCCCGAGTCAACTTATTGACCACGACGTCTACTAGTATGTATCCCAGTCCCAGGCTTGAGGTACTAGTAGTGGTCCCGCGCCTCAATCAAAGTGCCTAGCATCGGTAGCTCTGTCTCCTCCAAGTCGAGGTTTCCCTTTACAAGGGTGGTGGCTGCCGCGAGGATTTGTGAATACTTGGGGACGAAGCGGGTCAGTGCAAGCAATCGACGTGACGGTGACATGCTGTCTTTGAAGCCGTTCACCTCTATTATTTTCACGGCCAGTTGATGAACGAGATGAGCTGTGCCTCCCTTTGTAGAGAACGTCGAAAGGATCCAAGGCCGCATCCGGCATCCAGCACCGTCTTGTCCTTGACTGTGGCACCATGCGCATGGTGTCCTTAACATCTCCTCGTGAATAATTGAGAAATAGTTTGGGGCAAAGCAGTGTAGCAACGTAGGTTACACCAAAGTGCGCGTACTAGTATGACTTAGTCATAATAAGACGCACGATCACGCACTAGTCTCTAGAGGTCATGCAATTGGAAGAGTGGGACTGTGGGACATTGATGGATCACGTGGTCATAAGAGCTTCTCAAGTCAACTGGAGGAACTTATGACTTATAGCGAGTACCCGTGCGTTTGCACGGATTGGAGTCAACGATGATGGAACGACCAACGTCGGCCCACGGCCACTCGACGATCCTCTGTGCGGCTGTGAGACGTCAGCATGCATGCCATCGCTGCCACTTGATGCGATGCGGCAGCCAACGCTCACAACCACAGCAGGGGCGACCGAGCTCACCTTGAGGGGTCGCGAGACAAGCACAGAGGATGAAATGGCAGCAAATAACCATGATTACAATAACGTCGGTTCTCTTCGTCGATGAGTGATAATATGCTGCTGAACTCTTGTTCACATCGCGGAACGTTGGCGCTGAGGAAGCCAATGGTTTCGCCTAGAATGTACCAAAAAAAAGAGGTTACCTCATACCGGCACACCGCCCATAATTTCGGACTTTGATGGTCTCGCTCTTGTTATATTGATTTGGCCGCGACCCGGTAGTCTCCCTGGAATCACGACGGATGTCAGATGTGGTGAAAGAAAGGGATATCTGGGTGTACTGTTCCGCATGCCACCAGATAGCAACAGCTCAATCAAGATGGAATTCGACATCTAAGATTGTCTGCACATTGAATTCGAGTAGAACAAATCAAAGTCAGTGCGACGCGATCGCGTCTCGAACCAAGTCTGATAGAGATTACGTAGGTATCATCTAAAGATGCGATCGTCGGAAAGATCTACTTCTATTCGTGCGCCATCGAAGTCGAGCATATGGAACCATTCGATTATTACCTAACACGGAGCAAAGTAAGACGACGCTACGTCGGCCATGAGAGACACCACGCACCGCAACTTGACATTAGTCATACCCAGGTAACTCTGATACTGCTTCTCAACATTTTGAGTAAGAAGTCAAATGTTTGCGCCTGTCGTAACTCTCCAGGGGAGGCCGAATTTTAAGAAAGGGAAAGGAATTCATGGTGGTGACCACGGTCGTAAAGCAGAAAAAAACTCAGCCATTAGTCGCGAACGCGTAGACATGCCAATGTTCCCCACAAACCCGACTTTGATTCCATCATGCGTCGTGCGTTTTCCGTCTCGATCGCGGCCATAACCTGTCTCGCTCGTCACGGAGTAGAGACAGAAAACAAGTAAGCGGCCATGTCTTTCCGTGTGCAAGGCCTCCGAGAATGTGTGCGCCGTTAGCAGTAAGAATTAGCGGCCAGCGTCTGCCGAGCCGGCCCGGGGCCCATGACCATCTCAATGCGCTCGTTTTGAAAGAAACTAGCCTCGTATTCATATGTGAAACTGCCATGAAGCCATGGAAATCTCCCTTGATATTGGACGAATTACATGCTACCATACATGCCCATTGAGTCCCATAGAGAGTACAGGCAGGCTTCTCAATGTTTGCTACAGCTCTCTTCGAGGAGCAAATCATGACAAAATTACAAAATAAGAATATACTAAACGCGCATCGACTTGGCCAGCTTGAGTGATGCTTTTGTTCTGTACAAATTCCTGCCACTGGCGCGAGTCGTGTCCGTGTCCGTGTCCTAGTAAGAACAAAGCAAGATGAAAGGGTGCCAGTGGGGACTGCAAAGAGGTAAAGCCGAAAATCGAAACTACCAGACAGAAATATAGGGGAACGTATAACGTATACTAGAATCTATTATGATTCATGTTGGCCACACTCCGAGACGTCCGTAGTCTCCGCGCTGGAATACCCGTGCTCGTGTTCCTGCGTAACGACGGCTCTGACGGTGCCCCTGACTGAGCCTCGAAAGTTCCCGAAAACTCTGGCACGACGCTGACGCGTACAGCACCGGCGCTCGTAGGACGCGGAGTAGTCCGCTGTCGGGTTGGGTGTGTGAGGAAGCGGCCACGATCCCAGATCAATCGTTCCTTCCTGCCCTGCAAAAGGCTAGGGGCTAATCTTGGTGATTGGTTGCTAAACCGCAACAATGGTGCCGTCCGTAGCATAGGAGACGAGGGTAGCACGGGATCCACTTCCATCTTCATCCTGCTCTGTTTCACGCTCATGACCGCCAGTGTGTTGCCACTGGGCAAGTCCATCGGAGAGAAGTTCAAAACGAGAGTCGGTGGCCCGTAGTCGTAAGAAACTGTGACACGACTCGTGGCGGACGCAGGACTAAGTGTGAGTGGTGCGGGACGAGGTCTTGCTATCGTAGTAGTGGAAATCTGGGGGGTCGGCCGGTCAGGTGGAACGTCCGAGGAGTTTCGGGGTGGTGTTTGCTCAAAGTTGGACATCACAGGAGATGCAAAGGTCGCACTCTGAGACAGCAGAGAGACCATACGCGAGATCCGCCGGGCCAGTGGGCTGCTCTGTAATCGTGGACTTGAGATCCGCAAGCCGGGAAGGGTGAGCTTGCGTGTGCCGGATACTAGTAGGGACTCGCGGTCAATGATGAGAAAGTTCTCTTTATAGTCAAGCCTGGAGTCTATGACGTTAGATATACGAAAGAGCACGCGAAGTGGATACAAACCCTTTCACGATACCTATGATGATACAGGCGCGTCCCAGAAACCGCAACACTCGCCGTACCAATATGATACCGAAGCTCATAGAAGCAAATCCGAGGGCGCTTTCGACGGCAGCAATCTTCATGCCTACTGACAGCCAGCCTATGCCGCGAAATAGGACACCTTCGCGTTCCGATGCGGAACGATCCTCGATAATGCGCTGTGCCATGAGGCGATCGACTAGCCGAGAAAAGAATATCAAGAAGGTGATTGCTTGGTAGATAGTGAGAAGAGCAAGTGAGGTGCTGGTCAAAAATTCCCGTCCGAATTGGAAAGCGGAATAATTTGGCCCAACTCCGAGTTGGGCGCCCACTTTCAAGTTTATGGGGGACGGAACCGTGCCTACACCGGGAGTCAGCACATCTCAGAATGTGAGAATACAGGAAAATAAAGTACTGACGATACGTGATTCCCAGGAATGACCCGATCTCGTTTGTTACAATAAGGATCGGGATGAGTAGCAAGGAAAATGCATTCGCAAAAAGCGAGAAGCGCTTGGGGAGATTCGGAAAGAATTCCTTCCGTTTGAAGAGGTATAAATAGGATGTGTAGAGAATAATGGGTATGGATGATGATGCGCCTGTTCATAAATCCGGACGGCTAGTGAGGCACAAGGTAATAGCGAGCGTTGGGTACGCACCAATTGCGATGTCCAAGACTTTGAAAGCCACAAGGGAAGTCTGAAAGAGTGGGATGACGCGGCCCAGGAAACTTAAGAGTGCCAGGAGAAAATAGGTCGGCCCTTCTGCAACAAGAATGAAACGAGTACTTGGGAAAGACAGGTGAGACGCCGGACGATCCCCGAGACTCAGGCACTCACCTGCCTGCATCGCGTCCAGCGAAAACGAGTCCTAACGAAAAGATCACCTCAAGACCGGCTGGGATGAGGGTGATTACCTCCTCAGTGCGCGAGAGCCCGACGCAGCGAAGAGTAGGGGCAAGTGAGAGACAGACTGTACCCATATACCAACAGGCCAACAGGGAAACTATGAATGATACTATTGATCAAGATCAAAGTACATATCCGAGCTGGGACCTGCCAGCAACAAAGGGATAAAAGAAAGGAGCGGACTGCAGACTAGCTGGAAGGTAAGAGCTGGAGGTGGGAGAGGACAAGGAAGAGCAAGAGAAGCAAGGCGAAACCCGACGAAAGTAGTAATGTATGACAAGGAAATCGGGTGCCATTGATCTACAGTACGGCGTATCCGACGGTCCTCGAGACCCGTTGCTACCCTTGTGACAAGTTCGGCTAGGTACCAAACACTGGTGTGATGAATTCGTCGTCGAAACAACCTGATGGACATAACAGGCGCCTTCTCTATCCACTAAAGTTGCACAGCTCGCGCCACCTTTGGAGCACGTTTTCGCGTCAGTCCTTTTTGCAGCTCAAAGATAATGAAGGACGCGATGAGGCGGAACGGTTGATAGAGTGCGTAACTTAGGTTGAGGGTAAGTATCGGACATCATTACGTAATAAACCCAGCAACGGCGGTGTTGCCATTACCAGAACTGGTGTCAGTGGCTACCTCGACTACAGTAACCCCAACATTGGGTAACCGATGACTCGGTTATCTCATCTGAACCAGGAACAGCGTGGTGCACTGGCAGCAGCAACCGCCAGTCAGCTTAATCTTTGTGAACGGCTCCGACTTGGAGCCCATGACGTTACTATCACTGGCAGTCCCGCGGCGCATGCGCACGTATAGTTGCTACATTTACATTGTCGTATTACTGTGACAGCATGGTTATTGTATTGCCAGTGGGTGTCAGGTCCAGGGCGTCCGGGAAGGTGCCTTCAACCCAAACTCACACCCGTAACCATTGATGTATTTATTTCCTATTATGATAGCAGACTATTCGCGTAGATTCCATCAGCTGATGTGCTTATCCTCACTCAATAATTTTGACCCCGGTACCTGTCTTTCCCCGAACATTCTGTACATCCTGGGCCTCACCGCTTATCTTTCGTAGTGAGGCGGCAAATTTTCTCTTCACACGGGAAGACCGACATGGTAAAATGCTTAGACAGGTCCCAACACAGGTCCAAACCATCCATTTTGACGGATACCACTATCTCATACCAGAAACACACAAGATTGCCATTGTTGCAGCGAGACGCAATGTTTCACCTATACTATGGCGGTCATCTTCGCCCGCTTTCGCCGTGTGAGAGCTTACAGAAATGCGAATTCAGCAACAGAGGTCAGGGACGCACGATCACGGCTTTATATAACTGAGGCTAGTCACCAACCCAAGACGAACGTTGTCATGGGTCAACTGAGGGCCTGTTAGAGCCACATCTCTCTCACCAAATTGGAAAGGTTCGCATGCTTCGGGCTACAGAATGCCGTAAGGAGTAATGACGGCCCACTGCCATGTCAACCACGGGCGACGCTCCGGTATAAAGCTACGTATGAGGGCAGGTCACATCAGGACCGTTCTGAAAAAGTACTCATCTGAGAAACTTCGCCCAAACCTCAACGGACGACGACAACTTGAATCGAGAAACCAACCACCAAAGCCGCAGTGCAATGAATAGCAAGATACACCGTGACCCCCCACTTCAGTTCCTCTTGGACAAGTTGCGCTACGGACACATGGTTGTAACACGGATCCCGATTTCTACCTACGCGTGGCTAAGATCTTCCTCCGCGCCATCTAAATCCTAATAGACATACGCAGAAATGGCTAGCCTTTATTGATCCGTACGTCTGATAGTAAGCACAGGATTACTTGGCCTCATGCATGAAACCCTCCATGGGGCATGCGAAGTGTTTCTTACTAGACATGCACACCCAGTTACGCTGAGCCTACTATTACACGATTAAACTATCCTGGCCTTTTCACGTAATGATGCAGGTAGTCTTACGGCCTGGGGGTGTGGTGAGGATGAAGAGGACGAAAGAACAAAAAAAAAGTCGGGCTCGCGCCGTGCTACTAGTACTAGTACATGTAGATTACTTTCGAGTTCCGTCTCTGACATTGCCAAGCACCACCCTTGCTGTCTTCGGGTGCGATGGCCAAATACGTCTTCTCTCTGGAAGCCACCTCCGCCTCCGCGGCCCAAGGGGTGGCATGCTTACAGAAACGCGCGTTGTTGGCTCAGCTGACCGGAGTCCGGGCTGTTGATGACAACAGTTGCAACGTTCCAAAATGTTGAAATTGATGACAACCAGAACTGATAGAGTCACAAGAATGGCTTCCGTAATCCGTCCATCATGATCTCCCGGGAAGTGATGGCCGTATTCTGTAAGAACGTATGTTGCTGTTGATGTGTTCCCGTTGATGGGATATGGCGAATTGCAGTGATGCGGTTCCTGTATACACATTGTGACATATTAACAGCGGATCGTGTCAAATGTCCCACGGTGGCTACGATCACAGCAGAACGCATTTCGTGTGGTGCACCCGTTTCTAATACTGGTGGGGGGAATTCTGCGAAAATCCAAACTTGGGTCCGAATGACTCACGGGAAACAGTGCATTCCAGGTCAAGTAAATATATATATCAATGGCCGTTTATATTGAAATATTGATTGCCTCCCTTACTGTTACAATGCTCTGCTCATCATTAACTTCGTCTCCGCTAGCGTCAAAGGAGGTTGAATTGAACGAGGAAGACGTGACACTGGCAGTGACAAAAGTAGTGTGACGGACGAACAAAGCGCGTGGTCACCGTAGTCACCACCGTGACAGCATTATACACTCGAAAGCCATCAAGCTCACAATAGTGGCGTTTTAAAGACCTATAATACTGGAAGACCCCAGCGGAGTGAATTGTACATCTTTTTATTGGCGCACACGATGACACTTACCTGCCAGTGTGTGATCATGATTCAGTACAGATTTCGCCACTCGTGACAATCAACGAGTTCCAGATGAAGTTCTCCTAGAATCTTCGACTTCTGCAGAGCAACTTCCATGGAGGCGTCGCCAGTACTAGGGTGGATGAACCCGGAGTTGTGGTCGGGGGCATGGCCAAGAACATGGCGAAAGCTGGCACAAGTATGCCAAAGATGGCGATACGTCTTGTTTTCGTCGCCGCTACGTCTCCATCTGCGCGTTTACTGCACAAGGAGCACTCCTCTGAGGGAGATGTTGGATGTCTGGCCGCCATTTCCTATCCAATTGGCTTCTTATGGCCTTGGGGATAACATCTTTGCTGCACTCGAGCATCGTGACCGCATATGCGGAATCGATCTCCGTCTACAATACTCAGAATCTGAGAGGTTGGACCCAGTGACAATACAGAATCGATTCCCTGCTCTGACAAGTCTTCGCCTTCGGTCGCCTCAGGGGTATCTGACTCTGGATCTGTTATTGGAGGCTTCCGCCCCACATCTACAATCACTCTATTTGGGGGACCTTCCATGTATGACTTTACCTCGACTTCTTTCCACTTCCAACGACCTTTCTGAGCTCTGTCTTTCAATCTTCCTTACGTTTCACCTGGCGCGATTGCCACGGGCCTCTCAACCCTGACCAAGCTCACATATCTTCGCATCGAATTCGAATTTGAATCACTCCTGTATTTTTTCCCTGATCAATTTGAAACAACTCGATGTCCAACTCCACTTACACGCGTTATCCTTCCCGCTCTCACAGTGTTCGAGTTTTTGGGTGTCGGCAAGTTTTCAGAGGATTTTATCATACACGGACGCTCGGGTCACTCAATCGTGCGAATGCACGGATTAGCGATTATAATGCCAGAATAGCACTTGATCAACTAGAGGTGACAATTCCCCGTCAATCATTCGAGCTGGAAATTCAATGCGCAGCCGGAGGGCTAGATTGGCAAGCCTCGTTCATGGTGCAGGTATTCACTCAGCCTTTGTCTCTACTTTCCCGCGTTACAGAGCTCGACATCGATATCGACTCGGATACACGCCTGACGGATTCGGAGGTCTTCATGGACAATCCAGGAGGGCTGGATCTTTTCAATCCATTCACTGCTGTTCACACCCTGCGTCTGTCTGGCGAGCAGCCGTCATTCATTGTATCTTCGCTGCGAGGCCTCACAGGGGAAAGTGTCATGGAGGTGTTACCTGCGCTTCAAAATCTCTACTTTGACAAGTATTCCAAGCCTGGAGATGAATACGTGCAGCAATCATAGAGCTATTCATCGCTGCACGTCAGCGATCTGGTCACCCAATCACCATCCACCCTTGTCGAGTTTGAACTCGACCGGATGACTAGGACCCTGTGCAGAGATATTCTTTCTCGCATAGTACGACCACAACGACCCCAAGCACTCCCCAGACTTGATACCCCAATGCTGTTAGGTATTCTTCGGAATCGATAGTTACTGACTTCGCGCTCGATGTGTACGACATATGCTACTACTAGTATCTTGGCTTTATTGCCGTTGTTTCATACCTTCGAACTTGAACTCACTCATGACGGTCTCTCCTGCTTTGTTCTTTTCACGAGACCATGTTCACAGTATTTCAAATGCTTCAAATACTAGTATCTGATACCTGTTGATGAGTGCATCCGAACGGTTTCCCAAGCGGGCTTCTTGACCACACTATCCTGGCGGTACCCCCGCTGTGCATTACACATAATCTCGAGCTGGAACCGCCTACTACTGTTAAAGGTAAGAGCAAACTTCGGATGGCTTGAAGCCTAGTAGCCCGAGGGGGTTCGCAGGGAAATGATGACCTACCCTTATAACTATCCGTCATTGTTGTTGAAGCTAACCATATAAACGCAGATTTTAAAATGACCAACTGGACGTGACATGAGTGCCAGTGTGACAAGGTCATGGTGATTTATCGCGGATAAGTCCGACGTCACGCCACTTCCGGCCCTTACTTTAGTAACCACTTGATGTATAAGTACTCGAAGGGATCGTACGTCATTTTTGCTATCGCCCACGATGATCACTTACCTGTCTATTCCAGGCCAGCCTGACATCTCGCCACGTGCGACAATCAACGAGCTCCCAAATGAAGTTCTCTTAGTTATCTTCGACTTCTGCCGTGTGGCCGCCCTGCGAGCGAACACGTCATCCGTGAAGTTCTGGTGGGTGCCATGGCCCAGGGTGTGGCCAAGGACATGGCAAAGGCTGATACTCGTATCCCAACGATGGCGATACGTCGTGTTTTCATCCCCACTTCGTCTCGGTCTACGCATCTCCTGCAAAGAGGGAACTCCGGTGAGGGAGATGTTTGGCGTCTGGCCTCCCTTTCCTATCGAAGTATTCGCTACCTATCTTGAAGATGCCAGCGTTATGGCAGCGCTCGAACACCGTGACCGCATATGCGAATTCGTTTTCAATCTAACGTTTTCAGAACACGAGAGATTCGCCACCCTAATGCAGGACCCGTTCCCTGCAATGACAAGCCTTCACATTTTGTCGAGGATTGAGTCGGTGCTTCCCATTACGGTCTTGAGGAGATCGGCCCCACACCTACAATCACTCACCTTGACGGATGTTCCATTTCAGACATTACATCGAATTTCTTTGACTTTCAACGACCTCTCCGAGCTCTGTCTTCGAATTATGACGCGTCCTGGTTACGTTTCACCTGAAGCGTTGATCACAGGCCTCTCCGCCTTCACGAAGCTCACACACCTTACCATCCAATTCGGATCACACATGGCTTTTAATCGACCAACTGGACGCCCATCTTCGCTCACACGCGCTATCCTCCCGGCTCTCACAGCCTTCCAGTTTGAAGGCGCCAGAAACTACTTGGACGATCTCCTGGCTCGAATCGATGCCCCTCAACTTGAAACTCTCAGGATCGAGATCTTCCACTGAGTCTTTGACATCTAACCAACCGTCCATCACTCACGGTGGAGCACAGTAGGGATTAGGGACAGCAGGCGTGGGATGACAGGCGTGGGAAGCCTAGCGGACATGGTAGAAGTTACCCGACGCTGAGATAAGCACAAACAACGCAGCTTCATCCCCACCCACCACCTCCTCGGGGCAGCGCCCGCCCTTCCAACGGACGCATGAATTATTTAATCGTTCAGAGGTGACGTTTTCCACTGATAACGTCAGCGTCAAATTCTCTCATCTAGAAGGGACAAATCCGCCCAAAACGCTCGAGCTGGTAATCCAAATCCAAGATGAAGATATATGTTGCCAAGTCTTATCTATCACAGAGATATGCACTCAGTCTGTTACCCGGTGTTACAGAGCTCAACATCCTCAACGAACCGGTTATGAATGATTTTCAGGTCCTGACGCACAATACAGATGGCTGGGCCTTCTCGACCTATTCGATCCTGTTCAGACTCTGCGCTTGTCTCGCGAGCTGCAGTCACATCTCGCATCTTCGCTGAAAGGGCTCGCCGGAGAAATTGTTGTCAGGGAGTTGTTCCCTGTGCTTCAAAACCTCTACTTTCGCGAATGTCCGACAGATGAATACCAGCAACAAAACATGGATCAATTCTTCGCCTCACCCGGGCATTTCAGTCACCCTCTCTGATCAATGTGATGGCCATGACAAGTAAGTATGCTTCGTATTCTGCTCTATTAGTATTGGCGCTGAGTGCTGTCTAGAAGGCACTGGCCGTGGGCATTGAGCGCCCTGACCAACGTTACGGCAACGTAACCCGCACCGACTGAAACGAGGAGTTGCTTTTGCTCTTGCTCTTTCCAGCGGCACTGACGCCGCTCTTTCACTGACTGTGGGCTTTGAGCCCTATGGCAGTCTTCCCGTTAGGCACCTCGCCATTCTGTGCTGAGCAAGATCAACTCGTCATTTTTTACTCTGTTCTTTGCTGTAACTAAACCATGTAGTAGTGTTTTAGCTTCTTTACAACGAGTGCCTCCTAAAATGTAATCTATGGGCGATTGCCAGTGATATGGTTATCTTGAACCTTGCCAGCACGTGCCAAAGCTGCAGTTGTTGTTTGTTTATGTTTACCACGTATTTTACTACTCTGGAGGGGTAGGGGTCTCAATCTGGTGAACAAAAAATTCTGACATGTAAAAATCTTTGTGTAAATAGCATCTGATGATCATGAGCTAAACTGTGTTCTGAAGTGTGGTAAATTAGGTGGCAGTGTTGCAGAGCGACAGCGCGCCACGAGATTCATGTCGGTTTGCTTAGTCATGACTCGACCAGTCGACCAAATCGCCCCCTCTCGCTCCTCGGCGTGCGTCGTGGTCAATAAGTTGACTCGGGTCTCGGGGATAATTCTGACGCGCACATCAATGTCTGTCATATTTTTCGTGTTATTGTGAACACGTCCTCGTGAGAACGGTAAAACCAAACAAAGTTTATTATGTGAATGCTAGGAGAAACTCGAACGATAACAGGCTAAACTCGAAAAAAAAGCAGAAGAATTCAAAGGCAAGAAACAACTGACATAAGATGACATGCGTTGTAGTTAAAACGCGCGAAATCCGTAGAGATAGAAGAATGTCCAAACAGCACCGATTAACTTGTGCTAATTGTTATGGCGGTCGGTGAACTGTGACATGGCAATAGGCCTCAAAATGCTAACATACTGCGATGAAGTGCTATTTGGCTCCTCGAGATCGTTTTGCCAAACCTGGTCTGGAAAGTTGAAGGTGCGTATTAATCGGAATCTCCATCATGATACTAGGGGGAATTGTAGGGTAGGCGGTGAACTGTGAGAAGGACCTGAGTGCTGACGTGCCCTTATAGCTTGCTCCAAGAGTTTGTCTCGTCCCCCCTAATACGCACAGTCAAGGTTGAGATTTTGAAGTCCAGGTAACACCACTGGGGCACCTTCCTCGGTCACGGTGCGTACAAAGGTCTTCCTTATCTTGGGGGAAAAACGCAGACTCAGGCCCAGGTTCCGAACAGCAGGGAAGGGGTGCAAAAATGCTAGCCATTCACGACTGTCCAGTCTCTCCAAATCCTTCAAATTTGAAAACCATGCAGGTTTGATGACGAGCTCTGTAACACTAGAGAGTAGAGACAAAGACTCGGTAGATAACTGTGCCATGGAGGAAATTTGACCTCGCACGTTCTCTATGAAATCCAGTGACAGCCTTGTGTGAGGATTTAACTCATAAAGCGTGATGCCAAGGCTACCATCGCTAAATATCACAACCGCATCATCGAATAACCCTCCCGTGAGCCTGAGTAAGTGAGAGATGCCCTGTCGGAAGTCGACAAGGTGCCGCAAGAATCGGATATCGACAACGTTGAGTTGGGGAACGTCAATACGAGCCAGGAAGTCCTCCAAGAATTCGCTAAAACCACTAAACGTGAACCGTTTGAGGGCGGGGAGCAGAGCACGTGCAGCTGGGGGTGGACCTCGGACTCGGGCTA
Organism: Lactifluus volemus; assembly: GCA_022376515.1. Classification (NCBI taxonomy): domain Eukaryota; kingdom Fungi; phylum Basidiomycota; class Agaricomycetes; order Russulales; family Russulaceae; genus Lactifluus; species Lactifluus volemus. Next base: position 233,826 of record WTXI01000021.1, read on the forward strand.
TTGCTGATTTTCTGAACTTGATTTCAAGCCGTGTAAGCCTGGTCAGGTTGGAGAGGCCTGTGACCATAGCTTCGGGTGAAATATAACCAGGATCAGGTATATCTCCAAGCTCGAGTTCGGAAAGGTCCTTGCAAGACAACAAAAGTTGAGGCAAGGTCGGAAAGGCAATGCCCTTCAAAGTGAGTGATTGTAAACGGGGGGTAGATCCCCCTAAGAACGTGCTTGGAAGTACCAGCACACTGCCATCGTCTTCCCGGTCACTCGAAAGGCCAAGTGTTGTCAACGAAGGGAACGGCTTCTGCGTCACTTTGGCCAATCTCTCAGAGTCGTGATATGCTAGAAGGAAATAGATTCTCCATATGCGGTCATGGTGCTCGAGTGCAGCAATGATGTTATCCCCAATATTGCGACCGAAGGACCTAATTTCGATGGGAAAGGGAGGCCAGACATCCAACAATTTCCTCACGGAAGTACAATCTGAGCAGCGAAGGCGCAGGTCGAGACCAAGTGGGGATGAAAATATGAGGTATCGCCATCTTTGACATACGTGCACCAGCATCTGCCATTGTTTTGGCCAATCGACGATCAAGGAAGCCGCCACTCGGCAGAAGTCGAAGAATTTCAAGAGTATTTCATCAGGGAGCGCTTCGATTGTCACACGTGGTGAATTCTCGCCTAGAACACACATGTGGTAAGTGGTCATTGTGGGCGTAAGAAAAAAGGTGTACTTCTTCCACTGGTGGTACTAGTAGTGTTCGTGTTCGACATGCCTTCCAGGATTACAGGACTTAAAAAGCTTCTATTGTGACCAACACCAGAACTAGATGCTCTGTACGGTGCGTGGTGTTAATAGATAGACTTTCTAGTACGCGGGTTAAAACGTACAAGTCAGTTGCTCTATGATAGGAGGGTTTTAGTTTGACCCCTCGCTGGCTGGCCACACTCCTGTCCACATCCAAGGCCGTCGGGCCGAACCCCGGGGCGATTCCGTTTGTCGGCCAAGCATCCTGTACCATTTCTGGCCGCAAGCCGTCTGTAGTGCGGCCAGTTCGGAATGAAAATTGTATACAATTAGCTCCACTATCTACACAAAATACTAAATATCTAGAAATTAGACTCGGAGTAGGGATATGAGTGGGTAGAAGCAATGACCTGGGCAAGCCTGACGAAATTTGATTCTTATTGTTTCTCAAGATCATGATGGGCCTGGGGTGACCCTGCATTACCACAGGAAAGAATGGGAGAAAGGGATTGTTGGCGATTATCGCTGTGGTGTTCCAACTGGAGGTCCGAGAGCAGCGGGTGTCTGTTATTTTTCGCTATTAGATCATGTGATGCGGCGATGTCCGAATAGCCCCTGGCGGCACTTCAGAGAGTTCAGTGCCCCTCTCAGGCCAGCATTCCTCCCATTGCAGTAGATGGCCTTTCTAGGAGAGAAAGGTGTTTCGAACGCTACCGGAAATAGTAATAGTACGTTCTTTTTCCAGCGACCACGATGACCACTTACCTTGCATGGTCCAGGCCAGATTTCGCCACGTGTGACAATCAATGCGTTACCAGACGAAGTCGTCCTAGACATCTTCGACTTTTGTCGAGCGGAATGCCGAACGGACGTGTCACTGGAACTTTATGGCCTTTTGCACGACGTACTTTTGCGGCCGGACTTGTGGGCAAAGACATGGCATAACCTGTTTCACGTATGCCAGAGATGGAGATACCTCATGCTTTCATCTCCGCACCGTCTCCACTTACACCTTAACTGCACAAAAGGTACTCCTCTGAGGGAGATGCTGGATATTTTTCCACCCTTTCCTATCGAAATAATGTATCCCGATTATCTTGGGGAGGACATCGTTGCACTCGACCACCGAGACCGCATATGCAAATTCAGTCTCAATCTAACATGTCGACAACTTGAGAGATTCGCCACGGTGACGCAAGAGCCATTCCCCGCATTGACAAGTCTTCACATTTGGTCGGAGATTCTGCCGAAAAGCAGGGCTCTGCCGGTGCTTCCCGTTACGTTCTTAAAGGGATTCGCCCCACGTCTACGATCGCTCTCTTTAACGCGCATTCCATTTCCGACGTTACCCCAACTTCTTTTGTCTTCCAACGACATTTCCGAGCTGTTCCTCGAATCTATCCCCGATCTTGGTTTTATCTCACCCGAGGCGATGGTCATGGGTCTCTCCGCCTTGACCAGGCTGAGATGCCTTTGGATCGGGTTCCAGTGGCCCTATGACTCGGAATTGCCCTATTCCCCAATCCAATGTCCACCTCCCTTTACCCGCGATGTCCTCCCCGTTCTCGCAGAGTTCAAGTATAACGGTCGTAACGAGTACTTGGAGGATCTCCTGGCTGGAATTGATGCCCCTCAACTCAAATCTTTCAGGATCGCGTTATTTCGGCGACGACAACACCCCCTTGACATTCGACAAGTCATTTATCACTCACGGACACTCGGCTCATTCAATCGCGTTGAGGTGACATTTTATTTTTTAAGCGTCCACATCCAACTTTATCCGCCAGAGGGGACAAATCCCCCCAAAACCGAGCTGCTAATTAATGATGAGGGGGACCTTGGGGAAGTCTCCATGACAGAGATATGCACCCACTCTGAGTCATTTTATCTATTTTCCAATGTTACAGAGCTCGACATCCGCAGCGAAGGTGAATTCCAGCGTTTGGAGGTCCCCATGGACAATAAACAATGGCTGAAAATCTTCCACCCTTTCGCTGCTGTTCAGACCCTGTGTTTGTCCGGCCAGCTGCAGTCGTTCATTGCATCTTGGCTGCGAGGGCTCACTGGGAAAACTGTCACGGAGGTGTTACCTGCTCTTCAAAACCTCTGCTTCCGCAAGCTTTCCAAACTGGGAGCGGAACTTGAACTTGAATACTGGCAGAAAGAAATGGCGCCATTCATCATTGCACGCCAACTTTCCGGTCACCTTGTCACAGTACATCTCCTACCAAAGTAACGACGATTGGCGCAAGCCCAAAGTCATCGTTAGATATTCTTCGATATTAACTGACTTCGCGCCCGTTGTTTCATGCCTTCGAGCTCTGCTGTTTTTTTGTAGTACAGTAGATATAAGTTGAGAATATAAGTTGAGGCTAAAGATGCAGTCAATACTAGGACCGCTCACGCTCACCTCATGTGCCTGTGTTTTCTCTCAAACGTCTCATCCACGGCTTCACTGACTCGTCTCTCCTCGTCTTATATTTCTTATCGTGTATCGTTTCAACTCATTCCGTGACCTCTGAGTCTGACATTCTCGCAGGCATCCATATCTTTCCTAGCCTGCGTACGTCCCCTGCATTCGCCTGGGGTCACCGTCACCAACTCTACACTTGGATCCGCTGCGCCTCACAGTACAGGCTGACCCAAGAGTCTTAGTTGGATATCGTTTTCGTCATATCTATACAGAACGAACAAATGTAGACGCGAGGGTCGCGAGGATGAGTAGGACCGTGACGAGGCCGGAGCGCGGAGAATGAAATTTCGGTCGGATGTGAGTCATGTGACAAGAGTGTTCGCTCAACCGACATCACCCCAATTTCTTTTGTCTTGCAACGACCTTTTCGAGCACTCCCTTCAAGAAATATCGGATCACGGTTACTTTTCACCCCAGGCAATGGTCACATGTCTCTCCGCTTTGACCAAGCTCACGCACCTTGTCATCGAATTTGAACCAACCCCTGGCTTCTCGCCCCGATCCAATAACTCTACAACCACCTCCAGTCACACGCGCTATTCTCCCTGTTTTCACAGCGTTCCGGTTTCAAGGTTTCTGCGAGTACTTGGAGGACCTCTTGGCTCGAATCGATGCCCCTCAACTCAAAACTTTCAGCATCGAGTTCCTCCACCAGGGTCCCCGGTATCGGCTCAGCCCCCCTGCCAAAAATGAAGGCGTACGCTCTGAAAACTGGGCATCCGCCTTCATTTTTGGCATTTTTGGCAGGGGAGCCGAGCGGGAGCTGAGCCGATACCGGGGACCCGAACGGGCCCTTAGTATCCCACCCTGTATCTTCCATCCCGTGCTCTACTTTTCAAAAGTCCAGGCAGAGTTAGGATGGTCCCACACCGCCTTTGAAACTCATAATGGGTAGTTGTTGTTGCATCAATTCAATAAGTAAACAAAGGATCTCAAACATCATGTACCAGTACTCTTCTACGATCAAGGCCACAGTCTACGCATGCCTGAGATGTATGGTATCTCATCAGAGAAAATTGTCACGCTCCCCATGTTCGGTCCACATGAATGGGGGAGTCGATATCTAGCATGCGTTGAGGGACCGTGGCGCGTTGCGGTGCAGCGGCTCCCACCATCCACGTTCGAGGAAGTCCGTGAGGCTGGCACGCTCGGCGACTCCGGTCCACGGAATGCAGCAACACGATCCGAGAGATGGACCGTGTCGAACTGCCACGCGCGGCCTTTATGTTCGCCTGCACGGAGTATGGTCGTGGATCACGCGGTTTGCCCAATCGACTCACGTCTCGACGGTGAGGGTTGGCCGTGCAGATCGCAGAAAAAAGGAATTTATGCCAGGCACATGGTGCCATTCCTCGGGATTCGTGTAGGGGAAGATGACACGGGTCGAGCCCTGGACGGGGTAGGTGTGATCAAGAAGTGGCGGCCTAAAATGTGAGATGCATGTGAATGTAGAGAGACAGGCGGAAGTGAAGGTGAAGTCCATCAGAGAGGTGAGGTGTCATCAATCCAGAGAAAAAGATACCGAAAATGTATGCATGATGGCCGGCATCTTCGTTTTGGGGGCCTTGAGCAGACATCAGGAAACCGTGTTATTTATTCGAAGCTGCTAGCCATTCTAATTCACAAGTCAGAGTGAAGGGAATGGGTAACTGTATTATAGCGGAGAATGAAATTTAGTGAGACTGGTGTGACATGGCCGTGACCAACGAAAGTTCAACAACGTTCAACGACCAGCGACTGGCAGTGGATGTACTATACAGTATTGAAAGTGCGTCGAGAATCCCACTGGTTCTTTTTGGAGAAGAATCTGATCTTTCTACATATTAGTAAATCCCTAATCCGGCGTTGCTCGAAAGCCCATCAGCCCTCTTCAAGCTCCCAATTCGACAGTCTCGCCATTCGGAGCCTCTGGCATTCCTTTCATCACAATAGACTCGGATGGCCTTTCTAAGACAACAAGGCATGTCGGACGTTACCGGAAGGAATCGTACGTACTTTGTTTTCTTGCACCCACGTTGATCACTTACCTTCGGTTCAGGCCAGGTCTCGCCACATGTGTCAATCAATGCGCTCCCAGATGAAGTCCTCTTAGAAATCTTCACTTTCACCAGAGTGGCTGCACTGGCCCCACCGCTCCAGCCGTGGCCGGATCTGTGGTTAGGGACATGGCGTGCGTTGGTACACGTATGCCGTAGATGGCGAAACGTCATGTTTTCATCCCCACTCCGTCTCAATCTTCGCATCTACTGCACAGAGAAACCTTATGTGAGGGAGACGTTGGATGTCTGGCCATCCTTTCTTCCTATTGACGCAGTGTCTTACAATCTTGGGGATAGCATGGTTGCTGCACTCGAACACCGTGACCGCATATGCGAACTCTGTATCAGGATAACATGGCCACAATATGAGAGATTCAAAACCACCATGCAGGAACCATTCCCCTCAATGACGAGTCTTAAAGTTTGGTATGACTTTCGGGAGCCCCCGCTGGATGACGGGAGTTTGCCAGTGCTCCCCGTTGCATTCTTAGGAGGATCTGCTCCACGTCTTCGATCATTGACGTTGATGGGTGTCCCATTTCCGACGTTGCCTCAATTTCTTTTGTCTTGCAACGACCTTTCCGAGCTCTCCCTTCATGATATAACAGATCCTGGCTACATTTCACCTGAGGCGATGGTCACAGGCCTCTCCGCTCTGACCAGGCTCAAGGAACTCTACATGGAATTCGACGAATCCGTGGTTTCTCGCTCAAATCGAATGACTCGATGTCCACCTCCAGTCACACGCGCCATCCTCCCAGCTCTCATGATCTTCGATTTTAAGGGTACCGACGAGTATTTGGAGGATTTCCTCGCTCGAATCGACGCACCTCAACTCAAAACGTTCGAGATCAGTTTCTTCTACCAGGACATCTATGACATCCGACAAGTCGTCCATCATTCACGAACGTTCGGGTCATTCAATCGTGCGGAGATGATATTTACTTCTAATAGCATCAGCATCAAACTTTGTCAGCCAGAGGGAACGGATCCCATCAAAACTTTCGAACTGTTCATCTCCGATGAAGCCGAGGAGTCCAGTTGGCAAGTCTCGTCTCTCGCACAGATATGCTCCCAGTTTCTGTCTCTACTTTCCGGCGTTACAGAGATGGAAATCCTCAGCGACCCATACGGTTCTGGTGAGGATGACTTTCCGGTCCTCGACGATCCTATCGAATGGCTGGAACTTTTCCGCCCATTTACTGATGTCCAGACCCTGTTTATTTCTGGTGATTCGCAGTCAGATGTCGTATCGTCGCTGCAAGTGCTCACGATGGAAAGCGTCATGGAGATGTTACCTGCACTTCAAAATTTATACTGTTCTTATGATCCGCGAGATGACTACGAGGAGGAACTCATAGAGCTATTCTTCTTCCTACCTGAGCCTGAGGCTTGAGGCCCTAAGCCTTCTGGTCATTTGTTTAGCTCCGAGCCTGCTCTACTAGTATCTACAATGATATACCAGCCCCAGTCTTGTTTTACGTTGCCATTTCTCATAGATCCCATCGATCATGATTTCTTCCAACTTTCACACGTAGAGTACATACTCATTTAATAGGAAATACTCAATACGTTTTTCACTCAAAGCAGATGTCATCATCTCCTAGCGTGCCTGCTCAATAACAATCCTCAGATCCTTTTCTAGGTCATGACACCTAGGCAGGCCAGGCCCGTAACTTGTTACTAGTTGTTAGCACTCCACCCTGCATCTTCCCTCCGAGTCCTCTACTCTTCAAAAGTCCAGGCAGAGTTTGGATGGCCCCACATCGCCTTTGAAATACATGTAAGGGTAGTTGTCGTTGTGTCGATCCAGTTTCAATTTACCAAAACAGGGCGGTCTGTCACATCCTCTCTGTCGTGGCGGAACAAAAGATCTATTGAGGTTTTCACTCAGGACAGGGCAACTTTCTCAGTTGTCCAAATGGTGACGAGAACGATTTACTAAAATTCTGTAACGAACCATCTTGGCGGGATATCGATGCAACAGGAGCTGTTTGGAATTCCATTAGTACCATTACTGGTAACATTGATCTCGGAAAACGTTGTTGTATGGCTGCCATGGATCTTGGGGTATGCGACCGAGACCGAGACGTAGCTGAGAGGAAGCAAGGAAGCGAAGGAATGTTAAATAGGCCACATGGTACCTCAACACTACCCTGGCTTCTTACCACATTTCGGCTTGGTATCGTGTCTCGTCCCCGGAAAGAAATGTTCACTTTTATGCTGAGAAGTAGGCGAAGAATGGTGAGTAACTTATTCTCGACATTCTTAGACTACCTGATCTATCACACCCGCCGCGCACAGGCATTCGTGACCCGGTGGATCACAGAGCTCTTGGCAGCACCCAAGGAGCCCGTCTGTGGTCACACTCCGGATAAATAGCGAAAGGCATTTCTGGAATTGACGTACGAAGCAAAGCGTGGACGGCACTCCGATTCTCAGACGGACACGATGGATTACAAGTCACCGCGTACGGATGGAGTATTGGACTCCCCCTATGAGGGTCGGATACTCTGCGCTCCGTCACGTCGCGCAAACATCCCAAAAGATGCCGACTTGGAAGAGGCCATTCCATTATTCGAACATCATCATACACCGTCTATTGTCAATGGATAGGCGCAAGTTCGCGGGAAATGTCATTTAGGACGCGACGTTAATGTTGTCGGTTCATATGAACGTTCAGCTGTTCCATTCGTAGACATCTTGATGCAATGGTCACATCGACATTCCCTTTCGTTCTCTCACGCCAAAGGCATAAAAGGACATCCCTACATTTCGCCTTTCTGAAGTCCATCTCTTCTCACTCGAGACCTGTATGTATCTCCTCCCCTGCTTTCCTTGGCCTACTCATGATCTGACTTGGTGCATGTCCTACACCTTCAGTGACAGACGCACCTTTCATCACAATGACTTACACAATCACCATTCGGGTCTTTCAAACCGATCCACGCGCCTACTTTCATGTCGTCGAGAAGACGAATTGGAAATTCGCTGCCCCTTGTGTATGGAGCGAAGTTGACGGAACCCATGTGCTCATCATGGATCACAGCGGGACTTGTGGCTCCCTTCGTTTTGAGTCTGACACCGGCGAAAATTTCATCGCCACTTTGGGTGTTCACAACTACAAGAGATGGTGCGACATTGTCACGAACCTGAGCCCCGAACAGACTGGCGTCGTCATTACCCCGGAATACTACGACAGCAGTCACCCTAATCGTGAGGCCCAGAGGGAGCGCCAGCTGGAGTCGTACAGCGTCAGCAACAACAAGGGTCGTAAATTTACAGTCAGCTACTCCGTGGTTGAAGGCAATAGCCTCACGGCCAACATCATTATCGGATAAAGTAAGTCGTTTCAGCGCTTCATCCGCATTCTTTGAATGTATCTGGTTATTCCAGGAGTTGGCAGTCGAGATGACGAGAGTGGCGAAAGAACGACGGACATGACGGAGCAGAGCGTTTTAAGAATAGTAGGGTACGAGTAGGAAATATTTCGAGCAATCAGAGTCCGTCTTAAACACGCATGTGGGGGCCTAACTTACCTTCTGCTCGACAAGGGGAATCAGGGTTGGAGTCCTCGATCCAACGCTCAGGGAAGTCGCATTTCTCTGGAACCGACCTTCCAAGAACCGGATCATGCCACTACATTGTTACCACATCTGAGCTTCATTTTCTCTCGGGACGTGGCAATGCCACAATTTCCAAAGCGATCCAAAGGGTGTCGAAACGACTCATACGGGACTGGGGTGGCTGTATAGTCGAAATTCTGCAGTTAGCTCTGTACCTTGTTATTAATATCGATTTCTGCAAATTTGGGTGGATGGCTCCCTTATAGTGGATTTGGATTGAGTTACACAGCCGAGAAGCGACCAAGAAGAATCGAAGGTATGTTAAACACGCCTTAACAAAATTCCATTCTTGTTGACATTGCCTGCTTACTGCCATGTTGGTATCGTGTCGCATCGCCGACGAAAAATGTTCATTTTTATGCTGAGAAGAATGGTGAATAACTTATTCTCGACATGCTTACACCACCTCTTCTCTTAGAGAGTGACAGTCTACATGATAAAGCGGTGTAGATGAGAAGACAAGGTGTTGCATGAGGCAAGGGTTTACTGCTCCAAAAGAGCAAAGGCAGACGCGAGGAAAGAGTGACGACGAAACGCGGTGAACTGTGAACTGATGATGACGTCATCCTATCCCCTCATCCGAGTCTCCGCCTCGCGTTTTGAGTGCATTAAGGTAGCCGAAATTGAGCGGTCGGCAATCTTTGATACACTCGTCAAATAGGTCGTGTTCGCCAAAACGATGAGGCGGCATTCCCACAACGGCACCACTCCCGGGCTCGCCGCCCCTGCTGTGCCATTGCCCTTTTCATGAACACAGCCACCGAAACCACCGACGTTTGACGCACGTGAGCGTCGTCCATGCCGGTGCGTCTGCGACCTTCTTTGGATACTCACGCTGACTTTTCCAGGGTCTTCTCGTTTCTCCTTCGTCCTTTTTGATGAGGGATGACCTCGCATCAGTTCTTGGCACTGACGGGAGCCATTCTTACCGCTCTGCGTTCTTGGCGTCTGGGTCGCGCTGGTGACGCAGTTGCGACTGTCAGAATGCCTCACTCGCGTCACGGTGGACCCAAAAAACTTGCCCTTGACTGCAATTCAAGTTTTTTCTCGAGATACTGTAGGCATTCCCGGAAGTCCACGCAAAAAGAAATGCTGGAAGTGATATGACTCGTTCCCTCCATGCTGACGCAGCTCACTCTCGCCCTCACTCTCGCCAGCCCTCGCCTTCGCCACTGTTGCCGTTGCCAATAATGCGCTTTAGGTGGGCCACTCGTACCGTGCCCTCACGCCTCACCATCGCTCGCCTCCTCCGGGCGATCTTTCGTGGTGTTGGTTGTCATTATCAGTATATCTTTCTTTACTTTTTTTTTTTGCAGAGCTTCCAACTCATATTGTTGTTTGTATCATAGGTTGTGTGGCCTTCAAGTGATCCCGATTTTTCCGCTGCCGGTCTTGTCAGTTACATGAGCGTCGGTACGTTGGGGCCTCTGAACCTTTCAGGCGTTGCTAGGACAGTCTCCACTCTTTCGCCTCACTGATTTGTCTGCAGTTTTCTTTGGTTTCCTTGCTCTCCCTTTGTCCCCTTTTTGTCCCCGCGCTGAGGGGAGCCGTTCACACCATGTTGAAGTCCTTGGAATCAGGATGGTGCTGGCAGCGCCATTTGGATCTGCTTGCGTGGCCAAGCCTTCTAATGAGGGAAGGATAAATTATGGTAAAGCAGCAACCAGGCATTTTGCGCCCTGTAGCTGCGCCTCGGCCGTATCTGCCGTCGCTTCGGGACTCGCACCCGCATCCCCTTTATCCCCGCTGCCACCTCAGTACTGGCACTCTCACTGCCGCAACGCCCACCATAAGTTTCGAGCCAGGCTCCTGGGCAAAGCCGGGCGGGCCGGAACGGCATAGCCGAAGTGTGTCCTTGTCTCATGTAAACACGATGAAAAAAAGACAAGGCAAGTTTCTAACCAGTGGAAGCCCCTAAGAGCAACTGAGGTCGGAGGAGAGGTAACTGATCGCCGATCACGCGGGATGTACTCCTTGCAATTTTTTACACCACAGCAGCCGAATTGACCGAAAGGCCTCGATTGAACGATGATATATCGGTCAGCGGTCGTTCTTCGTGTTCTATATGCTGCTCTCTTGTTACCTATCCACCCTCGCCCTCGCTCTCCTAGCGTACGCCAACAACGGGTCAGTCACAGACTATGCTCCGCTCGTCAACCAACCCTGTCCTGACGTGACCATCAACCCACTCGTACGTTCTTTCACCCCCGTGAATCAATCCCTACACCCGCGCGAAGAAGATTACGTTAACACCCGTTTGACCACCGTCATCCCCAACGAGTGGCAAAACTGGGTCGGCGATGGTTCCGCCATTGGTTACAACCTCTCCGAATTCAAAACCACCTTGTTCCCCAGGATCGGTCTTGCTTTCAGCGGAGGTGGGGCTCGCGCTGCGCAGTATGGCGCTGGGGTTCTCTCTGCACTGGATGGGCGGAATCAGACGTCGAAGGCTGCTGGCACAGGCGGCCTCTTGCAGGTCTCATTGTATACGGCTGGACTCTCAGGTTCGTGTCTCTTTCTCTCTCTTTCTCTCACCCTTTGTCTTCTGTCCCTTGAAATTTCGGGTATGCCCGGGTTTTAAGGGCATGCACGTGTGCGTTTTGTGAAGCAATGAGAGTGTGTCTGACATAAGTTTACCTTGGGCAATCATGCAGGAGGCTCATGGCTCCTCGGGTCACTTTACATGAACGATTTCCCCCCTATCAGGGAGCTCGTGCAAGGGAATGGCCACAGCTTTACAGGCTGGCTGCTTGACATCGCATTCTTCACACCAGATGGCGTCAACCTCCTTTCCAAACTGAATCAGTATTGGTATGGGAGTATTCTCTGGAGCGTCGTTGCCAAAGGGATCACAGGAATGTAAGTCCAGCCAACCAACCACTCACCCTCTCGATGTATGCTGAGTCCATCATACCTTCCCCCAGAGATACGAGCGTGACCGACCTCTGGTCGCGCGTGATATCGTATCATTTTCTAAACCAGACGACTCGGGATAACTTCTTTACGAACAACTCGGCCCACGGCGCGGGTCAACTGTGGTCCGCAGTCCCACTTCTTCCGTCCTGGCAGCGGTATCAGTTACCATTCCCGATAATCCAAGCAAACTCGCGACCCGTTGGTTCGAATCTGACGACAGCCCTTTCACCAACTTCCGCCGTGTACGAGGTGAATCGAGTTTCTCTCCGTTTTTCTGCCCCCTTATAGTATGTGACCTGACCCCGCTGGTTATTCAGATAACGCCCATGGAGTGGGGTTCTTGGGATCCACAGCTTTCTGCCATGATGAACATGTCCTATGCAGGCACTCATTTGACCAATGGACGGCCAGACAACGACACAGCATGTGTCACCGGATTTGACGATACGGGTTTTATGATGGGCACCAGTGCCAGCTTGTTCAACGTGAGCCCATTTATCGACGGATCAATCTTGATGGCCATCTTAGTTGATGCATATGGCGTTAGCAACTTATCGATAGGGTCCACAATACCGTTCAAGGCACGAGTTCTAGCGTATCAAAGGCTATTTTTTCTTTACTCGACCGGCAACTTTCCGTGCTCCGGACTCGCGCAGACGATGTAGCAAACTGGCCTAACGTACGCTGCCCGTTTCCCTCACGACAGAGAGGACGCAACTGATTTACGGTCACAATACAATAGCCTTTCTATAACCTTACTGGGAAAGCCAACTTCCAGGATCTACATTCCGAGTGGTTGGAGCTCATTGATGGCTCTTCGAATCAGGAGAACCTGCCTCTAGGCCAGCTTTTCGTGAAGGCGAGGAACTTGGACGTCGTGGTTGGCATAGACTCTAGCGCACAAATCCCGACGACTAATTGGCCAAAGTAAAGTTTCATTTAGTTACTATCCCTTGGTTGAAGACTGACTTCTAAATCGATCCAGTGGCAGCGCCCTTTTCTTGAATGCTGCTAGAATTACTGACTTACTACAGTCTTCGCACCAAGTTTCACCGCCGCTACCCGGTAGCGATGCACAGTTCATCTCCATGGGTGTGAACCTGCGTCCCACTTTCTTCGGTTGCTTCCCCACTCAGAACCCCCCGGAGTATCCGATGCTGATCTGGTTCCCCAGTTCACCACCGCTGAATGGCGATAAGCCTGTCATCAAGTAAGGCCTCTCTCATCGTTGTCATCACTACTAAATAAATCACACACACTCATCTACTCCCCAACTCCTTACAGCACACCAACCCTCAGATTGGAGTTTTCGAAGGCGCACACGCAACTCTTCCTAGACCAGGTCTACGCCAATGCGATCGGCGGCTTCGTGCCTAACACCAACATTCCCGACCCAAACTTTGGCAGGTGCCTACAGTGCGCTGCCATCGATCGAGCGCGATACCGAATCAACCCACCTCTGGCACGCTCCGATTTTTGTACTCAGTGTTTCACGCAATACTGCTTCGACCCAAATAATCCGTCAAGCTCCTCAGAGTTACCGGGCCGGGTGCTTGCGTTTGAAAACCCAGACCCGCAGGGCTTGTCTGCCCTGTCAAGCTTCCTGTCGCGGGGCAAGGTGGGACTCATCGTTGGCTTCCTTTTCGCGGCTCTTGTGATTGCTGCCATTTGCACCTTCTTGTGCGTCTTTCTCTCCTCACCTTTGAAATATTTGAATTTCTGACGCCATGCCACGCCACGCTTCGCTTTACTTTGTAGAATATTGAGAAAGCGTCGTCAGTCTCGCACAGCCAATTACAAAACGTTGATGGGGCCCAGCGATGAAGGTGACCTGCCGTTCATGCGGCACGATTTTCACAGAGAAAGTGGAACTTCAAGACTGTCGTACGGGTTGGGACACTTAGATGGGCAGGTCACGCCGTACGTGCCCGAAGAACATCGAAGGCTTGATCCAGCTCCAGAAGGGAACCCGCGTACAACGACATAGTCGCGGGATACGAACACGGGGATTAGCAGTCTCGAGGCGGGATAGAACTGGCGGTGTCACACACCATGGCTGTTATCATAGATAATCATTGTATGTGTTTTCTTCATGGATAACTTGGAGCTTCAAGTTACCCTTGGATTCTCTCACTCCATTATTATGAAACCTGGACATTGCTGTGTTTTTATATTACTAAACTCTTTGTATCATACATACCTCACGGTGAACACTGATGAGTCGTTCTTGCACAATTTATACCCACTGAGGGCACTACGGCAGAGTATGGAATTTGGTATGTACAAAGACATTTCTGTCACTTATGTACCATGAGCCCTCGCACCATGCAAGATGCTAGTGACTTTGAGATGATGTTGGGGTCGCTCAGGGTGCGCGGTTTGGAGGGAAGGGAGATCCAAACTCATCCAGTGATCATACAATACAGCGGGGAAGAAGGGATCAGGCGAATGATGATACCGCCGATTATCATAGAACTGTTTACAGGGACTTGACTGAGGTGCCACCACCCCCGGTCCCCCAACGTGTGGTTCGGGTCTCGCGGTCACCTTCGATCCGATCCGACTCTGCTCCAAACTCCGAGAAGGCGGCCGCGCCGAAACTCCGGAGGCAGCCATTTCATGATACCGTGACTGACCACGTGCCATTCAAGACACGACAGTACACCGCTGATAAAAATAATCTTCTCGGTACAGACATACAGTGGGCCTGCTCAATAGGAAGCCTCAGATTCTAGGTCATGACACCTATGCAGGCCAGGCCCGTAACTTGTTACTAGTTGCTAGCGCCCCACCTTCCCTCCAAGTCCCGTGCTCTAATTTCAATTTACCAAAACAGGGCAGCCTGTCACATCACGCAGTCTGCGGCCGCTGTCATTGGCCGGCGCTTGATCGTGCACCTGACCTGTCACAATCCTCTGCGTGTCGACTGGCGGTGGCGGAACAAAAGAAACCTGGTAAGAGCGGAGAATAAAATCTAATGAGTGTGACCAACAAAAGTTCGACTGACCGTTAAACGTTCAGCGACCAGCGACTGGCAGTGGATATACAGTACTGAAAGTACGTCGAGAACCCCGCTGGTTCTTATTGGAGAAATAACTAATTTTTTACTTTATCAGTAAATCTCTACCTCTTCAAGCTACCAATTGGACATCTCATCATTCGGAGCCTGTGGCTGCAGTGTGGCATTCCTTTTGTCTCAATAAACTCGGATGGCCTCTCTAAGACAAGAAGGCGGATCAGACGCTATGGGAAGGGGTCGTATGTCTTTGTTTTCTTGCGCCCACGTTGATAGCTTACCTGTCTGGTTCAGGCCAGATCTCGCCGCATGTGTCAATCAATGCGCTCCCAAATGAAGTCCTCTTAGAAATCTTCGCTTTCACCCGAGAGGCTTCACGGCTCGGGTGGCCCCAGCTGGATCCACGGCTGTGGTCAAGGACATGGCATGCGCTAGTACACGTATGCCAAAGATGGCGATATGTCGTGTTCTCATCCCCACGCCATCTCGATATTTGCATCTGCTGCAGAGAGAACACTTCTGTGAAGGAGGTGTTGGATGCCTGGCCATCCTTTCTTCCTATTACAGTATCCTCTGACAATCTTGGGGATAACATCGTTGCTGCACTCGAGCACCGTGACCGCATATGGGAACTCGGTATCAAGCTAACACGGTCACATTATGAGAGATTCACCATCGCGATGCAGGAACCTTTCCCCGCACTGACAAGTCTTAGAGTTTCATTTGACTCTCGGCCGCTGGATGACGGGACTTTGCCAGTGCTCCCCGTTGCATTCTTAGGAGGATCTGCCCCACGTCTTCAATCATTCATGTTGATTGGCGCTCCATTTCCGACCTTGCCTCAATTTCTTTTATCTTGCAACGATCTTTCCGCGCTCTTCCTTAAGGAGATATCGCATTTTGGCTACATCCCACCCGAGGCAATGGTCACAGGCCTCTCCGCTCTGACTAGGCTCAAGTGCCTTTACATCGAATTCGACGAATCCGTGGTTTCTCGCCCAAATCGAATAACTCGATGTTCCTCTCCTCTCACACGCGCTATCCTCCCGGCTCTCATAGTGTTCAAGTTTCAAGGTACCGACGAGTACTTAGAGGATCTCCTCGCTCGAATCGATGCGCCTCAACTCAAATCGCTCGAGATCACGTTCTTCCACCAGGACATCTTTGACATCCGACAAGTCGTCCATCATTCACAGAATTTCGGGTCGCTCAATCGTGCGGAGGTGACAATTGAATCTGATAGCATCAGCATCAAACTTTGTCAGTCAGCAGGGACGGATCCCTCCAAAACTCTCGACCTGATAATCTCCGATGACGTCGAGGAGTCAGTAGGATGGCAAGTCTCGTCTCTCACACAGATATGCTCCCAGTGTCCGTCTCTACTCTCCGGCGTTACAGAGATCGAAATCCTCAGCGACCCACTCTTCTTCTCGGATGAGGATGATTTTGAGGTTCTCAACGATCCTACTGAATGGCTGGAACTTTTCCGCCCATTCACTGCTGTCCGGACCCTGTGGTTGTCTGGCGAGCCGCAGTCAGATGCCGTATTGTCGCTGCAAGAGCTCAGGATGGAAAGTGTCATGAAGGTGTTACCCGCGCTTCGATATTTATACTTTCGCCATCGTCCGCGAGATGAATACAAGGAGGAATCCATAGAGCTATTCTTCTTCCCACCTGAGCCTGAGCCTTCTGGTCATGTGATTAGCTCAGAGTCTGCTCACTTACCGTCTACGATATACCAGCCCTAGTCTTGTTTTACGTTGCCATTTCTCATCGACCATGATTTCTCCCAACTTTCACACCTAGAGTACATGGCCATATCATAGGAAATGGTCAATACTTATTTTACCCTGAGATGCCGAAGTTACTGTATCAACTCCTAGCATGCCTGTTCAACATGTGTCTTCCCTCGTGTGCTCTGCTTTTGATGACTCCGCTCATTCTCCAACTTGGAGTCTTAACTCAAATTTCAAATTTGATGGGTCCACCGGTAACCCATACTCCCTCATACTCCATAGCCTAGCCTGTTCACCGATCACTGTGGGTTACAAGGGAGTCGACTGTAGTACAGGACGAGTGAGGCAGTGGCTGAAGTCGGCTGAGTCGGCTGAAGCCTATGGCTTAGTTCGACCTGACCGGTTAGGGGTGTCAACTCACGGCTAAAGCCGAAACAGAGCCGGAGCCGCAGATACAGTAAACACAACAACTCTCCTCTCACCGCCAATCACTGGTGCAGGGCAATCCATGAACAAGGTTTTGCCAATCAATGAGTCAGGAACCCCCAAGGCAGGCACACCAATTCGCGGCATGGTCGCCTGCCATGCTGTTGGAATGAATAGCAGCGAGGAGAAACAGGACACCTTCGTTTGCGTGTAAGTGCCTCCATTTCTGAACAAACGTCGTATCGACCGTTAACGTTTGAAATTTCAGCGGGTTCATCTAGACTTTCTGTCGTCCTCGTCGCAGAGCCCTCAGGTTGCCAAACTGGCAACTCCAAGAAACAGATGGGGGGACATTTACTCTTCTCTGAGTCTCACCCCGACGCTGCCCATGCCACGTCCCGTCTGAAACACAATCTCAATCTCCCCGCCTCCTCCACAGCTGGCCTGTCCGCCACCCCCGCTCAGGACGGAAGATGAGCCCGACGAGATTCGCGTGAATTGGGGCACGACGGTCAACCTGGCTGACACGATGAAGGCCTTCCGGGACTTTTTCAAGGGGCTCAAACCGAAAAAAATACTGTATCATGCACAACCGCTCACTCGGTTTGCCCACCAAGCCGTCATGGTCGAGGTGCTGTTGTACGAGGGCTATCTGAAGAGGATGCGCGTCACCGGAGAGGCGAATCTGAACCTTGATTGTGAGGATTTGCACGCATTTCCACAGAGTCGCAAGCTGTATGGACAGCTGGTCAAGTACCCACAAGAAGTCCTTCTCACAAGGTATGTCCCCCCGTACTTTTATCCATGTGAGGAGCAAGACTGTTGACCTCTGCGGTGCCAGACACGGACAAACTCGTCTGTATCAAAGGTCTCGTCACCCGAGCCACCCCCGTCATCCCTGACATGAAGGTTACCTTTTCCCGCTGCCTCACACTGTGCAAGTCGAGATTGACCGCGGTAAAATAGACGAGCCGGCGGCCTGCCCTCGTGACGTCTGTGCCTATGTCGGCACCACATCCGCTGCGAGTTTGCGGACGGACAAGTGATTAGACTGCAAGAGACGCCCAACGCGGTGCCAGATGGTCAGACGCCACACACGATCTCGCTCAGGGCGTACGACGAAGTGGTGGACGTGAGCAAGCCGGGCGACCGTCTCGTCGTCACGGGAATATTCCACAGCGTGCCGGTACGCGTGAACCCACGTCGTCAGACGATCAAAAGCCTGTTCAAGACTTTTCTCGACGTGGTGCACGTCAAACTCGGCGGAGACGACTCGAGACTCGCATTCGACAAGTCCATGCGTCCCGCCGGTGGTGATCGCTTGCCTGGAATCGGCGGTGGCGTTGGTGAGGAAGAGGAGGGAGAAGAGGACGGGCAAGTCGTGTGCAAGGCTGAGATGGAGCAGAAGGTCAAGGAGCTCGGTCAGCGCCCTGACATTTACACTCTCCTGTCGCGCTCGCTCGCGCCCAGCGTGTGGTCCATGGATGACATCAAGAAGGGAATTTTGCTTCAGCTCTTTGGTGGGACTAACAAGAATATCACCAGAGGCGGTGGAGGTGGGTGGTCCACGATACCGCGGGAATATCAACGTGCTTATGGTGGGCGATCCAGGAACGAGCAAGTCACAGATATTACCGGAAGGGTGCCTTCCCTCCTTCGCTGATGTTTGCGTCACTCGATTATCAAACATAAAGTATGTGCATAAACTTGCACCTAGAGGCGTTTACACCTCCGGAAAGGGCTCCTCTGCCGTCGGTCTGACGGCTTATATTACGCGTGATTCCGACTCGAAACAACTTGTGCTCGAGAGGTACAGTTTAAATTCCTTTCATCAATTTGTTTGTGAGGCTCAACATTTCCGTTCCACTCGCAGCGGTGTACTCGTTCTGAGTGATGGCGGTGTATGCTGCATCGACAAGTATGACAAGATGTCTGAAGTGACGTGTAGCGTACTGCACGAAGTCCACACTCACGGGAGGGGGACACAGAACAACAAACTGTCTCGATAGCTAATGCCGGGATTATCACCACCCTCAATGCCTGTATGTCCATCCTTGCGGCCGCCAATCCTGTAGGTTCAAATACGACGTGCGTCCATTGCCGAAGATGGCTCCTCACTTATCACTTACTTGATGAGGGACTGTGGATGTGGATACAAACTTATGTAATGTCGTTGAGAATAGAGGTTTCTGAGTTTAACCTAGCCATGGCTCAAGCTCTCAAGCTGGAGCGAAGCCGAGCTGTTCCTGAGCCATCCAAATTTGGGTAGCTCAGCTTAGCTCAAGAGCCATTTGATCGGTTAGCCACTCTGTGCCGAGCCGAGCCGAGCCGAGCCGAGCCGAGCCGAGCCGAGCCGAGCCGTGTCAAACACTAGCCGGCAATCAATCTCACTTTGAGGCGTTGCCCTTTGCCCATGCCCTCACGAACAATGACCTCCTCATGAGGTGGACTGCTGCACACATGACAATACCGCACCTTCACCGCCTGTGAGTGTGCTAACCTGTACCTTGGCACGATCGAGCCTTATCGATCGGATCGGGTAAAGGTGATTGCCTAGACCTAGTCATGGGCGGCGCCGGAGAGCGAGAGTGCATAATTTGCTCAGCCAAGCTGCTTACAAGGGCCAGGGCTGCCATGTCATAGGTCATCCATCAACAGGCGGGGTAGGCGTATGGCCGAGGAGTCCGAGAACCAGATTGGATGCAGGGCTACCAGCTGTGAGCGTCATGCACCCGCCTTGCCGCTTGAATATTTTTTTTCTGAAACTAGAAGTAATAGCCGACGGCAAGAGAAATAATCAAAGAGTTAGAGAAAGGACATGAGCCAACTGAATTTGCACACTGCGTGCAGACATATCGAACCCCTTCACTAATGTGGCTTGTTCTTTTGCTAGTGAACTACAGTTCCTTAACACAGCGGAAACAAAAGTAATATTAGCTGTGTTGACGGCTAACTAAACGTTTCGATTGGCACAGCGCAATCGACCTCGATTGAAAGTGAGAAAGGAGAGATCTGTATGTTGAGTTGTGTCTCGGACAGCATCTGCAAAACAGGGCGTGACCGTAAGGGCCCCCAATCGCCCCCTTCAAGCAGTGTAGTGATCGCAATAGTAATGGTCATGGCACCAAAACCCTAACCTTACATAATAAAACGCGGTAGCCATGTTTTTTTTTTTTTTTGCTGATGAACGACGATGGGACCTTCCCGGATTGCCCGAGGCTTACAGTTGGCGACGACTACCAAGTTAGGTATTGATCGCAATGTTTGACTCGGATGCGATGATTACGGGTACATGCTGAGTTTCAAGTTCATGATTTCCCGCATTGCCCGACGATGCTAATTTTCATGGTCCCGACTCCCGACAACATGAAAATCACTACGTTCATCCATGAGACCAGGCTGTGTTCTTGTTATACTTTCTTATAAGGTCATTCATCCTCTCTTATGCCTCTTCACTACGTTCATCTTCATGTCTTCGCAAGCTAGCATCCATCCCAGGAGACCTGTACTCTGGTCATACTTTCTTATACGGTCATTCATCCTCTCTTATGCCTCTGCACTGCATTCATCTTCATGTCATTGTCAGATTATTATTTAAGTTTCTTCTCAAGGTCTTCTATGGCACCGTTGTCGTCCAAGGTGTGGAGAACATTCCTCAGACGGGTCGGCCTTGGTGAGCAATTCACACACACGTCTATCTGTCAATCAGCCAATCCGACTTTACCCCAGCATCGTCTGTGCCAATCACCCAAACTGCTTGACTGATGCCATGTATGTCCCCGTCCCACTGCCCCCCACCACCCCTGATTCTCAATTGCCCTTTTTTTTAGGTTCCTCACCTCTGTGATTCCTTCCCGAGTACGTCCCTTGTCTAGCTTGCTTCTTTTGCTGCTCAAACAGTGCCCACCCAGATACGCAATATGATACATTTCGGAGCGGCATCAATTCTGTTTGAAAGGAAGAATTTTATAACCTGGTTCCTTGAAGCCCTTGGGACTGTGCCCATTCAAAGACGCCAAGACTTAACCGATTGTGTGATCAATAATGACGCGGCCGTGGGAAAATTGACTCAAGTGCGAGCTTTCATAAGTCATGCTAAAATCTTCCTTACCAGTTGCAGACCTTAGAGATGGGTGGTGCGGTATGCCTGTTCCCGGAGGGCGACAGTAAGTTTCACCCTGCTATTGGTCCTTTCAAGACAGGAGGTACGAACACTTGAATGACCGGTACCCCTTATCTGGATGTCTTACCTCTGCACAGTTGCGCGCATTGTGTCTGACATGCTGTCTCGCAACCGCCACAACGACGACTTTGAGATTTCCATTCTCACTTGTTCTATCACATACATGTGAGTGCACAGCCGGTCGGCAGTCGTTTCACTTGTCTTGATATATGACCCCTCAGGAACCGTCAACCCTTTCGTTCGGACGTGCTGATCACGTTCCATCCTCCGTTTACCTTCCGCCCAAAGGTGCGCCAACCATGCTACTTACTCCATCTCTTTTGACACGTCGACTCTAGGACAATCCGGAGCTGTTAGGGCCGGTGAATTATGACAACATTCGACTCGTCACGGCTCAGATGTATCGGCAGATAGCCACCGGGACATTTGACGCCCCTTCTTGGGATCTGATGCGGACAGCAAAAATGGCGACGCCAATATACGCTCCGCTCGGCACTGCTATGAGTCTCGGCGACTACGTTCGCGTGACGAGGGCGTTCCTAGAAGTTTTCAAAGCGGGTCGCCTGCCCGATCCTAGTACTTCCAGCATAGGCTCATCTGACTCGGAAGTGAGTGCTCAGTTACAGGACGAAAGAGTTGTTAAGCTCAAGGAAGATCTCCAAGTAAGTTGATATTTTACCATCACCTCCCCACCTTTCCAACGATATCCTTGGATAGGCGTACCAGTCAGAGTTACAGCTGTTGCGAATCAGTGACGATCACATCCACCGTCCGCTCTCACTTCCAGTAATCATATATCACATGATGCTGTGGCTTATCTGGGCTTCCCTCCTGCTCTTCCTCTCTCTGGGTGGATTGGCCCTCTGGTTCCCCGTCGCCGCCACAACCTTATACGGTGTGCGCAATGTCAAAAAGACCGGTACGGCCCGGGACACCTGGGAGCAGATCGCGCAATTTAAGCTCATCTACGGATGCATCGCGTTTCTGGCGGTCTATGCCGGCGCGGTGGCCTTCACCTTGCGCATCTTTCCTTTGACGCCAGTGGCGGTACCCATGCTCATGTGGATGTCGCTTCGGTGGTTCGAAGACGCCGTGTCCGCGGCACGCGCGTTTGTGGCCCTGGGACGACTTTTACGCCTCGAGACGGCCACTCTTGCACGCTTACGTGCCACGCGTGCGGATCTGCATCATCGCGTGATGCAACTCGCGGTGGACGGGATTGGCCTTCCGGCCGACCCGGAGAATCAGTTTGTGGCTTACGAAGGGAAGGACAAGGATCGAGTCGTTGGCCGCTTGTCGGAAAACTGCCAATTAGCATTTCAGCACTTGTGGCAGCTGATGGACTTCTAATCAGTCTCTGCAGGCAAACATATCAGCATCTGTCAGGTCATGTAACGAACACTAAAGTACATAGATAATTTATATACAGGTAAAGGAACTACGTCGCAAATTTCGGAAAGGACATTATTACATAACTTATTATGGAAGGGACATTATCACATATTATAATAAATATAATTTGATATCATGACACATGGGCGTCGATTCAATTTCAATTTACCAAAATAGGGCAGTCTGTCACATCACGCAGTCTGCGGCCGCTGTCATTGGCCGGCGCTTGATGCTCCTGACCTGTCACAATCCTCTGCCTGCTTTCTGTCGACTGTCGACTGGCGGAACAAAAGATACCTTGCAAGCACGGTAAGGGCCAAGAATGAAAACCAATGAGTGTGACCAACCAAAAGTTCAATTGACCGTCAGAAGTTCAGCTACCAGCGACTGACAGAGGACATACAGTGCTGAAAGTGCGTCGAGAACCCCGCTAGTTCTTATTTGGAGAACTAATTTTTGACTTATTAGTAAATCCCTAATCAGGCGTTTCTCGAAAGCCCATCACCTCTTCAAGCTTCCAATTAGACAGTCTCACCATTCGGAGCCTGTGGCATTCCTTCTATCTCAATAAACTCGGATGGCCTCTCTAAGACAAGAAGGCGGATCAGATGCTACGGGAAGGGATCGTACGTCTTTGTTTTCTTGCGCCCACGTTGATAACTTACCTGTCTGGTTCAGGCCAGGTCTCGCCGCATGTGTCAATCAATGCGCTCCCAGATGAAGTCCTCTTAGAAATCTACGCTTTCACCCGAGAGGCTGTACGGATCGGGTACCTCCCGCACTATCCACGGCTGTGGTCAAGGACGTGGCATGCGCTAGTACACGTATGCCAAAGATGGCGATATATCGTGTTCTCATCCCCACTCCGTCTCGATCTTTGCATCTACTGCAGAAGGAGAACTTCCGTGAAGGAGAAGTTGGATGCCTGGCCGTCCTTTCTTCCTATTGAAGTACTTTCTGACATTCTTGGGCATAACATCGTTGCTGCACTCGAGCACCGTGACCGCATACGCGAACTCGGTATCAGGCTAACATGGTCACGATATGAGAGATTCACCACCGCGATGCAGGAACCATTCCCCGCACTGACAAGACTTAGAGTTTTGTATGACTCTCGGGAGCCGCCGCTGGATGACGGGACTTTGCCAGTGCTCCCAGTTGCGTTCTTGGGAGGATCTGCTCCACGTCTTCAATCATTCATATTGATTGGCGCACCATTTCCGACCTTACCACAATTTCTTTTGTCTTGCAACGACCTTTCCGAGCTCTCCCTTAAGGAGATATCGGATTTCGGCTACATTCCACCCGAGGCAATGGTCACAGGCCTCTCCGCCCTGACCATGCTCAAGCGCCTTGACATTAACTTCGAATTCGGTTTTCGCCCAAATCGAATAACTCGATGTTCCTCTCCTCTCACACGCGCTATCCTCCCGGCTCTCACACAGTTCAAGTTTCAAGGTACCAACAAGTACTTAGAGGATCTCCTCGCTCGGATCGATGCGCCTCAACTCAAATCGCTCGAGATCACGTTCTTCTACCAGGACATCTTTGACATCCGACAAGTCGTCCATCATTCACAGAATGTTGGGTCGCTCCATCGTGCGGAGGTAACAATCGAATCTGATAGCATCAGCATCAAACTTTGTCAGTCAGAAGGGACGGATCCCTCCAAAAATTTCAACCTGATAATCTCGGATGACGTCGAGGAGTCAGGATGGCAAATCTCGTCTCTCGCACAGATATGCTCCCAGTGTCCGTCTCTACTTTCTGGCGTTGCAGATATAGAAATTCTCCTCGACTCATTTATCTCCTCGGATGTGGATGATTTTGCGGTCCTCGACGATCCTACTGAATGGCTGGAACTTTTCCGCTCATTCACTGCCGTCCGGACTCTGTGGTTGTCTGGCGAGCCGCAGTCAGATCCCGTATTGTCTCTGCAAGAGCTCAGGATGGAAAGTGTCATGGAGATGTTACCCGCGCTTCGGTGTTTATACTTTCGCCGTCTTCCGCGAGACGAATACGAGGAGGAATCCATAGAGCAATTCTTCTTCGTACCTGAGCTTTCCGGTCATGTGATTAGCTCCGAGTCTGCTGTATCACCGTCTACAACGATATACCAGCCCTAGTCTCGTTTTATGTTGCCATTTCTCGATTTCTCCCGACTTTCACACGCCGAGTGCATGCTCGTATAATAGGAAACGGTTCATACTGTTCTTACCCAAAGTACATGTTATCATTGCATCAATTCAAAAACCAAATAAAGGATCTCAAAGATCATGTACCAGTCCCCTTCTATGATCAAGGCTATAGTGTGCCCAGGATAGGTGGCATTATCAAAGAGAATTGTCCTGCTCCCCATGTTCGGTCTACATGAATGCGGGTGTCGATATCTAGCATGCGTTGAGGGACCGCATCTCCCACCACCCACGTTCGAGGAAGTCAGTGAGGTCGGCAAGCTCAGCGACTCCGGTCCACGGAATGCTGTACCACGATCCCGATCCGAGAGATGGGCTGTGTCGAACCGCCACGCGCGGCCTTTATGTTCGCCTGGACCAGTGTTGTTAAGGTCAGGCTGACTCGAGGTCAGAGAGGTCGCATCAGTGAGGTCACGTCGCGTCAGTTGACTAAGTCAAGGGTCAGATGACGGTCATACAGCCCAAGCGAGCAAGAATCTGGGCACGAACCCGAGTGCGAACCGTCTGATTCTTGATATTGATGACTCAGATCTGCTCGATTTCGATCAATTATCCGAGTGTCTCTGATATGGAATTTTCCCACAGACCCTTGACCCAAGTCAGGTCACTCGACGGTGGGTTCGGGGTCCGACATCGCCAGACCCGGGTCATGACAACGCTGGCCTGGACAGACTGTGGTCGTGGACATGCGATCGCAGAAAAAAGAAATTCATGCCAGGACAATCCTGTCGTTCCTCGGGATTCGTGATAACACAGGTTGGGCCTTGGACGTGGTAAGTGTGATCAAGAAGTGGTGTCCTAAATTGTGAGAGAGATGTGAATATAGAGAGACAGGTGGAGGCGAAGGTGAAATTCATCAGAGGGAGAGGTGAGGTCTCGTCAATCCAGAGGAAAAGATCGTCACGTGGTATGATGACCAGCCAGATCTTGAGCAAACGTCAGGAAACCGTGTCGCTTATTCCAGGAAGCTGCTAGCCATTCTAATTTTTAAGTGTGGCAAAGAGAGCATGATGGCCGTATTCTGCGCCCAGCGGGATGATTGATGCGACTGATCTCCGTGGTTGATCTCCGTTCATGACCGGTATGACCATTCAAGCTCCGCCTCAAGAATCGACACAGTACACTGCCATGCCATACTTTGAAATGAGCCTTCGAAAACTCTAGCTTGATTTTTAAACAGGAATACTCGAAAGCCTGGGTCCATTAGTCGGAAATCGTCAGGGTCTCAACAATATAGTACTAATATTGCCCAACGTCCTTCTTATAATGCGTCCAAGATCCCGCTAGTGCCAGTGGGAAATGACCCTCTTCTCCCAAGGCGCGTCACAGTTACGCCAACTCGTGATGACCATGCGCGCTACTCTGAATGCTCTACTGTACTATAGACAAGTCGCGAATCTTGTGATGCCAGCGGCCCATTTTGGATAAAACTCAGCGCCCACCGTCACGGGGATGACTCGATGACTGAGGCATCGGCCTTCTATGACGCCTACCCACGACATTCTTCAGGCACACCCACGTTGTGACTCACTTTTCTGACATGACCGATTACCTGCCTACCAATGCTACCATCGATTCTCTTCTCTCTAATGGAGGGCTAGTACTAGGCGAAAGTGCCTCAAGTGGCGAGTTACCAATCTCCGTGTCCCTGATCTGCTTACCAACTCGGAAGTCAACAGGGCCTACCGTTGGCAATGGACGACACTCACCTATCTATACCCTCAATGGTGACGTACTTCTCAATGTATTTCATCTCTATCGGCTGGCGGACCCGGACGAATATGAAGAAGATGATAGCGGATTGAACTTTGAATGGGACCGCCAACGTTGGTGGTACAAGTTGACACATGTTTGTCGACTTTGGCGGAACCTCATTCTTGGATCACCATCCCGGCTAGACCTTAATCTCCTCTGCACCTATGGTGTGCCTGTAGCGGACATGCTCGCACATTCACCGCCTCTGCCACTCACCATCTACTATGAGGGCGGAGATCGAGAGATAACCGCAGATGATGAATCGGGTATACTTCTCGCACTCTCGCAGCGTAATCGCGTGCGTCGTATTTCATTTTCGATGCCAACCCAGAAAATGAGGAAGGCCATCGCGGCTATGGATGGCCAATTCCCGGTTCTGGAACGCATGTATATCATTTCTCGGACCGCCTCGGAAGTGGTCCTTCCTGTAACGTTTCAAGCGCATAATCTATGCCATCTCATACTGATGCCGGTCTGCATTCCAATTCGATCCCGCTTACTCACCATCACTACTGGCCTCGTAACTCTCTCGCTTCTGGATATCCCGGTATCCACCTACCTTCCCCCAAATTATCTACGTACCCGTCTTTCGCTTATGCCCCAGCTGGAGATGCTCGTGATTGAATTCCGTTCACCTCTCTCCAGTCGTGATGTTGCGAGGCAGTTGTTCCATACTCAGAACATGTCCCAAATCACACTCACTAACCTGCGCCATTTTGATTTCCAAGGTACGGCTACATATTTAGAGGGTCTTATTGCTCGGATCAGCGCCCCTTCCCTCAAAATCATTTGGATCTATCTTTATAATCAGCTATCCTTTTCTCTTTCGTGCCTCTTGCAGTTTATGCTATCATCCGAGAATCTTAGACTTCGCGCTGTCAAGATAGCTTTTAATGCCTTTACTGTCGCCTTAAAGGCCACGGTGGTCCCTCTGAACACCACTCCGCCCTTGGAGTTGCAGATCAAGTGCAACCACCTCGATTGGCAAGTAGCGTCCACAGTGCAAATGCTCGATACACTTACACCCGCACTCTCTTCCGTGGAGAAAGTCACTCTCAGCCATGAGGAGCACACTCAATCATCAGAATGGCACAATCATGTCGACCGAACACAGTGGCGTGAAATTCTCAGGACTTTCACCAACGCGAAGACTATTCACATACAAAATGATCTAGTCGGCAAAATCTTACCTTCCTTACTATCCGACGACGGAGAGTCATCACTCGGGTTCCTGCCAAACCTTCAAGAGGTTGAATATTCTGGGGGAAGCGATGCTCGGGACGCACTTACCGCCTTCGCCGATGAACGATGGGTGGCAGGTCATCCCGTGAACCTGAGGTTGGTGGATCTATAAACCTGAGTTCTTGTTGGGGTGCCGCAGGAACTTGAACGGCCTTGCGAAGTACGTCTTGGTTCAACTGTTCGTATGTCACTAACGCCCACGCTCAACAACTTGTGTTCATTGCGACCACTAGAATCCTCGATTCCTCGTCTTTGACTTTGAGGAGAAGATCGCAACACTAAGCAACCCGACCAGCTTTTCAGATCCTAATTAACCACACACTGTGTTTTGATGACCACAACGTTTCTTTCCATATACTGTATATTTGCTATGTCTTCACCCAACAAGCTTTTCGTTCAAGTGCGAGGGAGAACAATGCAGATTTCCTAAGACAGTAGTCACATAGCATGTGCTAGCTGTATTCAAAAGGCATACCCGATCTTCACCATGCTCGCCTTGGAAGAAAAGGTACTTTTCCCGGTCGACTACGAACCAAACAAACGACGAGATTGTAGTCGAAGCCTGCATTACCCAGACCCCAAGCTGAAATTTGGTCACCCAAGTTGGGTCTACTAGTAGGAAGAGATCCTTAGCAGATAGAAGTACGATGGATGCATGAAAAAGGTATCTTATCGTGTGACAATCGGGAGCCTAGCTGTGGCTGTGTCTACCAGGATCCCGAATTCGGGGAAGAATCGCTGGGATGCCGTGAAGCGGATCTTCCGCTATCTCAGGCTCTCAGGTACCAACTTGAAGGAGTCTATCCAAGGTACATCACGACCAACCGGCGGTACAAGTAATCAAATTCCAAAAGGCGAAGAAGCTTCTCGATTATCGTCGAATGGTGGACGGAGTTGGACACTAGTAGGAGCGGGGGAATTTCGCCTGTTCTTTGCGTACCATTTTCGGGCCAGCAAGGGTGATAGGTGGCGTCCCAAACTTGAAGAAAGGTGTTCACAGGGGAGAGCATGGAAAGGAGGAGACTTGGTATAAAATGAAGGCTCCGGCGGCCCCCTGGGCTTCTGAGAAACGCCAATAATGGGCTATTGTCCGTAGCCAGAATGCAAGCCGCAGGGGAGATCTCCCCGTGGCCTGACCATAACGTAACGGAGCACGGGAGGTGAAGTGTTAACGTTAACAACTCAACAGGTTACTGGCCTACTTAGGTGATAAGCAGTGACGTCGTCGCGACGACATGGAAGATAGACTCTGATGTATTGGCACTCATCATAATTCATTACGTCCTGTGGTTGCCTTGTGCGAGAGCGGACACGCTAGAGTCGATAACGTCTACATTGGGTAAAGATATCAAACACCTCTCATTACATGGGCGTATGCTTGTGGTAAGTACGAACTATGGTCGAAATATGAACGTTGGGAGAAATAAAAATGGGCAAGAAATAGCAGCGTGGATAGAGATGGTATCCTAATATGGTTCTGGACAGCATCAGCGCCAATACAGCAGAATATGGAGAATGCTTACTAGTCAGTGACTGAAATGCCGACGTCGGGTGAAGAATCGGTCTATGCTTTGTTTCTGGTATTCGTCTGTCGAACATTCGCGAAAGTAGACATTTTGAAGCGCAGGTAACAACTCCGCGGCGGCAATTTCTCCGCCGAGCCCCTTCAGCGAAGACACGAGATTTGACTGCAGCTCGCCAGACAAACGCAGAGTCTGAACAGGTTCGAATAGGTCGAGAAGGCCCAGCCATTCGGTATTGTGCGTCAGGACCTTAAAATCTTCCCAAAACGGGTTGTTAAGGAGAATGTCGAGCTCTGTAACGCTGGATAACAGAGGCAAAGACTGGGTGCATATCTCTGTCATAAACACGACTTGGAAACCTGGGATTTCATCTTGGACTTCGATGACCATCTCGAGCGTTTTGGGCGGGTTTGTCTCCTCTGGCTGACAAACTTTGACGCCGACGCTATAAGCGGCAAACGTCACCTCTGCACGATTAAATGATCCAAGCGTCCGTGAGTGGTGGATGATTTGTTCGATGTCAAAGACGTCACCGCTCCGGTGAAAGTGGAAGATCTCGATCTTGAGAGTTTCTAGTTGAGGGACATCGATTCGAGCCAGGAGATCGTCCAAATATATGCCGGCACCTTCAAACTTGAACGCCGTGAGAGCCGGGAGGATAGCGCGTGTGAGCAAAGATGGGCGTCCAGTTGTTCGATTAGGCCAAGGGGGAGAAGCCATGGGTCGTTCGAATTGGATGGTAAGGTGTGTGAGCTTCGTCAAGGCGGAGAGGCCTGTGATCATCGCGTCAGGTGAAACGTAACCGAGACGCGTTATAGTTCGGAGACAGAGCTCGGAAAGGTCGTTGCAAGTCAAAAGAAGTCGAGGTAATGTCGGAAATGGAACATCCGACAAGGTGAGTGATTGTAGGCATGGGACCGATTTCCCCAAGACCGTAATGGGAAGCACCCTGTCAAACCCCGCCATAATCTGAAGGCCTGTCATTGCAGGGAATGGCTCCTGCATCAGGGTGGCGAATCTCTCTTGTTGTGGACACGTTAGATTGAAAATTAGTTTGCAAATGCGGTCACGGTGTTCGAGTGCCGCCATAACGCTAGGTTCATCAAGATAGGTAGCGAATAATTCGATAGGGAGGGGAGGCCAGGCGTCTAAAATCTCCCTCACAGGAATATACTCTTTGCAGTAGATGCGTAGACCGAGACGGCGTGGGGATGAAAATACGACGTATCGCCATCGTTGGCATACGAGTATCAGCCTATGCCATGTCCTTGGCCACACCCCGGGCCACGGCCCCCACCAGGGCCCCCCGAGAAATTTCAAGTTGTTCTCTCGCAAGGAGTCCACTCGGCAGAAGTCGAAGATTTGTAAGAGGACTTCATTTGGGAGGGCGTTGATTGTCACACGTGGCGAAATCTGGCCTTGAATAGACGGGTAAGGTGATCATCGTGTGCGACAGAAAAAAAGACGTACGATCCCTTCCGGTAGCGTACGACCTTGACACGCCGTCTCGTCTTGGTCTTAAACGCATCTGCTGTGATGAGAGGGATCCCGCGGCACTAACTCGGAATGTGAGAGTGAGTATGAGACTTTGGCTGTGTGTGGGAGGCTTGAAGAACGCCACCAACTTCAAGTTAGGTCAGTTTTTTTATAAGATTTGCAGCCGCTGGTTACGTCACGCTGCTCGTTTTGGTCTCTGAATGTCCATAAACTCGCTGGGGTTTGTCCCAAAAATTACAGCGAACAACTCTTCTTACCTGCACCACAATATCCTATTCAGTTCTGTGTCCCGGAACCAAATGATTACAGTTTTTTCGTCTAATCATTTGGTCATAATGATGTCACGCCTATCGGGGATTTCATTCTCCGCTACTGACTCGCTTCTCCTTCCGGATGTCCCGCGCTTTTGGTGCGTCACTAGGTTACGCGTTTCGCCGCGTCCCGTACAGGTGTTCTCCTTGTACAGTAAACACAGATAGAGACGGTGTGGGGATGAAAATATGGCGTGTCGCCATCTTTCAAGTTGGCATACTTGTGCCAGCTTAGCCTGAGGCCATCTTGAGGAATAAGGAACAAGTTGGTGCTCTGCTGGCACATAAGATGGTCTTGCCTCTTTTTTTTTTTTCAAGTTTACCTTTTCATACCACTGCACGTAGCTAATATCAAGAGACAGATCATTGAGCTTGAAATACGGGATTGAGGCCTCCCTAACACTCACGCCAACTCAACGCTAGTATTTACCGCATCACTCTAGCCTGTCATTGTCCAAATCGGGCCACTTCTTTGATGGTGATGTAAGTCCGGTCGGTTGGTACTGCCAGTCTGCTACTAGTAGTCGCATCTCATGAGGGGCATGCTGGTTTAGCGTGGATCGGGCCATCGAGGTTCGAGGGCAGATGCCTGTCTCTATTCGCCCATCCTTAATTACGACGCCTCAGGCTAGGCAGGCCAGGCCCGTAACCTGTTAGCCCCCACCCTGCATCCACCTTCCCGTGCCCTGCATTTCAAAAGTCCAGGCAGAATTCGGATAGCTCCACACCGCCTTTGGAATATATGTATCATGAGGGGCATCCGTCTGTCGTCACATCAATTTAATAACCAAACAAAGGATCTGTACTCTTCTACGATCAAGGCTACCCAGGCCTGAGATATGCGGTATCCTCAATAGAGGAAATTGTCCTGCTCCCCATGTTCGGCCTACATGAAGCGTTGAGGGACCGCGGCGCGTCGCGGCGCACCATCCACGGTCGAGAAAGGCCATGAGCCAAGCACGTCCGACAACACTTCGTCACCGATGCGGCAGTACGCTGTGTGCGTCCACCACACTCCGGTCCACGGAATGCTGCGCCACGATCCGAGAGAAAGACCGTGTCGAACCGCCCCGCGCGGCATTTATGTTCGCCTGCAGGGAGCGTCACGGTGGTCGTGGAACACGCGATCTTCTCAATCGACTCGCGTCTTCACGGTGAGGGATGGCGACGCAGATCGCAGAAAAAGAAATTCATGCCAGGCCCATCCTGCCATTCCTCGGGGTTCGTGATACAGGCTGGGCCCTGAACGTGGTACGTGTGATCAAGAAGTGGTGGGAGGCCTAAAATGTGAGAGGCACGTACTAGGCACGAGTGCGGCCCGACTATATCCCTGACCTATAACACATGGAGGGGACTCGGAGCAAAATCTGGATGGTTTAACTTTACAAATAGTAATGTATTTCCATGCGTACCAATGGCCAGACAAGGGCAGAGACTGGGGGGGGGAGGGGAAGCAGTAAACAATGGCATCTATTTGGATACATCGTAGCGATATATGGTAGCCCAATTTGATCCATGTGCACAGCTGGAGAGATCAAGCCGGGTTTCATGTTCGTCTCCTACCCAGACAGTGCCAGGTCTATGGAGACCCCGCCTGTGCAGATTAGGAATCCAAAAAAGAAGCTCTTTATCTCCACCTGGGCCTAATATCCAACCATCGTTATCAATGAGGGATTGGTCCGTAAAATGTGGGCCATCCTGCAATGCAATAGGACTGACTAATTCAGTGTGTCCAGTTGCCGCATCCCACATGCGAATGGTGCAATCGTCCGAGGCCGATGCAATACGCTGTCCGTCCGGTGAGAGTGCAACACAACTGATATGAGAGGTGTGTCCAGTAATTGGGCCCGCTACGACCTGTCCCGTTGCTGCATCCCACACGCGAATAGTGCGATCTCCCGAGGCAGATGCGATACGTTGTCCGTCCAGCGAGAATGCAACAGAATTGACCCCATCGGTGTGTCCAGTAAATGGGTCTGCTATGACCTGTCCCGTTGCTGCATCCCACACGCGAATCGTCCAATCTGCCGAGGCAGATGCAATACAATGTCCGTCCGGCGAGAATGCAACAGAATTGACCCCATCGGTGTGTCCAGTAAATGGGTCTGCTATGACCTGTCCCGTTGCCGCATCCCACACACGAATCGTGCAATCTGCCGAGGCAGATGTGATACGCTGTCCATCTGGCGAGAATGCAACAGAATTGATCCAACTGGTGTGTCCAGTAAATGGGCCCGCTACGACCTGTCCCGTTGCTGCATCCCACACGCGAATAGTGCAATCTTCCGAGGCAGATGCGATACGCTGTCCGTCCGGCGAGAATGCAACAGAAGTGACATCAGAGGTGTGTCCAGTAATTGGGCCCGCTACGACCTGTCCCGTTTCCGCATCCCTCACGCAAATCGTGTAATCCCACGAGGCCGATGCGATACGCTGTCCGTCCGGCGAGAATGCAACTTGGACCGATATGGTGCCAATGTCTCCAGTACATGGGTCATCTATGACCTGTCCCGTTGCCGATTCCCACAGGAGAATCGTGCAATCTTCCGAGGCCGATGCGATATGCTGTCCGTCTGGTGAGAATACAACAGAAAGGACCCGATCGGTGTGTCCAGTGAATGGGTCAGCTACGACCTGTCCCGTTGCCGCATCCCACACGCGAATCGTGTGATCCCACGAGGCAGATGCGATACGCTGTCCGTCCGGCGAGAATGCAACAGAATTGACCCCATCGGTGTGTCCAGTAAATGGGTCTGCTATGACCTGTCCCGTTGCCGCATCCCACACACAAATCGTGCAATCTTCCGAGGCAGATGTGATACGCTGTCCATCTGGCGAGAATGCAACAGATTTGATCCAACTGGTGTGTCCAGTAAATGGGTCCGCTACGACCTGTCCTGTTGTCGCATCCCACACGCGAATCGTGAAATCTGCCGAGGCAGATGCAATACAATGTCCGTCCGGCGAGAATGCAACAGAATTGATCCAATTGGTGTGTCCAGTAAATGGGTCCGCTACGACTTGTCCCGTTGCCGCATCCCACACGCGAATCGTGCAATCTGCCGAGGCAGATGCGATACGCTGTCCGTCCGGCGAGAATGCAACAGAATTGATCCAACCGGTGTGTCCAGTAAATGGGCCCACTATGACCTGTCCCGTTGCTGCATCCCACACGCGAATCGTGCAATCTTCCGAGGCCGATGCAATACGCTGTCCGTCCGGCGAGAATGCAACAGAAGTGACTGAACTGGTGTGCTCAGTAAATGGGCCCGCAACAACCTGTCCCGTTGCCGCATCCCACACGCGAATCGTGTGATCACTCGAGGCAGATGCGATAAGCTGTCCGTCCGGCGAGAATGCAACAGAATTGACCAATTCGGTGTGTCCAGTAAATGGGCCCGCTACGACCTGTCCTGTTGCCGCATCCCACACGCGAATCGTGCGATCACTCGAGGCCGATGCGATACGCTGTCCGTCCGGCGAGAATGCAACTGAATTGACCACATCGTCATGTGCGTAAATCGTCATTTCCAGTGCTGGCCAATGAGACAACTGCCCACGTTCAAAGGTCAATGTGTGAGAAAATTGGTGAAAGTATTGATTGAAGACACGGGAAGAGCTTGGGGCGAAAGGGAGAGCGGAGACATAGATATGTGGAGCACTTCTTGCGACCGCCATGCCGAAGTACCGCACAAATGTGGATGCGTCATTCACCAATCCCAACAAACGCTTTACCCCCATTTGCGATCCCTATCACAATTTTATGCAAAAGTCACTACATGTCAGATCGAATTATGGATACACATACCTCCCGCTGCAACCATAACACCAGAGATGACAATGCTGGCAAAGCGACACCCACACTGTTCTTCATGCTGAGAACCTCCAGCCAAAAGAGAAACTTGTCCTCGAAAAGGGATCGCAGTTTTGTGAATAGATCGTGCTCGAAAATGAGACTTGCTAGATGCCTGTCCCAGAAAATGCAGGCATACGATAGAGCAGGTGGAATGTGTTTGGAAATTCGAGATTCAATGTCCGGAACGTCGTTGTTGGCAAGATATGCCGACTCCAGTTCGCAAATGTTGAATTGAAGTTTATCGAGCATTAAGCCAAGGCAAGAATGTGCCAATTGATGGTGGGCATCGTGGATGTCAACATAAAACACGTCACTCTCCTCATTCGTCAGAAAGTCGTAGAATGAGGTGTGGAGAGGAACGATTGGCAGCGTTCGATCGGATGAGGTCACGTTGCTCAGTAACGAGCCGAGGTATGAGAGAATTCTAAGAACAAGACTGGAATCGTCGGTTTTGGATGCATAGCATCGCAGAGTGATCAGGGAATCGATAGAGAAGGGCTTGACTGCAGCAAGAAGCTGCCCCATTATGGACCGAAATACACCCTGTGCTTCACGTGAATTGAGGTATTCTTTGAGTATTTCTTTGTATAACTCGTCCAACGGTCCTTGTCCAGTCTGACCTCGAGCGCGTCCCAACAAGCGTTCTACGCACTGTATCTCGCTAAGGCCAAGACTGGCAGAGCTGTTTATGAACCCGCATGCAACGGCTGCCCATTGGAAGACGCCCTCAGCCGCCTTTGTCAGTTTGTCACCGTGCGCTTTGAATAAGGTCGGAGACAGCTCGCTTCGAAGATACACGCCAATATCTTCTTCCGTCCTGGCTAGTTTGGCATCGTTTATGGAGAGGGTGCGGACAGACAATGCGTTGGAAAATGCAGGTCCGATGCCATTCTCCGGCCTCGACGTTATGAGAATACGGAAGTTTGAGGGCAATTCAGAGAGGTGACGAGCTAGAAAGGTGTGCAATCCTTTCTTGTCGATCGAATCTCCACTCTCGTCCAACGCGTCGACGACAATAAGGATTGGATCGTCAAGCTTCAGGTTCTTGAGCGGTTCAAGGATAAGCCGATCAAAAAGTGTACGATAGTCTCGGGAATTACGAAGAGATGATTTCTCCTTGATGATCTTCCCAAGGGCGAGCTTGAACGCAGGATTGTGATCGGAGAGGTCGCAAGCAAGTGTCGTGAACAGCTGGTATGCCTTGCCTTTGGACCCTTCCCCTCGCCGAAAAGCAAAGTAAGAGCCGAGCCACGTCTCCTCGAACCGACGCGCGACTTCGTGTGCAATCGAAGACTTCCCAGTGCCTGCCTGACCGAGGATGACGAGGGTACGTTCAGATTCGGGATTCTCGACCCACTTGAAGCTGTAGTCGAGAAGGTCTTGGCGTGTGCCTTCGAGACAGCGCTTCTCATCTCCGAATAGCCAGCCTCCCGCGTGAGGCAATCCTCTGATGATTGCACCACATTCTGTGTGCTCCTTGTCAGATCGACGATTCGGCTCTCTTGGAACTACCCACCTTCTAGTTCTTGGTTTGACAAGTCTAATCGGTTGCGGTGTTGACTGAGTTGTGGAAGGAGACCGAAAAAATTCAGGTTGGCCTGCAAAAATGTTTTGAATGGGCGAAAATGGACAATGGCACTTCCGACAGACCTGGTATACTTGAAGAATCATCGACAATTTTGTATCATATTGCTTGACCTTCTTCAACAGATCGTTACGAAGAAGGAGCATTTTGATTCCTTTCACTTCAGCACATTCTTTCAGTGCGGCGTCGATCCCGTGCAAGTCGCTTGATTTGGATTAGACCACGAGATGTTCACTGGCGATAAGGGGAAAACACACCTCTGAAAGGACCCGAAGATAGCGAGCAGGTCGGGTGGCAGTTCGTCTGTCTTCAAATCGTGGTTTCGGCACATATTACCAACATTGACAACGACACTCCCAACTTTCGCTAGTTTCTCCATCACCAATTTCCACTCTGCCTTGCACTGCTTGACCTCCTTAAATACTATCATCAACACAGAGGACGTTTAGGGTAAGACGAAGCACTCACATCCCGCATCTTGAGAGCCTGAAGAATGAGGCCCGCGGCTGGAGAGATATAGGGTATCCCTTTAGCCAGGGAACTGAGCTCCTTCAAGGCCGAAAGAGTTGGCTCTATCGCGGCCGTCACAAGGTCAGCCCCTCCGGCGATCGGCTCCGATGGGGCAGGATCGGTGCGATTAGAGCCTTGACAAGACACTCGTGAGCGATTAGAAACGACGCATTAAAGTAGTACATACAGGTAGGGTGATCATTGCTGGAGCCGGGATTACGAGAAGTTGGAACTCGTTTCCTCCAAATGGACGACATATTTCGACTTGGTATTGAAGATGATGATGGGACGAGCGAGAGAGTGGGAGAACGTGGCGCCTCAAATGCACTTGTATTTGTACACGCTTTGCGGCGTCAGGCTGTTTCCATTACCGTTCGTGCCTGCGCTATTTACTTCAGCACGTCAGCGCTCTGATCACCCTATCATTGTCCACACCGGACCACTACTGTGATGGGGATGTAAGTCCGGGTCAATGTACCAGGTACTGTTAGTCTGCTACTAGTAGTCGCATCTCATAAGGTGGGATGTTGGTTTAGCGTGCATCGGGCCGTCGAGGTTCGAGAGCGGAGTCTCTATTCACCCATCCATGCCAAGACAAAAATCTGACCTCCGAGGTGCTAGTCATTGTATCATTTTCGGTCCTTTTCCACCCATGCGATGAGAAGTAGGTTGTCCAGCATATGCGTAACTATATAACAGTGTGTGTAGATCGTCATCTAAATCTGATCTTGCTGTGGACTTGGTATAGCCACTCTACTAGGGCCTCGCGCCCTTTCATTCAGCAGCCAGCAACTTATCCAATTTTGCCTGCAACGTTATAACCCCATCAGCAGGTCTACCCTTGTAAAACAAAAACGGGGTCCTTAACACCGCACCTTGACTGCATCCATATACACGTCCGTGATCACCCAGTGTTCACGCTGCATCGCCTTGCCATGGATCGCAAGGGCAAGATCCTTCGTCATGACACCATCCACGTCGATCACCTCCACGCACGCCTTTTCAAGCGCTTGTACAAACACCTTTAGCCGCTCGTTCCCATCCAGATTCGCTCGATGCAGCAGACCACGCGTCCAAGCGAATATCGAGGCCACCGGGTTCGTCGAGGTCTCGCGACCCTTTTGGTATTCGCGGTAATGTCGCGTCACGGTTCCGTGCGCTGCTTCGCTTTCGACGGTACGGCCGTCTGGCGTGATGAGCTCGGAAGTCATCATGCCGAGAGAGCCAAAACCTTGAGCGAGGATGTCGGACTGCACGTCTCCGTCGTAGTTCTTTGTTGCCCAGACGAAGCCGCCGGAAGACTTGATCGCTTGTGCGACCATATCGTCGATGAGACGGTGCTCGTAATAAATACCTGCTTCCTCAAATGTTTTCTGGTATTCACTTGTCATTCACGGCGCTATCAACATCATTGTTTGGTCAGCAAATAAGTAAGACACGAACGTCTCATAGATCTGCTGGAAGATATCCTTGAATCGGCCATCGTACTTCTTCAAGATAGTATTCTTGGTAGACAGGAACTAACAATAGAGCGGTGAGTCTGCACGAAAAGGCGACAGCACCAGTCGGACGTACCAACGTCATCTTCTTGGACAGCGCCATCTTGAACGAAGAGTGAGCAAAGCCCGCAATCGACTGCTCATCATAACACAATCAACATCCCCACGACAAGTAAAGGCGACAGAGAGAACTAACGTCATCGGTGTTATACATCGCAAGGGCAACCCCTTTGCCTTTGAAATCAAACACGTCCAGCGTGGTCGGTTCGCCCCCACCCTGGGGTGTATACACGAGCTGGAGTTTCCCCGGACCAGGCGCCACGAAATCCGTCGCGCGATATTGATCGCCAAACGCGTGGCGGCCGATCACGATAGGCTTAACCCAACCCGGGATCGGTCGCGGAATGCGCTCGAGTACGATTGGCTCCCGAAAGACGGTGCCTCCGAGGATGTTGCGGATCTGCACACGACCGACCCGGTAGCGAAAACATCAAAAAGATAGGAAAGAAAATTTCAGGTTAAAAGAGGCGTACGGTACCATTCGGCGAACGCCACATCTGCTTTAGTTTGAACTCTTCCATGCGTGCCTCGTCGGGCGTGATGGTCGCGCACTTGATCCCGACATTATACTTGAGAATCGCTTCTGCAGACTCGATCGTCACCCGGTCATCGGTCTATGTGGTTTGGTGAGAAGAGCAAGGGGATCAGAGTGATCGAAGACATACCGCGTCGCGATGACCGAGACCGAGGTCAAAGTATTTGATATCGAGTTGCAAGTATGGAAGGATGAGCTTTTAGGAGGTCAATTATAATACAAAGGAACAAAAATCGGAGAAATCTTTCTTGGAGACGCACTTGTTCTCTGATCTTCTTCCAAATGATGCGCGTCATCTCATCGCCGTCAAGTTCGACGATCGGGTTTGTCACCACGATCTTCTCTCCTGGATACATATATGGCGCCGCGGTATAAGCGCAAAAAAAAAGGGGGGGACCGGCGGTGAATAGCGTGGGTGGTGGGCGGAGGGACAGGAACAATGAGTCTAGCAAGTCGTAAATGAAGGAGCGCAATAAACTTACGGTTCCATGACATGGTGCTAGCAAAGCCTCGTGAGAGTGCAGTTGCTACGAATGGGGTAAGATAGGACTTGGTTCGCGGGAGCCTCCCACGAAATATGGTGCGTGAAAGCATCGTGGGAAGCGAGGGGGAGTATTTCTGCACAAAGACGGGAAATAATCAATATGACCCGTCTGTTCTACAGATACAAAACGGGGTGAGTAAGTGGTGGTAGTGATATAAGGTAGAATAGGAGGGGTAGGGGATGACGCGATGACGCCCGAGGCACCGGGGCAAGCAACAAGGCTGACACTCTGCTGGCAGGGTCACCGGCTAGACTCGTCGTCAGCCAGCAATCACGGCGGAATCAGAAACCACCCTCTTTAACTGTATTTTATTTGTTAACGACACATGTGTAACAATGGTCAAGCGCTGTCACCGCCAACAGGCAGCGAGATGATAATCCTTTCCACCAGTCTCTGCATGACCTCCGCCTTCAATTTCCCAACCGCCAAAACCTCTTCATGGGATACCGTCGGACTCGGTGACCGTTCAAGCGCCTTCCCAGCGAGCTAATAACCAAGTGTTCAATACGTCGCTCGCCGAACTGTTTCCGCGGCAAGCGATAATCTCGCACGTACCTCGGCCTCCAACTCCTCCTTAACGCTCTTCCTCCGATTCCCATTCTCTCCAACCCCAACGACCATATTCGTAACCAAACTGAGCACCAACACCCTCAAGCCCTCATCGCGAGCCGCGACGACCTCCGGTACCGTACTCATGCCCACGACGCTAGCGCCCGCGGAAGCCAAAAACGTCGCCTCTGCGCGAGTCTCGTACGTCGGACCGCTCACCCACGCATACGTTCCCTCAGCGAGTGCATCGCGCTGGAGACCGAGAGCGTGGGCGGCGCGGAACGCTGCCAGGCGTAGAGGGCGCGAATAGGCGTCCGAAAGGGCCACGAATCGAGCCGAGGTGGACCGGGTGAGCGGGCCGAGAAGCGGGTTGAGTCCGGTTAAGAGTGGGAGCGCGATGTGGTCGTCGATGACGACGACTGAAAGAAAGGGGAGCCCAAAAAAAAATCAAGATGGGTGGTGGCTGTGTGTGAAGATGCGGGACTCAGACGCAACTGGTTCCAACAGGTACATCTGCTTTCAACGATCCTGCCGCATTTGTAACTGCAACAAGTATGTAGTGGCGTAAAAATTTCCATTTGGTGAAGAACCCACTGATGAGATCTTGCACGCCGAGAGCTGCCATTAAACGGATAGGATATACAACGGTGGCGAGCGAGTGACCCTCGTAAGCATGGAACTAGATAGAGTACGATGTCAGCCCCCAGCAAAGAAAAAAAACGACTACCGTACTCGTCCAAGCATGGCGACGACCGGCACATCCCCGACCTTCCCAAAAGCGAGGTCACTGCGATGTCCTGGGACTATGATACGAGGTGTTCAATCCCCTCTACTCGAACCCCCGTCTTGAGAGGACGTACCGGTACTCTCTCCGAACCCCTCGAGTGCATTGTACGGTATGATCACACGCTCTGTAATACTTTCCGCGAGGCTTCCGAGACCGGAACCGCACACGATACCAACGCGAGGCTTACAAAGATGAAGAGGAACGAGTTGTGCAAGTTTCAGAATATTCTTCGCACATGCAGCATCAACATCCGACGTGGCAGCGGACATTCTATCTCGATATCACATGATCCTATTAACGGGTAAAATACACAGGCAGCCAACAAGGGCCGAATAACAACTAACTTAGTTATATAGACTATGTACACAAAAGGTGCGGAGATGGCGTGCGATGAAATGCCGATGATTGAATATGATCATGTCCGAGTGACAAGTGGGCAGAGCAAAGACCAAAGCAAATATGAAAGAGAAATTACACGAAAATCCAACCTTTCACTAAGACCCAAGCTGGATCCCGGGCAACCACTCCCCAGACTCATATCCAACCCCTTTCTCGTTCCCAAAAGCAACGCCGACTGAACCAAGTTCAAGATCCAATTCGTGTTCGGGGAGGGGTGCAACAACCGTTGGAGCCGAGTACGGAAAGGGTCTGGCGGAAGGTTGGGGGACCACGAGGACCGCTGGACCGAACTCCATCGAGCCCGAACCCTCAAGGTCGAGCCCCGAAAGTCCACGCGGGTACCGCACGCTCTTCGTACGCACGCGAACATGGGTGTGCTGCCGCACGGGCATTGCCTTATCTAGTGGTTCACAGCTATCTAAACCTTCCTCGCAGTCCTCCACTACCGGGAACAATCGCGGCGACCCGACCAGTAAACTCGACCGGGATGTAGCATCGGGAAGGGCAGTGAAAGGTGTGTGCCGCACGAGTTGCGAAGACCGTACAGGTGTTGCAAAACCAATGTCTGACAAGTGTGCGCCTCCACGAAGCTGCTTGTTCAACCAAGCCCGCCGCCGGCCGCGGACCTCGGCAATGGCAAGCAGTGCTGTGTCATCCGCAGCCGCATTGCGCTGGGCGGCAGCGGTGCGAACGAGATGCTCACGTAGCAGGAAAGCACGTCGGGACAGTGCGGCGAAGGCTTCTGCGTCCGGATCATGAAGGGCCAGGGCAGCCGGCGTACCATGGCGAAAGGCACATGTAGAGTCCGGTGTATGCACAGAGGAACTATCAGATTCAGTGCAAACAGTGCGGGATAAAGAGGCAGTCTCTGAGGCTGCATCATCCTCGTACGCGAAGAGGTCTTCTGGTACCGTGGCCGTTTGGCAGTCAAACGAAAAGTCGGGAAGGGGAAGTGAGACGGTGGAGACCGCGTACTCGGCCAAACGAGCCATATGTTCTTCTGTGCGTCGAAGCGTACTTTGTGCGATCCAGACGGTGTATCCACAGGAAGGTAGACGAGACTTGAGCTCTTGTACAACGAAGCGCCGATACGCATCAAGTAGACCAGACCGAGCACGTTGGCGGAGCTCATTCGACGCTGTCAAAAACCTGTACATCGCATCTTGCTCAAATTGTTGGTATGTATGCGGTGGCGTCGGTGGTGGTGGTGGTGGCGGCGGCGGCGGCGCTACGAAAGGCAGCTGAGCGGGAGGGGTGCTATTTGGGATGAGGGAGCTGGCTCAACGCATTAGGCCACGAAAGTACAGTCGGAAAGAGTAAAACGCGACATACTGCACCAATTGCATCAGCAACGATCTTTGCTTTTTATGCTTAGCTGGTTTTTTGAACATTGGGGAGATTGGAGAAGACGGGGGCGCTGGAGGAAGTAACGGGGTGGTGATGGGTACGATAGTTTGGCGTAAAACATCTAGGACATCTTCGAGAAAATTGATGCAAGCATGATCCATCATCGGCCAATCCTCTATTTGGCCATCGGTAAAAACAACCGAGACAGTAAGCGAGACGACATCGAAGGTGACTTCCTCGAGGATTTCCGTGAGCCAGGCAGAGGAATCGAGCGCATATAATGAACGAGGCTGTTCAAGATCTGCAGCGGCAAGGATGGCGAGCTGAGAATCCCAGTTCGGGGGAAGTGGTTGCAGATCAGTGGGGATAAATGAGATTGAGAAGAGCATGACGGGGACAGGAGGATGGGAGACGAGACGAAGCCGCATGGTATTATGTTGTATGTGAATGAAGTGGGATTAAATATAGATGGTGGGTATATGCGGACAGATTCAAAGCGCTGGTCTGAGAGTCTGCGTGGGAAAGAGTCAATGAGAAGCAATAAGCCGAGGTTCGCTCGAGAACATACCAATCAAGACAGGGTTGGTCTGTCGTCGGGTCACAGACGGGATCAAAGTTGATATCGAATGGCGCGTTTTAAAGGGCAGCGTCGGGGAACGAGTAACAACCTGATTTGGCACTCTGCTTCCGATTGGGGATGAACAACGTTCTATCTGTTTCCAAATTGGAGGATGATAGAAGGGACGGTTGAGACTCGCGTTCAACG
Organism: Lactifluus volemus; assembly: GCA_022376515.1. Lineage (NCBI taxonomy): Eukaryota > Fungi > Basidiomycota > Agaricomycetes > Russulales > Russulaceae > Lactifluus > Lactifluus volemus. The sequence goes on from WTXI01000021.1 coordinate 277,336, forward strand.
TCGATCGGTCGTAGTCTGACAGCCTTGAAACGAAAGAAAAGGAGTGGGTGGGTATAAATCCAAGCCAAAACGGGGCAAAATGAGAAGGAAAAGGGAGGGAGAAAAGAAAGATGGTATGTTACTGACGAGCCAAAAGGCCGTCTTCGGCGACAGACGAGCTAGAAGCCCGCAGTTGTGGAGGCAACCTAATAACCAATCATTGATGAGCGGTGTACGTAAACGGTCAGCTCCCTACCCCTCTGGTTGCTAATGCGTCTATTCGGTCCCAAATGCCCCACACTCCCCTTCTAATTGGTGACATCACAGAGAAGCCAAACTATTCAATGCATGTGAGGCCCTTTTTTGGGTGGCTCACTCTCCTTAAACAGCATATCTACTTTACTTGATGCTCTTTTATGGATCCTTCTCGACGAGCTCAGCATTCTTCACTCGTTTTTAAGTTCTCAAATATTGCCGAGATTAATTTCAAAAGGCCCCACCATTCAGGCACCGCCTCTTTTCAGATGCAGATGTCTATGAACAGGATGGGAAGGTTGACCTGAGCCCGGGCAAGGCGGGCCTCTAGAGACTCGTCCGCTTCTCTCTGTTCTGCATCCAGCTTCATCGTCTCGCGGGGTCGAACACGAAAACATACGGCGGGCCGGCGGAGCAATGCCCATGGGGTCCGTCAACGCCGCGTAATGAAGCTCGTTGTGCTTGTCCGTGTTTTTGACGTCGTGGTAAAGGACGAGGCGGCGACGTTAGAGCTCTATCTCTCCGCTAAGTTGAGTCTCGTCCAACTTGTCCAGTAGCGAAGGCCGCTTCATAGATTGCGAGCCGGTATCATCGTAGTTTTGTAGCTGTTGGGGTATCCCGGCAAGGAGAAACGCGGGTAGGATCGAGGTGTTTGCGATCAGGCTGACGACATGACTGTATGTATGCATACAGTCGGGCGACCTGGAACGATGACATTATTCAGCCTGAGGTCGGATTTTTATTTAGTAAAGTCTGTATTTATATTCCGCTATTGACAAACATGCGGTCCCCCGGGGGAGTGGGATTGGACATGGTGGAGGGGGAGGGGTAGCGGAGTACTGGACGGGTTCGCGGCGGAGGGGCCTGAGGTCAGATGACGGATACGGAAATGACCGAGGGCCGGGTCCCTGGGGATTAAAATTGATCGATTGATGAATGGCGACGCTATGCGGAGATAGAGGTCCAGGTTCTCGATGTGATCCGAGGGCAGCTGCTTCTAGGTACTTGCAAACTTCCCTCCTCACGCGCTGGAATGACAACAGCTGCTGATAAGCTAGTTCTTTTTTCGAATTGCCAGTAGGGAAAGTTGAAGTCGAGCCTTGCACTCCCAAGACAAGGGCAGAAGAAGGGATATAAGAAACCAGCAGGCTGCATGGAGTTTTTTTTTTGGGGTGACTGAACATAAAAAGTTCAATGAAAAACTGCTTTGGCATTTTCACATTTTCCTGATGCAACTTATTGCAAAGTTCCCACAAGCTTGGTACGGCAACATGGTAGGGCAGTGCTTATAACCGCCGCTCTCCAAAATTGGGATCCTCCGGGATCCTCTGGCATTCAGGACGCTTATAAGGAGAGGCGCCTTGCGGCGCCCGCTTTATAACTAACTTAATAGTTCGGTGTGTCCTGTGTCAAGAAACTCGCAAAGTCACTCTATCAATGGCCGAGGTCTGGCCGCACACCCATGGCAACATATGTCGTTGCATTAGAGAACTTGAGTGTAACGGTTCGCAAGTCGGATGGCACGCCGATATAGCGTAGGTCCCTACTCCAAAGAAATTACGAAAGTTGAAGCTGGCAACGACGCAAGAAAAACCCAAGCCTCAGCAGGGTTTTACAGCACATGTCGACATTTTTTTTCCCCTTCTTCTGAGAAGTTCGATTTCTGGATGCCTTGTCAAGCGGACGATCGTAAATACCCGGATCGACCTGGTTACTGTGTAACCGGCAGCTCGGTGTTGTAGTCAGCATACGTACTGATACTCAAAGTAATTTGGGCTCGAACGTGGAATAGCCGTAAGCCAGCAGGGAGATGAGAGCACATCCTCCTCGATGAGTCGGAGGGAGCGCAGCCAGGACTGTGAGTCCTTGTCGTCTTTGCGAAGCCTATCACCCAAGTATTGTTCACATCAAGATCAACTGCCCACTGAGAGGTCATTGTACCTGAGGTGACTATGCGAATTTCACCACTCTTGTCAGCGCTTCTGCACGATACTCCGCTCCGTGGCGTATTTGCTACACGGCCTGCAGGTGGACTTACATTTGTATATCGCGCAAGTCCCCGGCAAGTTCTATTCAATAGTTCAATATAGGTACCACGATGTAGACTGATCGAGTGATGCTTGCTACTAGCTATTGAAGATACGAGAGTGGAGAAAATCATGGCGTGCCGCGAGAATCTCGCCCAGCGGCCACGTCGTTGCTGGGAGACGGTCGTTCGCATTCTCCAGGTTAACCTCGTCTTGTAGACTACCAGAAACGAGATGGGCGGTACGCTTCATGGCATCGTCAACCAGGTGTCGCACGACGTGCAAAAGGAGCTGCTGTGCGGCATACGGGCCCAACGCGTTCAGGCGTACGGCCGCAGAGAGTACGCCACGCGCATGGAGGAAGAGGTGCAAGTGGGCGCCGCGGTCTGTGTATATGACGTATATGTGATGTGGTCGTGCGCGCGCGCAGAGGGACAGAGAAACGGACGAAGCTCACCGACAGTCAGCCCAAGTGCCGCTCCCAAGATGCCCCAGCAAACGGGGAGGTGGCCTAGAGCGTCAGATTCACCGCGTCGCACGCGCAGTTTGAGTGCAGCGACCAAAGCACCCGCCCGGCTCTCACGTTCGTCTTTGTCCGAGTCGGGAAGGCAAGTGCCAATAGTACGAGCTCCCGCGGGTGCTGACGTCAAAAGAGGAGGGCGAGTAAATCCCTTGGTATAGAGCGTGAGAAGCGCGGCGCCCTGTGCGAACGATGCACGGCGTGAGACGTCATTCAGCGTGGTTGCATCGTACAGAGCATCGAGACGGGCGAGCGAGGCGAGCGCCACGTCGAGTTGAGTTATCTCCCCGCTGACGTATGCTGCGGAGACGCGGTGCGCATCGCGTGCGAATGGTAGCGCGCAACGTGCATAAGTCTCCACTGTGTTACGGAGAAAGGCGAGGATGTCTGAGCCGGCAGGCCCAGGCACTTGGAAAAGTGCATGGGCAGCCGTGGATTCGAGACCGGAGGATGCTACAAATGAGCCTGTCGGGAGGTTGGCATCTGAAAGAATGAGTAACAAATAGGCCTCTTGGTCGTCCATTCAAGTGACAGGCTTGGCGGGATTAGCCTTACACGTCATCCCGCTCAAACCACGTGCATCTCTCACTCACACTCTCTGTTGTTAGACCTTACTTTGGCTTGCCCGTTCGTGCCGCAAACACGATGCGCTGTCGGATTTTGCCCTGCGGGACTCCCAGACAAAAACAAACAAGACACTTGACCTCCAAAGCGGACCATCGCAGGTACGTTGATCAACAAGCCAGTTTATTAAGCACTCAAACACCAGGTTCAGTGACACGCTGAGCTACACGAAAGAAACAACGAGCGACAAAATTTATATGTAACAGTCATCCAGTCCTTCAGACGATACAATCAGACAAGGGTTCTACATTGAAAGTCGACACTCAAAACTTGAAGCCGCCTGTAAGATCCATGGTACGGAAGGGGTCATACTTCTCCTTTATCTTGCGCAGACGCTCCACATTGTTACCGTACATTTGCTCCAGTGGGGTACCATACAACGCATAGTTGGTGTAATGCGCTGCGTGCTTCAGGTCCTGGCCATCCTTGATCCCAGCCTCGAGCAATGAGTTGCTCAATGCGCGCATCTCCTTGTACATCACCTGGTCGTGACCCTTGTCGTTCCACCCAAAGTAGAGGCTAGATGGGAGGATGGTTCGGGAACGGTCTGGAGGGTACGCCGATGGTCCTCCATGCCTGAGGATGTCGTGTTCGAACGGATCAAGGCTAAAGAAAATCAGTATGTCCTTGTCGTGTTTGCTGAGCTTGTCACCCCAAGCCTAATCACTTCAATATCAGCTAACGGTTCACCAAGAGACTATCGTACCTGGACGCTTCGATAGCTTACCTGAAGGTCGTCAATGCCTGCCTTCATAACAGGCGCAGTGTAGTGTAACATGGGAATCCCATCAAACCAGCCGCTTTTGAGTATGAGTAAGGCTGTACATCAATGGAAATTGCGCTGCACTCACCGCTTGCGTATAGGAGGGGGGAGACTCATAACGAATTGGACAAAATCACCCTTGATGATGGACTTTGAAGCGTTGGGGAGACTCAGTAGATGGTCATATAAACCAGCAGGAGGCTCGGGCCCATCGTAGAAGAGTACTATTGAAAACCCGACCTACTCTGACTGTTACGGAACAGATTGCACATGAAAGGGATGATATCTTACTGTGCCATGATCATAAAATATCTGGCCCAGCTGGGAAGCCGTGCGGTCATGTTCCTCTGCCAGGAAGTCGGCGAAGGCTGTATAGGCCGGCCTTATCTGATCACCTACAAAACCCATCATAGCAGCCTATAAAGTCGCGAACAAAATATAAGCATGGCCCTTTATCACTAGAAGCAATGACATACCCAAACATCGGTTTGCTGGTGGGTCTTAAAAGTGAATCTAGTGACGATTCCCTGACAAGTTCGATATAGTTATCGGTCCAATAAGAGGCATTTCCCGGTAAGCTCACGTAGTTATTCAACCCTCCCTGAAACGTGATACGATAGTTAGAACCACTACTTGGTGCTCAGAGACGCTACTTGATTGTACCTTGAGCGCAAACCAGAGATCTTCGTCCCTCTCTGTCACTTCCTTCACTTGCCCGTTTGGAAGCACGATTTGCATCGCCGTGAGTGTGTCAATAGTGAGGCCATATTTATTGGTCTTCCAGGAATACCCTATTAGACGAAAGTGGTGTTAAGTCTGATGGGATGGAGGCTCGTGAAAGCTGGGACGACGACTGACCTCCACCAAGGATGAAGCCACCGACGCCGACACCATTCAGCCGACCTCCGACAACGTTGAGGCCCTTGGGCACAAGGTACGAATACACTTCAGTCCATGTAAGCCCAGCTCCAATATCGACCGTCCCTAATTTCTCGCGTAGGACAATATCGTTAAATCGGATCATGGAGATTTGCACGCCAGGGGTGGCAGAAAAACCGGGATTGGGATTGTGGCCAGAACACCTGACAGCGAAAGGCGTGCGTGTCAAGGCAAGTTCATGAAGCTACGGTGACCTGTAAACAGTGTGTACGACGCAGAGAGGGTGCAGTAATTTACTTACAATCAGGCCGATGTCCTCTGGTGTGCCGGGCCGCACTGAGCATGCAGATTCTTCGGTAGTCGAGTTGATCCAGTGAGAAATGTCAATTTTAAACTCAGGAGACCCTGTACGTTCGGAATTAGAGATTTATAGTAGCATCGGTGAAGGGAACAGAGACTCACCTGGATAAAATACCTGTGACGCAGGTGAGACAGAAGTCGCTATCGCCTCACATACAAGGCGGTAGTCATGGGCCAACGTTGTCTGTGCATGTTCAGTGGGATCAACACAGCTAAAGTCAACCTGTCTTTGCGCGGTCGTGGTGAGGAGAGCAGGAAAAATGAGAGCACAGCCCAAAAAAACGGCCCTCAACATGACTGTGCAGCGGGTACTAGTATAATCGGAACGGGCTCCGCAATAGTAATACGGAGCCAAGTCTCGTACTTCTACCTTTTATTTATACTGGACTGCCATAAAATTTGTGCCTCCAAGCCGCTGTCAATGCAAGGGAGACGGATGGTGAATACTGTATAAGAACGTCAACTTTACCAACTTTACCATTCAGTTGTTCGGCAAAGTCCGGAATGGATTACTGAAGCGACTTTTCACTTGGACTTTCATACATGCTGTGAAGAACGAAACGACGATTTTGATAACTACCTGTTCGAGTAATCCTATCTAGATCAGCACTAATGGGTTGACCTGTCATTCCACCGTACTACTAGTAAGCGTGAGTCGCTGCGTGAAGGCTCGAGGGTCGGGACCCCCAAACTAGTACTGTACCGAAGCAAGCCCCGAAGAAAAGGCGGAATGTCCTCCGAATGGGTTGATCTCGGGGTCTTTAATGAGGTCATTGTACAAGGTAGTAGTATAGTCGTAATAGAATTGTACTGACGCCGTTCAACTCAGTTCAAACTTCAAAGATAGCCCTGCGATGAACCTACGTGGACAGTCCGGCCACTGTACCAACTTGCCATCATGCCCGCGCACAAAGGTAGGTTGTCGTGCTCAGGTCATCTGATTTATGGAAGAGTACTAGTACAACAACAGAGCCAGAAAGCGCCAGGAAATTTGAAGCTCAGCAACGACTCGGAATCCCGAGGACCCGAGGACCAGAGCGCCGTTTTTGTTCCATAACGTTCAAACACTGGAAATTCGAGTGCGCTCACTTCATACTAGCAGTTGAAACTTAAATTTAAATATAGTATAGTCCTATATCATAGTGAGCTCTGTGGAGTTCTGTTGAGACCTGGAATCCAGGAAATTGGGTACGGCTCGAGAACATCTTCAGTATTTTCCATACCACGAATCGACGCCACACGCTTTACACGCCTTACGGTGCTAGAGTGAATTATTTTTGTAGATCGATTATGGAGAACCGCAGAGTCTCGCAGAATGACACGTCCCGGGCCTCTTCTGGTTCTCGTTTCCGTTCAAACGGTGACGATATCTCGTTGTCCTTCAATTGGTTTCCCCTGCTGTAATGGGGAGTCTGCAGATCTAGATTGACACGTGCCAGTGGTTGTTCGATTGCAAGTGCCCTCAAGAGTGCCCTGTTCCTAAGTTCGCCCAGGCAACTCCAACACCATTCGATGACTTGAATGATAGCTGATAATCATTCATAATGTAAGCATGATTAACGTTAACCAAGGAGAGGTGACCGTAGAGTAATGGCATGCCAGTGCCACGAGCATGCTGTTCCTGTCAGGCTTCACTCTACAGTACGGGGGCAATCCCCATAAATGTACTGTACCTGGTCTAGTTCCTGGATCAGCCACAAGTTCCTGGTGCCTGGTGGTCTAGTTCGGCTACTGACTTCTGGACAGAATGCAGAATGCAGTGTGCTTTTCTCTTTTTATAGCACAACGGAGAGTAGCGTTTGACGTGGCCATTGGTTTTTTTACCCAATGGCGTTACGCGGTCCTATATGTTGCGTGCTCAAGTCTCCATGACTCAGTCCTTTCGGACGGATATAAATCATGCCGGGGTCTTTCGAGCGTTGCCCATAGCGGTGGCCATTTTCGTTCCCACTGCACTGCCATGTCGAGATTCGCATTTTTAGGGTGGGCTCTCCTACCCTTCCTTGCTGCTGCTACACTGGGCCGGTCCAACATTGCACTTGAAGACACCACCGCTTCTTGTCCACAGAAAGTCTTAGCAGATGATTACGGAGTCACATGTGAGAATATAGCAAAGTCCGTTTCACCTGCGTCGCAGGTATTCTACCCAGGTATGCTCTTGTACTTGTTATACTCGAGTCGCCCAGTAGGAGGGGGAATTTCATGATCTATTTATAACTCTGAGTCCGCGTTCCCAGGGTCGCCAGAGTTCGACGCAGATATTTCACATTGGGCCAACTCCAGCTCTCAAGTATCTGCATGTTCAGTAGAACCAGGGACGCCGCAGGATGTCGCTCATATCGTACGTGTCGCTACATCAGTCGGACCCTCACCGTCTCGTTGATGGCTCTTTATCCCGCCACAGCTTCGCGAGCTTGCCTCGACACACACACCGTTCGCCGTAAAAGGCGGTGGCCATGCTACTAACCCTGAATTTTCGTCGACTCCTGGTGTACATATCTCAATGGTCCGGTTCAATAACATCATCATTCACGAAGACTTGAAGACCGTCGAAATAGGAGCAGGACTTACTTGGACAGACGTATACGCATACCTTGTCCCAAAGGTATCAATGTTGTGGGAGGCCGTCTGGGTGCTGTCGGCGTGGCCGGCTATACTCTGGGAGGAGGTAACGTTGTTTCTGGCTCATCTGTGGTATAGATCTATTCAAGACATACCCACTGCATTTCGCAGGGTATTCATGGAAGACAAGTCAGTATGGACTCACAGCGGATACTGTCACGGAATTTGAGCTCGTGTTACCGAACGGAGAAATAAAAGTAGTAACAGAAGCGGACGAAGATCTCTGGTTCGCGCTGAAGGTGAGAAATCTGAACCTTGGCTGAAATGCAGAAAAAAAGCTCACGACAATTTCATATTCAAGGGCGGATTCAATAACTACGTGGGTTTCGTAACATTGGCCATTCCTCGACTAGTGGGGCTAATCGTTATGTTATATCACCTAGGGAATCGTTACTAAACTTACTGTTAAATCACATAAACAAACCGATGTTTGGGTATGTATTTGTTTCGTTTCAGGAGACGCAAATCGTGACGATGAATGCGGTAGGGGGCCTCGCTTTTCTTCGGGGAGGCTCTAGCAGATGCGGCTCAAGCAACGTTTACCAAGTTTCTTGAACAACCACATGACCACAAGGCAGGGCAATTGGGCGAGTTTTTGTATAGTAATGGCTCGGTAGGTTTTGACAGCTTCTCAGTATTGCACCGACTTAATCATGGCCCAAAAGGTATCGCTTGGCTTGACTCTCTTCTATGACGGGCCAGAGCCTCCGGAAGGGCTTTATGATGAGCTACTGAGCCTCCCAAGCACGTCCAAGTTCATCGTCAAGGGTTCCTTTACAGATTTTGTTTCGACCCAGTTTTTTCCTACATACGAACGGTAAATCTTCAGTCGAATCTAGGCCCTCTGTTTTACCTGTCTCTTTCCATGTAGCATTTACTTCGATGGTATCCCTATCCTACGTTACACCGAGGCTATCATGAAGGCACTCGCAAACGAGACCAAGGTGAGTAGTTGAAGGCTCATATCGATAATATAATCGCGAATTTTGATGTGCGACGTAGTTCTGGGGAGAAAGACTTAGCAAATACGACGAGAGCGTGTTGCTTGTTTATACCCTCGACCCATTCGAGCTCGACTTTTTCTCCCACGGGGGCCCATCTGCCTTTCCACCCGACCGCTCTCGCGTTGTCTTCCCATCCGGCATCTGCTACGGGTGGAATGACAAATCTGCTGATCAGTATATGCTGGATGCAATGCACCGTTCGGCCGCCTCCGTGTTAGCAGCCGGGATTGAAGATGGCCAAGACCTGACAAATGCAGCCCCTTATGTAAACTACGCGTTATTTGGAACGCCGCTGGAAAGGATATATGGCGAACATTTGCAGCGGCTGCGAGAGATCAGGCAGCGGTACGATCCGGGGGTGTCATGGAGCGAGCAGGCGGGTGGAAGTTCTGAATGCGTGTGCGTGGACGAGGCTTCCCGTCGTTCGGCTTGTTCTGGAGTTCCAGATCATAGATCAGTACTATAAACAGTAGATGTCGCTTATTGCCCAAGCTACGTGGCTCAAATTCCACGCAGTGCTCTGCGGAGAACACGAGGGACCGAGCCTGGGTGTGAAGCCCACCGGTATGGAAGAGTCTTATCATGGAAGTCAACCAGAACAGATTGATAATTTAAACTATGAGTTCCTAGTAACAGAACAGTCACGGTCCAGTTACTTGATCGATTGAAAGATAAACAGCTCGCTCTAACTTAGTCCAGATATAGATACGCGCCCCTTGTCCAATTAGGAACCCAAAGACTCCGAAGGTTCCATTCTGTAACATGACATAAGTCCCAGCATCAGGCGAGGATACTAAGTCCCACTGGCATTGCGGAGTGGCGGAGCAGCCGACATTACCTTGCTCTGGGAATTGTTTGTAAAACAGTATAAGTACGTACAGCTTCAAGTTATAACGTAGGTAACAGGGAAGAATTTTGAAACGTGGCGCATGGTGATCGGACCCGGATGAGCGACCTAGTGTCACCCAAGGGTTTCGTGCCTAGTCGACGTTGCTACATTATCACGACTCCATCAGTGAAGTAAAATTCCGTCGCGTTGTTTGCGCCAATCATCACAAGTCTAGTCGAGGCACAGCAGGAAATCAGACACATAATCCACATGACCTTGGGTATGCGTAAGTTGCCAATCCTCTCTTCCACACGAACAAAGGGGCTTGATTAACGCACCGGGTTCAGAGTTCTTCACTACTCCCGTCTCTGATCACATCATCATACATATGAATGGCCAGCGAAGAGAGATACAGTAGTATCACCTCCATGATCGCCATATGTTTCCGGCTCCTCGCGGCTCGTGAAACGCGGTGGTGGTGGGTGCGCGCGTGCCAGTGGACGCGATACCGGGGGAACAGATCACCTGACTCAGAGATGAACTCCCAGCACGTGACACTTGTGGAAGACCGTCGCGGCCGAGCTGACTGCAAATCTTCCAAGTATCCAACGCTTTCACTCCAATGGATAGATATGAAGGAACGCGAAAATGGATATTTTACGCATTTATTGGGACGATAGCAGATGCACTGGACGTCATCCTGACCTTCGTCATACCAGACAAGAGACCACAGAGGAGCATCGTCGTGAGTAAATTATGTTCACTCTCACTGTTACATCCGATAGTGCTCACGTAGCACTGTGCATGAGTCTCCAGCCGTCGGACGTCGACAAGCTCAGCGATGAGGAAATTCTCGAGCCCATAAAGAATGGCTCCAAACTCCACCCTGACGCCTGGGTTGTCAAACTGACTTCCGGAACCGTCGCAAAGCCTTCCCAAGACTTGGACGAAGACGCTTCAGACGCTTCAGAAGCGAACACCCTCGACCTCCTGTTCTCAGAGACGACTATCCCCGTCCCACGCGTCCGCCGCGTTGTGAAACGCCAATGGGGCTTCTGGATCGTTATGGACTACATCCCAGGTTCAACATTAGCTCACGTTTGGCCAACTCTTTCAACGTGGCGGAAACTCCGTGTGGCTTTTACACTGCGCCGCTATGTCCGTCAGCTCCGTCGCCTGAAAGCGTCTGCTACGACGCCGCCTGGCCCTCTGAGCGCACAAGGAGCACGGATATGTGAATCCCCCATCTTTGGTCAAGTTCAATCTCACCGCGGCCCATTCGCCTCGTATTCTGAGCTCTCAGCCTTTTTCAACGAGCGCCACCAGATGGCGATGGATGCCAAGAAGTTGCCTCGAGATGACCCCTCGAGGAAGGATTTATTCGACAATTCCGAACCGCTCGTTCTGACACACCAGGATCTCAACCTTCGAAACGTCATTGTAGGCGAAGATGGTCGCCTTTGGATCATTGACTGGGCATGGGCGGGATATTACCCGCCATGGTTTGAGTATGTGGCTATGCGGAGGCAGAATGAAGATGAGATGATCAGTGGAACAAACGACGAATTTTGGAAAGCGTTGATCCCTTTCATTTGTGGACCATATTTCAAGCAGGAAAGGTGGTTGTGGAGGATGTCACAGGGGTTGAACTTCAGATAAGCGAATGCGTCGTCCTGGCTGGATAAGGTCCACAGTGATTTCTAATTCATCTGATTGGCTACATGGAATGGTGCTCAATGATAGAGCTTGGCGCCAGGTTCCTCAGGCACCCAATACTTGTGATCAGCGCGAACCTCCGCCACCTTCAAACAGCTTGCCTCGGAACCTTTGGGTAAAAATGGGGTTTAGGCATCGTGGGTGGGGAGAGGCAAGTGAGGTGCCTAGTACGTCACTTCTAAGTACGGACCGTGACCGTGTTCAATTCGTTGGGATGGTAGATGAGGGACGTTCACCTCTGGTACGGCATTTTTATGGGCTGAGGGATTACTACGAATAGAAAAATCTGAATGCAGGATGCATACCACAGATAAGAGTACCGGTACGTCTGTAACGGCCTGTTGCTCCGATTCCACTAATGGAGGCGTGGTAATAGAGCACAATACATGAAAACAACAATTGAGTCCAATACTTGCTATGTGTGAAAACCGAAACCCGCAGTGTCATGATATGTGGCTGCCTGAATCGAATATGATGTACCTCATTGCATCCACTGCCTTACGCCATTGTATTCCACATTTGGTAAAGACGTCCCACGATCGCGTCGTCCACAAAACGCTGATGAGTGGCAGTTAGCGAAAACATCAAACCTTGGCCGACGCCGCGACGCGTAAATTTACGGACGGGCAAGTAGATCGAACGCCATAGTGAAAGTACGTCGACAATCCTCACTACTTCGGAACAACCGAGTTTATGTATCCCCAATCAAGCGTTGCTCGAAAGCTCATCACACCCCACAAGCCCTTCTTCAAGCTTCAAGCTTCAAGCTCCGAATCAGAGTCTCACTTCGGAGCTTCTCTGGCCCTCTTCTGATCGCAACAGATGGCCCCTCGAAGACGAGAACGCGTCAAGGTATTGAAGGCCGCCGACAGGAATGGTACGCCTTTTTTCTAGCCCCCACGATGTCCACTTACCTTTCTGGTCCAGGCCAAAATTCACCACGTGTGACAATCAATGCGTTCCCAGTTGAGATACTCTTAGAAATATTCGACTCCTGCCGAGAAGCTGCGATGAAATCGGTGTGGGACTGGCCGCGAGGATGGCCAGGGACATGGCATAAACTGTTACACGTATGCCGAACATGGCGATACGTCGTGCTTTCATCCCCACTCCGTCTCGATCTTTACGTTGACTGCTCAGACGGCAGCCCTGTCAGGGAACTGTTGCATATCTGGCCCCCCTTTCCTATCCAAATCACGTCTTTCAAACTTACGGATAACATCATTGCTGCACTCGAGCACCGTGACCGTGTATCCAAAATCCGTCTCTCGCTAACGTGTTCACGATGTGAGAAACTCTTCGCGGTAATTCAAGAGCCGCTCCCTGCGCTAACAAGCCTTGACCTTGAGAGGGCGTATGGGCGCGGTGATGAGAACTATGACACAGTGCCAGCGCTTCCCGCTACGTTCCTAGGAGGATCCGCTCCACGCCTACAATCACTCACTCTGAGGGGTATTCCATTTTCGACGCTACCTCAACTTCTTTTGTCTTGCAGTGCTCTTTCCGAACTCTCCCTCCACGATATATACGATCTTGGTTACATCTCGCCTGAGGCGATGGTCACGGGCCTCTCCGCCTTGACCAGGCTCACGTACCTTTGCATCGAATTTGATGAAGCTTTTCTCCCCGATCAAATGATCCAACATCCACCTCTCCTCACACGCCCAGTGACCGCAGTCCTCCCCGCTCTCAAGAAGTTCCGTTTTGAAGGGTTCATTGAGTACTTGGAGGACCTCCTGGCTCGAATCGATGTTCCTCAACTCGAGGATTTCAGGATCGTGTTCTACCAGCAGCATATCTTTGACATCCGACAAGTCATCTCTCATTCACGGATGCTCGGGTCATTCAATCGTGCGGAGGTCATATTTGACCTTTACAGTGTCGCCATCCGACTTGATCAACCAGAGGGAACAAATCCCATCAAAACGCTCGAGCTGGGAATCCACGATGGTAAACGGCTAGGTTGGCAAGTCTCTTCTATGACACAGATAGCCACCCAGTCTTCGCATCTACTTTCCAGCGTTACAGAGCTTGACATCCTCTGCGATCTAGTATCGTGTAGTCGTGAAATCCTCATGGACAATACAGAATGGCTGGAACTTTTCCACCTATTCTCTACTGTTAGGACTCTGCGTTTGTCTGGCGAGGTGGAGTCAAATGTCATAGATTCGCTGCAAGAGCTCACTAGGGAAAGCATCGCGGAGGTATTACCTAACCTTCAAAATATCTCCTTTCGCCAGTATCCAGGATACGAATTCGAGCAGCTACTCATAGGGCTATTCTTCGCCTCATCCGATCAATCTGCCATTCCAGTCGGCCTGATGATGAGCCCCTCATTTTCAGCTTATATAAGTTCTTGGCTATAACTACTGTCCTGCTTCATGTTTCGCCTGTCGTTTGTTTTTAATACCTGCTGTTACTCCACGTCCATCATGATTTCACACCGATGATACTTCGTAATATTACTTACCGGGGCACGTGCCCATGTAATTTTGATACGTATATCATGATTTATCAATTATAGCATGTCCGGTGCTGTCTGCATCTCATCAACTTGAAAATATGGGGAGGTTTTATGGCTTGTATACTGGCCACTGTCCAAGTCACGAGTAATACCTGTTATTTCTGGGCCGTTGTCGTGTCCTCCTAGTCGTTGTTACCACCAATGGCTCGATAGTCAGGCAAAGCTGCACCGAAGGTGAGGGATAGTGGGAGACCTTCACTACGTTGGCCCTTACTGACTGGATAAGATTCAAGTCACCTGTACAAATTCCATACAGCAACTTAACGGTTGGTTTCTAATTACTGTAACCTGATCGGCTCAGTACAGTCACAGTAGAGTGGTGCTCATGGTAGAACTTGGCACCTTTCATCAAGCACCCAACAGTGCTTATCAGTGCGAACCTCATCCACCTTCTTCAAAGAGGAACCATGGGGTAAGACGACAGCCACTCCCGGTTCCGTTGTACAAGAAATGATTGAACTTCTCAACCAGAAGATTGAAGATCTCGGTCGTGGTGCACTCCTTGCAATTAGAGTTTTGACTCCCAAACACTGCGCTAAAAAATTCTACAAACTTACTGGACTTCGATTTCGGGATTGGTAGCGTGAGTTGAGGCTTGCGCGTATCGAATGACGTTGAGCGCCGTGACCTGTCATGCTCATACTGGGCACCTCGGCCGCACCTATGTATTATGACATACAAGTTCAACCTCAGCTTCACAGCACAGATGGTGTGACGGGAAAAGTCACAGTACTGAGAAAGAGTAATGATAGATATGATTCCATCCTGAAATGACAGATGGTGGGCTAGCATTGGGCCAGTCAAGTCTGCCACCAGCCAATACAAGGCGTAAACAATTCACCGTACGAAAAGAATCTTAAAGAGAGCCACCGGCGAGATATATGGCCATAGAACATGAAAAATCAGCTGGTGATTGTGGTGCTTCCAGACAAGCCGTGGCATACTCAATGAAGCTTACGATGTCACGGTTGCATTCCGTATTTGATAAAGGTCACATGAAACGTGACGCGTGATTGTTGATACCCGGCAGTTAGCGTGAATTAAACCCTTGGCCGACGCCGCGCGTAAAGTTTACGGACGGGCGAGTGGACCGAACGCCATAGTGAAAGTACGTCGACAATCCTCACCACTTCTCGTCGTAGAAGCAACCGAGTTTATGTATCCCCAATCAGGCGTTTCTCGAAAGCTTGTTACCCTACTAAGATAGATGGCACCTCCAAGCAGCAGGAATGGTACGTCTTTTTTCTTGCGCCCGCGATGTTCACTTATCTGTCTGGTCCAGGCCAGAATTCACCACGTGTGACAATCAATGCGTTTCCAGTTGAGACATTTTCGACTTCTGCAGAGTGGCTACTATGAAGTCATTGGGGCCATACCTTAAGCCGCCGCCCTGGCCGAGAGGATGGCCATGGACATGGCGTAAACTGTTACACGTATGCCGAACATGGCGATACGTCGTGCTTTCATCCCCACTCCGTCTCGATCTTTACGTTGACTGCTCGGACAGCAGCCCTGTGAGGGAATTGTTGCATGTCTGGCCCCCCTTTCCTATAAAAGTCACGTCTTTCGATCTTACAGATAACATCATTGCTGCACTCGAGCACCGTGACCGTGTATCCAGAATCAGCATCTGGCTAACGTGTTTACGATGTGAGGAACTCGCCACGATAATTCAAGAGCCACTCCCTGCGCTAACAAACCTTTACCTTGCGAGGATGTCTGGGCCCGGTGATGAGAACTATGAGACTATGCCGGCGCTTCCTGCTACATTCCTAGGAGGATCCGCTCCACGCCTACAATCGCTCATTTTGAGGAGTGTTCCATTTCCGACGCTACCTCAACTTCTTTTGTCTTGCAGCCATCTTTCCGAACTCTCCCTTCACGACATATATGATCTAGGTTACATCTCACCCGAGGCGATGGTCACGGGCCTCTCCACCTTGACCAGGCTCATGTACCTTTGCATCGGGTTTGGTGGAAGTTTTCTCCCTGATCAAGTGATCCAACATCCACCTCTCCTCACACGCCCAGTGACCGCTGTCCTCCCCACTCTCAAGAAGTTCCGTTTTGAAGGGTTCAGCGAGTACTTGGAGGACCTCCTGGCTCGAATCGATGTTCCTCAACTCGAGAGTTTCAGGATCTTGTTCTACCAGCAGCATATCTTTGACATCCGACAAGTCATCTCTCATTCACGGGTGATCGGGTCGTTCAATCGTGCGGAGGTCACATTCGACCTTTTCAGCGTCTTCATCGGACTTTATCAGTCAGATGGAACAAATCCCGTCAAAACGCTCAGGCTCGGAATCTGTGATGGTCCCGATGAAGGGCTAGGTTGGCGAGTCTCTTCTATGACACAGATGGCCACCCAGTTTTCGTGTCTACTTTCCAGCATTGCAGAGCTTGACGTCGTCAGCGATCCATCATTAGATCATAATGATATCTTCATGGACAACACAGAATGGCTGGAACTTTTCCACCCATTCTCTGCTGTTCGGACTCTGCGTTTGTCTGGCGATGTAGAGTCACATGTCGTATCTTCGCTGCAACAGCTCACTGTGGAAAGTATCGCGAAGGTATTGCCTAACCTTCAAAATCTCTACTTTCGCCAGAGTCGAGGAAGCGAGTTCAAGTTCAAGGAGCAACCCATGGAGCTATTCTTTGCCCCATCCGATCACCCTGTCACTCCCCAGTCGGCGTGATGACCATCAAACGCTCTTCACTTCCAGCTCAGTGTTGTCTATAACTACATACCATCTCTGCTTACGCCTGTCGTTTTTTTTTTTTGATACCTACTGTTATTTCTCGCCCATCATGATCCTCACATGTCACCGGGGCACATTGTCATGAAATTTTGATACCCTTACCCAGGCATATCATGATTTATCAACTGAAGTGTGTCCGTTCCGAGGAAATGTGTTTCTGCATCTCATTAAAGGTGGTGGCCAACTATCAGAGTCACGTGATTCCCCGTTTATTATCCGGGCCGTTGTCGCGTCGTCCACGAGCAATTTTACGCCAGTTGGTTTCTAATAACTGGAATCTGATCGGCTACATGTGGAGTGGTGCGCACGGGTAGAACTTGGCACCTGCGTCATCTGGCACCCAAAAGTACATATCAACGCGAATCTCATTCACCTTCTTCAAAAAGCTCGCCTCACAGGCAGAACCATGGGGTAAGATCTCTTAGCTCAAGAAGCTAACTAAATGGGTCGTCCAGGTCAGACAGCCGTCCCGGCTCCGTTGTACAAGTAATGATTGAACTTCTCCTCAATCAGAAGATTGAAGATTTTGGTCGTGGTGCACTCCTTTGCAATTAAAGGTTTGACTCCCGATGATACGGAGCATTTCTGGAGACTGTGAAGGTCTTGTTTATGAATCTGACCGAACTTATAAAGCGCTGCGATAAAAAAAATGATTCAATAATGTTACTGGACTTCGATTTCGGGATTGGTAGCGTGAGGCTTGTGCGTGTCGAATTGAATGACGTTGAGCGCCATAACCTGTCATGCATATAGGCACCCCCGGCCAGTATGAGGCGTAAACAATTTTCCCTACGAAAAGAGTCTTAAAGGAAGCCACCAGCGAGATATATGGCCATAGAACATGAACAAACGGCCGGATTGTGGTGCTTCCAGGACAGGCCGTGGCATACTGTACTCAATGAAGCTTACAATATTGCATTCCGTATTTTCCGTATTTGATAAAGAAATCCCACGAACCGCGTCAGTCAACAAAACGCTGAGCGGCAGTAAGCGGGAATCATCAAACCTTGGCCGACCCCGCGACGCGTAAATTTTACGGACGGGCGAGTGGACCGAAGTGAAAGTACGTCGACAATCCTCACTACTTCTCGTCGTAGAAACGACTGAGTTTATGTACCCCCAATCAGGCGTTGCTCGAAAACTCGTCACCCCACTAAGCCCTTCAAGCTCCGAATCAGATAGTCTCACTTCGGAGCTCTCTGGCGTTCTTCTGATAGATGGCCCCTCCAGACGAGAAGGCGGCAGGAATAGTACGTCTTTTTTCTAGCACACACATGTTCACTTACCTGTCTGGTCCAGGCCGGAATTCACACGTGTGACAATCAATGCATTCCCAGTTGAGATACTCTTAGAAATTTTCGAGTTCTGCCGAGCGGCTGCTATGAAATTAGAGTTGCCATACTGGGTCCCACAGCCCTGGCCGGGAGGATGGCCAGGGACATGGCGTAAACTGTTACACGTATGCCGAACATGGCGATATGTCGTGCTTTCATCCCCACTCCGTCTCGATCTGTGCGTTGACTGCTCAGACGGCAGCCCTGTCAGGGAACTGTTGCATATCTGGCCCCCCTTTCCTATCCAAATCACGTCTTTCAAACTTACGGATAACATCATTGCTGCACTCGAGCACCGTGACCGTGTATCCAGATCAGCATCTGGCTAACGTGTTTACGATGTGAGAAACTCGCCACGATAATTCAAGAGCCGCTCCCTGCGCTAACAAGCATTGACCTTGAGAGGGTGTATGGGTACGGTGATGAGAACTATGAACAATGCCGGCGCTTCCGCTACGTTCCTAGGAGGATCCGCTCCACGCCTACAATCACTCACTTTGTGGGATGTTCCATTTCCGACGCTACCTCAACTTCTTTTGTCTTGCAACGACCTTTCCGAACTCTCCCTTCTCAGAATATCTATTCTGGTTACATCTCACCCGAGGCTCTGGCCACGGGCCTCTCCGCCTTGACCAGGCTCACGTACCTTTGCATCGAATTCGATGGAACTTTTCTCCCTCGTCAAGCAATCCAACATCCACCTCTGCTCACACGCACAGTGACCGCAGTCCTCCCCACTCTCAAGAAGTTCCATTTTGAAGGGGTCAGCGAGTACTTGGAGGACCTCCTGGCCCAAATCGATGTCCCTCAACTCGAGGATTTCAGGATCGTGTTCTTCCGGCAGCACGACTTTGATATCCGACAAGTCATCTCTCATTCACAGGCGCTCGGGTCGTTCAATCGTGCGGAGGTCATATTTAGCCTTTTCAACGTCTTCATCGGACTTTATCAGCCAGATCCGGTCAAAACGCTCAGGCTCGGAATCCAAGATGTCACGATGAAGGGCTAGGTTGGCAAGTCTCTTCTATTACACAGATGGGCACCCAGTTTTCGTGTCTACTTTCCAGCATTGCAGAGCTTGATATCCTCAGCAATATATCATTGGATGTCAATGAAATCTTCATAGTCAACACAGAATGGCTGGAACTTTTCCACCCATTCTCTGCTGTTCGGACTCTGTATTTGTCTGGCGGTGTAGGGTCACATGTCGTATCTTCGCTGCAAGAGCTCACTGGGGAAAGAATTGCGGAGGTATTACCTAACCTTCAAAATCTCTACTTTCGCCAAGGAAACGAATTCGAGCAGCTACCCATAGATCTATTCTTCGCCCCATCCGATCACCCTGTCACTCTCCAGTCAGCATGATGACCATTAAACGCTTTTCATTTCCGGCTCAGCATTATCTATAACTACATACCATTCCTGCTTACCCCTGTCGTTTGTTGTTTTGATACCTGCTGTTATTTATCGTCCATCATGATCTCACATCTCAATCATTACATAGGACCAGGGCATGTGCTCATATAAATTTGATACCCTTACCCAGGCATATCATGATTTATCGACTGTAGCATGTCTGTTCCGAGGAAATAGATGCTGTCTGCATATCATTAACACTCACTCACGCTCGAGGCATTCGATCATCCCGTGACATTTAGGCTTTATGGTGTCGCCATCAGTCGATCCTCCCAAAATCCTCGAGCTGGGGATCAAAGACGATGCTGGTCAACAAGTCTTGTCTATGACCATAGATATGCACCCCGTCTTCCTTTCTACTTTCCAGTTGCACAGAGCTCGACATCGTGAGCAACACATTCTTTTCGGAGTTGGATGACTCGGATTTTGACGATCTGATGGACAACCTCAGGCTGAGTGGCTGCTCCTTTTAAATCTATTCGCTGCTGTTCCGACCCTGCATCTTTCTGACAGGACACCGTGACAGTCCTTGATCGTATCTTCGCCGTTGGGAGACTCGGTCGAGGGGCAAGCCATAGAGCAATTCATCACCACACGTCAGAATTCCGATCACCTCGTCATAGTCCACTCCCCATAGCGATAGCGATCAGCGCACGTCAATCGGCGCTGATGCCTTTTTGGGACCAGGTATTCATAGAAGTCCGTCAATGTAAGCCCCGCTCAGATTTCGAACGTGTTGGAGTTTTCGTGGATTACAATGTCATCCGTTCGTCTCAGCGAGATGTGTAGACAAAGACACAGATGTATAAAATGCCTGCGAGGCAGACAAAGATTCTGCTGTCCTCGCGCAGGTTACGATATGACTGTCAGCTGTTTGGGCAGCCTCGCGGGGATATCTGGATTCAAAGTCATGGTTGGCTGCGCCTTGCGTGGTCGCAGCGAGGGTGGCGAGAAAGATGAGAGCACACTCTAGGGTAATAGCTCTCAACATAGTCGCACGAGAGGGACATTCAGTTATAAAAGCGATATTCCTGGCACAGCACAGAGCTTTAAAGGACCTTTACAACGAAGCCACGGAAACACTGGCCCAAAGACTACAGTAATGATAGATATGATTCCCATCCCTAAAGTGAGAGATGGTGGGCATTGGGCCAGTCAAACCTGCCCCCAGTACGACGTGTAAACAATTTACCCTACGAAAAGAGTGTTAAAGAGAGCTACGAGCGAGCGAATGACTCGGAACATGAAGAAACGGCCAGCTTCAAGTTCCGGGACAGGCTGTGGCATTAGTCAATGAAGCTTACGACGTTGCATTCCGCATTTGATAAAGAAGTCCCACGGACTCAGGGCTAGCGGGAATCATCAACTTGGCTGACGCCGCACCGCGTAAAGTTTACGGACGGGCAAGTGGACCGAACACCATAGCGAAAGTACGTCGACAATCCTCACCACTTCTCGTCGTAGAGGCAACTGAGTTTATGTATCCCGATCAGGCGTTGCTCAAAAGCTTGTCACCCTACTAGTACTAAGCCCTTTTTCAAGCTCCGAATCGGACAGTCTCACTTCGGAGCATCTCTGGCGTTTTTCTGATCCAATAGATGGCCCCTCCAAGACGGGAAGGCAGCAGGTACATATTTTTTTCTAGCGCCCACCATATTCACTTACCTGTCTGGTCCAGGCCAGAATTCGCCACGTGTGACAATCAATGCGTTCCCAGTTGAGATACTCTTAGAACTTTTCGAGTTCTGCCGAGCGGCTTCTATGAACTACTGTGGTATGCTACCTGCAGACCTGGCCGGGAGGATGGCCAGGGGCATGGCGTACGCTGTTACACGTATGCCGAAGATGGCGATACGTCGTGCTTTCATCCCCACTCCGTCTCGATCTTCACGTTGACTGCTCAGACAGCAGCCCTGTGAGGGAATTGTTGCATATCTGGCCCCCTTTCCTATCCAAATCATGTCTTCCAATCTTACGGATAACATCATTGCTGCACTCGAGCACCGTGACCGTGTATCCAGCATCAGCATCTGGCTAACGTGTTTACGATGTGAGAAACTCGCCACGATAATTCAAGAGCCACTCCCTGCGCTAACAAGCATTAACCTTGAAGGGTGTATGGGTACGGCGATGAGAACTATGACACAATGCCAGCGCTTCCCGCTACGTTCCTAGGAGGATCCGCTCCACGCCTACAATCACTCACTTTGAGGGGTGTTCCATTTCCGACGCTACCTCAACTTCTTTTGTCTTGCAACGATCTTTCCAAACTCTCCCTCCACAACATATCTAATATTGGTTACATCTCACCCGAGGCGATGGTCATGGGCCTTTCCGCCTTGACCAGGCTCACGTACCTTTGCATCGAATTTGGTGGAACCCTTCTCCCTGATCAAGTAATCCAACATCCACCTCTTTTCACACGCGCTGTGACCGCAGTCCTCCCCACTCTCAAGAAGTTCTATTTTCAAGGGGTCAGCGAGTACTTGGAGGACTTCCTGGCTCGAATTGATGTCCCTCAACTCGAGGATTTCAGGATCGAATTCTCCCAGGAGCATGTCTTTGACATGCGACAAGTCATCTCTCATTCACGGGCGCTCGGGTCGTTCGATCGCGCGAAGGTCATATTTAACATTTACAGCGTCTTCATCCGACTTTATCAGCCAGAAGGAACAAATCCCGTCAAAACGCTCAGCCTCGGAATCCATGATGGTCATAATGAAGAGCTAGGTTGGCGAGTCTCTTCTATGACACAGATGGGCACCCAGTTTCCGTGTCTACTTTCCAGCATTGCAGAGCTTGAGATCTTCAGCGATCCATTATTGGAAGAGAATGAAGTCTTCATGGACAACACAGAATGGCTGGAATTTTCTACCCATTCTCTGCTGTTCGGACTCTGCGTTTGTCTTGCAATGAAGAGTCACATGTCGTATCTTCGCTGCAAGAACTCACTGGGGAAAGTATCGCGGAGGTATTACCTAACCTTCAAAATATCTACTTTCGCCAAGGAAACGAATTCGAGCAGCTACCCATAGAGCTATTCTTCGCCCATCCGATCACCCTGACGCTCTCCAGTCGCGTGATGGCCATTAAGCGCTCTTCATTTCCAGCTCAGTGTTGTCTATAACTACATACCATTCCTGCTTACGCCTGTCGTTCTTTTTTGGACAGCTATTTCTCGTACTTCGTACATTACTTACCGGGGCACGTGCTCATGTAATTTGATACCCCCAGGCATATCATGATTAATCAACTGAAGAGTGTCCGCTCCGAGGGAATAGGTGTTTTCTGCATCTCATTAAAATACGGGGGCTGCTGTCCAAGTCACGTGATACACTTGTGTTGTCGCGTTGTCGGAGTCGTTGCTTATCACCGATGGTTCAATAACATTCTAGTCAGGCAAAGACCGAGACAGTGGCAATCAGTCATCGCGGGAGACCTTCACCACATTAGTGAGCTGACATCGTTGCCTGCAGCTTCTCAAGCTCAAGCTGCGAGGGCTGCAGGCAGCGCCGTCACGGTGGAGTGGCACTCTACAATGCTGATGTCTCA
Organism: Lactifluus volemus; assembly: GCA_022376515.1. Classification (NCBI taxonomy): domain Eukaryota; kingdom Fungi; phylum Basidiomycota; class Agaricomycetes; order Russulales; family Russulaceae; genus Lactifluus; species Lactifluus volemus. Next base: position 300,502 of record WTXI01000021.1, read on the forward strand.
GTGGCCCCCATAAAGACAGAGTGAGGTAATGAGCACTGTATCGTCCTGACTGTTCCATAGAGCAACTTAATGGTTGATTTCTAATTACTGTAATCTGATCGGCTACATGCGGAGTGGTGCCCACGGGTAGAACTTGGCACCTTCATCAGGCACCTAACAGTGCTTATCAGTGCGAACCTCATCCACCTTTTTCAAAAAGCTCGCCTCCGAACAATGGGGTAAAATCCATTTGGCGGTCAAACGGGTCAGACAGGTCAGACAGCCACTCCCGGTTCCGTTGTACAAGTAATGATTGAACTTCTCCTCAACAAGACGATTGAAGATCTCACTCCTTGCAAGTTTTGACTCCCAATGATAGGGTAGGAGTATTATTTAGAGACTGCGAAGGCCTTGCTTATGAATCTGACCGAGCTTATAAGGCGACTGCGCTAAGAAAAAACACGATTCGACAAACTTACTAGACATCGATTGCGCGTGAGGCTTGCGAGTATTGAATGAGCGCCATGACCCGTCATGCTCATAGGTACCCATCAGGAAAACCGTGCATGCTAGCCGAGACTAGCGTCTGCTATCATCGGGTACCATGCACGGTTTTGCTGATGGCCCTCCGCCGCGCCAATGTGTTATGACAAACAAGTTCAGCCTCAGCCTCACAACACATTGCCCGTCACACGACGCACCAGCGAATGAGTGTTTTCTCGTGGTCCTTGATATCAGTCATGCCAGGCGGCATTTTGACTGCCGTCACAACAAACTTTGATGTCATGGTCCGAGTCACGCTGCTGCCACTGTTCTGATGTCGATGGGCAAGGCGAAGGATGTTGTCCTGGGTGAGGGGAGGTGAGTGAAGAGCCTAGTACGCCGCTTCTGCGCTTCTGAGTACGGACCGTGTACTTTGGTTGGGATGGGAGATGAGGGATGTTCACCTCTGGTAGGGGGGTTTTGTAGACCGAGGGATCACGAGATGGAGAGTAATCTATACGCAGGATAGCATGCCATGAGATGAAAGTACCGGAACTCCTGTTGCTCCTATTCTACTGAAGGAGGTGCGGTAGTGTAAAATTAATCGTACATTGCAAACAATACATTGAGCCCGCCCAACACAAGACCAACACCTCCTAACGGTGAAAAACGAAACCCGTAGTCAGGTGCCACGGTATTGTGGCTGCATTGAATTGAATATGATGTACCTCTCCTGCTCTTCCATCAGACTATCGACGCAAGTACGTTATGAACTCCGATTCCATTCCGCATTTGGTACAGAAATTCCCATGGACGACTTGGTGCTACAGATTTTATCCCAAAACGCTGAGCCAGAGTTGTACTTACTTACCATTGACACAGTGGTTAAGAAGAGTTCTGGGCATCTACGCCATGCTTTTGATGACTACCAGTGATATTATGAAAACATGGCATCAGATAATCATACTCAGAATGTGAGTGGGAGCCTGAGGTTGGCTACAGTGTTGCAGAAAGATTAACATGTCTTCTGCTTAGGGATGGACCAGCCATTCCCACGGTTTTTTAGAGGGATCCGCCCACGACGATTCGGCTCACTTTGACGCACATTCCATTTCCGACATTGCCTCAACTTGTTTTGTCTTGGCAATGGTCATCGCCCCTGCCAACGCTCACAATTCCTTGCATCGAGTTCGAACAATTTGAAATAATCCGACACCCGTCTCTGCTCACTCTCACCGTCCACCCGGCTTCTCAGCTCAAAACTCTCACAATCGTGTTCAGGGTCGACCAACACCTCTACGGCACCCGACAAGTCATCACTTGCTCACTCACGCTCGGGGCATTCGATCATCCGGGCGTGACATTTAGGCTTTATGGCGTCTACATCCAACGGTGTCAGTCCATCCTCCCAAAATGCTCGAGCTGGGAATCAAAGAGGATGCCGGGTCAACAAGTCTCGTCTATGACCACAGATATGCACCCAGTCTTCCTCTCTACTTTCCAGAGCTACACAGAGCCCGACATCACGAGCGATACATCCTTTTCGGACTCGGATTCTGACGACCTGATGGACAACTTGAGTGGCTGCTCTTTTTAATCCATTCGCCGCTGTTCCGACCCTGAATATTTCTGGCAGACACAGCCCTTCATCGTATCTTCGCTGTTAGAAGACTCGGTATAGGAGCAAGCCATAGAGCAATTCATCTCTGCACGTCAAAATTCCGATCACCCCATCATGGTCCACTGCCCATAGCGATAGCGATCAGCATGCATCAATCGGCGCTGTTTGGCATTCTTCTCTCATTACTGACTCCGCGCCAGGTGTGGTCTACAATATATCCATCTTTGCTAACGCCAGTTATTTCAAGTTCATCCCTGCTTTGTTTTCCCCCGAGTCAGTCTCTCGTGCCACTGGCATATCAGCGTTTCGTTGTTTGCGCTGACACAGAGTATTTGTGTATTTGGCAAGGCTGACACCGCAGACGCCGACGAGTCGGAGCTTGGAGCTCAACACTCCCCGTTAGCTTTAGTCCCACTTGCCTGATCCCGCATTTCGGGGGCCTTGAATCCGCTCTTTGATCGCAGCCGGGACTGAAAAAAGAAATTAGTGAGGCCCAGATTCCGTAATTTGTCAACTATCCCCGCGGTACTATACTGTACAACCCGTCCTAGGGCTCAAACTCGAGATGATGATTAGTTGGAAGCTCGAAGGTCACAGGCGAGGGAACTCGCCTCATGTCAATTGTACCAAATTCTCATCGTGCATCGCTCAGGGATTACTTCTATATCAAGGCGCAACGGAACCACCTTGATTTAGCAACAACTTCGAAAGGTGAAAAGTCCCTGATAAGACCGTGACAACCGTCCGGAGAATACTTTGGATGTGAATTATGATATAGCATGTGCCTTTACCATGATAATGATCTAGAATATGAACTTATAGGCCTGAAACCGTCAGCCATTCCACAAAGAAGGAAAAACAGACATAGATGGCGATTCAGTTATGGCATTTCCCATCAAGACAACGATCCTCGGTCATTCAAGGGTGATTTAACTTATTTCGCGCACACAGATATCCTCCAAACTCATGAATTTATTTCCTGACATTGATGGTCGCCATCGCGCTGATACCATCCTATTGAGTAGTCGATGTCCGAGTCGATGCCAAGAAAATGAGAAGGCGTAGTCGTTACCATTTCGCTAGTACGCGACCCTAATATCACGCAGCTTTGAATAGGCAAGGTTGGATTAAGACCTGAGGATGCGCAAGACGTCGTCGAATTATTTCTACGAAAAATGTCATGTCGAACTAAATTACAGTGAAAAGGACCACGGGCTCTTAGATCTTCCATCCACCCGCAAGGCCCATAATATCAAACGGGTCATACTTCTTTCGGATTTCCCGCAGCCGCCCCACATGTTCACCATACATTTCCTCCACTGCCGTCCCAAACAACGCATAGTTTGGATAACGCACTGCGTTCTTCAAATCTTGGCCATCGTTGATCCCTGCTGCAATCAATGTTGCACGAGAACTACGAACCGCATCCTCCACAAGCTTGTCGACCGATTCCTTGGACCACCCAACGAAGATATTCGATGTCAGGAAAGCGCGTGAGCGATCTGGAGGGTACGCGCTAGGCCCTCCGTGTGTAAGGAACCCAGGCTCATATTGGTCAAATGTATAAACCACTACGACGTTTTCGTCATACTTGCTGAGAGCCTCACCCCAGAACTAGTATGCGAGCCACAAAATTAAACCTTGTGCCACTTGTCGTTCAGTATAATGTTCGGTTGCTCACCTTGCTCTCGTTTGCGTGCGCTTCGATAACGGGCTGGGTGAAGCGTACCATAGGGATACCATCAAAATACCCACTGATGTATGGTCGGGAAACAATAAGCAAAAACCGTATGTAGTAGTAATTGAACTCACCGTGGGAAAGTGGGGAGGAAGGTTCCCGTGATGAAATCCGTGAAGGACCCTTTGAAGATGGACCTAGATAGGGTTGAGAGTTGCAGCAGTTCATCGTAGAGTCCTTCAGGAGGTTCTGGCCCGTCGTAGAACAAACTTAGGCTCATTACGACCTGGAAAACATCAGCTGAGCCACGCTATGAGAGTTAATTCGGGCCTTACCGTGCCGTTGATATAGATGAATTGTGCCTGTTGGGCTCCCTTGTGGTCATGTTCCCGAGTTAAGAACTTGGCAAAAGCTGCTTTGGCATCCTCCATTAGGTCCCCCACAAAGTTCAGTGACGCAGCCTGTTGCAGTAGTATTGTGGACATGCAATCGCTCCAAATGAAGGGCGCACATACCCAAATGTCAGTTTGATTATGAAACTTGAACGTAAATTTGGTAACGATTCCCTGATCGACAATTAGGTACTAGCATTGCAAAATCTTCGCGAGACTCACGTAGTTATTAAATCCACCCTAGTGCTTGTGAGCTCATTGCTGTACCCATGTAGCCACAGCTAGGCTACTAGCACGACGTACCTTGAGTGCAAACCAGAGATCTTCGTCTTTCTCCGTCACTACTTTAACTTGTCCACTTGGTAACACGAGCTCGTATCCCACTACATTATCCACGGCAAGCCCGTACTGGCTGGTCTTCCAAGAATATCCTGCGGATTCTTTGAGCCTCCGACACACTCAGGGCTGGATCTTGAAGAGGAAAAAATCACCTCCACCAAGCGTAAAACCGGCGACGCCAACCTTACCCAAGCGAGCTCCAACAACATTGATGCCTCTTGGGACCAGGTATGCATACACGTCCGTCCAGGTAAGCCCCGCTCCGATATCGACCGTCTTGGAATCTTCGTGGATGACGATGTCATTCATTCGTCTCAGCGAGATGTGTACACCGGGAGTTGACGAGAATCCAGGGTTGAGGCTATGACCACCACCTTTAACCGCGAAAGGGGTGCGTGTCGAGGCGAGCTCCCGGATCTGCGGCGTTTTCGATATAGAGGTCGTCAACGAAAAAAACCAGTGGCCCATTACGGAAATTGGAAGAGCACCCACGATGTTTCCAACTTCCTGGGGCGTTTCCGGCTCCACTGAACACGCAGATACCTGAGACTTTGAGGAAGCCCAATGAGAAGTCCCTGTGATGAACTCCAGCGAGCCTGAGATTGGAGTTTTAGCGAGCAAGAGTGAGTTGATGACATGGGAGACTTGGGTAACACATATATACCTGGGTAAAACACCTGCGAAGAAGATGACATAGATTCTGCTATTTTCACGCAGATCATGAACTGGCTGCCGGCGTCTACCGTAAACGGTTGTTCATGTACAACGTTGCAAAGATCGCTGGATTCAACTTCATGATTAGATGCGCCTCGCGGGATCACAGCGAGGGTGACGAGAAGGTTGACAACATGCTCCAGGATATTGGCTCCTAACATGCCCGTACGCGAGGGGTTCAGTGATATCCGAGATGATGCGGTGAAAGTACGCCCGAAAGCACACAGCCGAGTTCGAGAGAAACACCATTTTACGATGGTTTGGGTGCCTCTAAATACATTTCTGGCCTAAAGCTCGGACAATCGACACGAGGGTTGTGTGGTTCTATATAGAACCCGGGGCGTAAGGCGTAAAGATAAGAACGTGGCATACAACGTGGCTGCGAGGCCAGCCGCACCGCTGGCCTTATTAATACAGCGGTGGAGGCGTTGGAGCTGTTAAACGACGTCACGTAGCCTATGGACTAGCCCCTAGGATTGATATTGAATGTGATCGCCGAGTTGGTCATTGGGCCAGCGAATTCTGCATCCAGACTCTTGGTTTGATTTCGACCATGTATCATGTCAGTGTCTTTCCTTTTCACGAAAATGGGGCTTGGTTTGATCCCGGAGATCCCGCGGATTTAGCGGTCCGGATATCTCGCATCAACCGCGAAATGAATTTCCCGCCGCTTATGATTAGAGACAAAGTCGACCATTAGTTGATTAAAAGATCCTCTTTCATGGATTCGTTCTATCTACTTTGAACAGTATAAAAGGACACTGTTCTCGACGCATTTACTTTAGTCCGTTACACAACTAACCATATTTAGCTAACCTAAGAAAGCGTTATCTATTAGGTACTTGTGATGCAATCTAGTCTGTTACACAATAACTGAACGTTATCTATTAGGTATCATCCAAGCTGCTGAAAGGACATGGCTTCCCCTGAAATGGCCTGACCCGGATTCTCTGGACTTGCTTGATGAAGCAGTTGGCATTAGCTTGCTTGCAAGGTAATCAATGTGAAATGCGTTCTCATTGGCGTTTTTGTTTCTTGTCGCTGTGTTCACATAAATCACATGCTTTTGATTTATTTCCTATTCGAGCGACTAGGGAAAATTGCCGACGTCATGTCTTGCAAACTTTGTCGGAAACTAGAAAAGAGCCCTTCGGAAGACCCTTACATGGAAAAGGAATCACCCGTCCATTGAGGAGGACACACAAGACCACGCATCGTTGCACCAAAGAGCGAGTCTGAACGACGTTGGTCAGACTCCCGGGCAGTTGGTTGCCGCCAGTGTCCAGCCTGTCCTTCCAGGTGTCGTATCGTAGTTCTGAGTGAGCCTTAGGCTCAGAATGTTGTTAGCGAACGTTATCTGTTTTTTCACGAAGAGCATTGAACTACCAGGATAAGGATGACATACCCGATGTGGGCTCTTACTAGTAGAACTTCCACCCACCCGCAAGACACATAATATCAAACGGATCGTACCTCCTTCGGATTTCCCGCAGCCGCCTCACATGTTCACCATACATCTCCTCCAACCCCGTCCCAAATAGCGCATAGTTTGGATAAGGCGGCGCATCCTTTAAATCTTGACCATCCTTGATCCCTGCTGCAACTAATGTGGCATGAGAACTACGAATCGCATGCTCCGTAGGCTTGTCGGCCGATTTCTCGGACCACCCGACATAGATGTTCGATGTCAGGAAGGCGCGTGAGCGGTCCGGAGGGTACGCGCTTTGCCCTCCGTGTGTAAGGAAATTGTGCTCATAAAGGTCAAATGTATAAACGACTATGACGCTTTCGTCATGCCTGCTAAGAGTCTCGCCCCAGAACTATGCGAACGAAATTGGAGCTTGTGATCGTTAATATGACGTTCAACTGCTCACCTTGGTCTCATTTGCGTACGCTTCGATAACGGGCTCGGTAAAGCGGACCATAGGGACACCATCAAAATAGCCACTGATGCGTGGCCAAGGAACAAGTAAGCAGAAGCACAATTTGTATGTAGACCCAATTTGAACTCACCGTTCGTATGTAGGGAGGAAAAGTCCCGAAATAAATCCGTAAAGGAGCCTGTGAAGATAGACCTGGATGAAGTCGACAGTTGTAAAAGGTCATCGTACAGTCCTTCAGGGGGCTCTGGGCCATCGTATACCAGAAGTAGGTTCAACACTACCTGAAAAAGGTTGGCTGCCATGCCAATGCTTCAAGGACTAAAGTCGGGCCTCACCGTACCATTACTATAAATAAACTTCCCTTGCTGGGCCCCCTTATGGTCATGTTCCTGAGTTTGGAACGTGGCAAAAGCTTTTTGGGCATCCTCCATTAGGTTTCCCTCAAAGTTCAATGATGCAGCCTGTTTGAACGTTGTGGACATGCAGTCGCTCCAAACGAAGAGCGGTCTTACCCATACATCCGTTTGTTCATACAGCTTGAAAGTAAATTTGGTAACAATTCCCTGATTGACAAGTGTCTTGTTTTACGTAGTATTGAAACATCTTCGCGAGACTCACGTAGTTGTTAAATCCACCCTGATGCTCATGAGCTCGTTTCTATGCTCTTGAAGCCACGACTACTAGCAGGGCATACCTTGAGTGCGAACCAGAGATCTTCGTCCTTCTCCGTCACCACTTTTACTTGTCCGTTTGGTAACACAAGCTCATATCCCACTATATTGTCCACGGTAAGCCCATACTGGTTGGTTTTCCAAGAATATCCTGCGGAGTTTTTGAGTTCGCCCACGCTATGCGCCTTGCCAGTGGAGAGGAAGGAATCACCTCCACCAAGTGTGTAACCACCAACGCCGACCGTACTCAAGCGAGCTCCAACGACATTGATACCTTTTGGGACCAGGTACGCATACACGTCTATCCAGGTGAGCCCCGCTCCAATCTCGACAATTTTCGAGTCCTCGTAGACGACAATGTCATCCATTCGTCTCAGCGAAATGTGTACACCGGGGGTTGACGAGAATCCAGGATTGAGGCTATGACCACCGCTTTTGACCGCGAAAGGGGTGCGTGTCAAAGCGAGTTCCCGGAGCTGCGGTGTTTGGAGACAGCGTAGTGAGGGTATATCCTGGAACGTGGAGGAAGACCTACGATTATCCCAACTTCCTCTGGCGTTTCCGGCCGCACTGAACATGCGGATACCTGAGAGCTCGAATACGCCCAATGAGACATATCTCCACTGAATTCCGGCGAGCCTTGAATTCAGGGTGTGAGCGGCCGACAATGAAATCACGATATGGGTGAGTCAAAGACACCAACATACCTTTATAAAACACCTGCGAGGTAGACAAAGATTCTTCTATCCTCGCGCATGTTACGACGTGACTGTCGTCTGTCATGAACGACTCTTCATGCGCAGCCTCGTGGGGATATCTGGATTCAAGGTCGTGGTTGGCTTCGCTTGGCGTGATTGCAGCGAGGGTGGCGAAAAAGATGAGAGCACGCTCTAGGGTAATCGCTCTCAACATGGTCGCATCAGGGGGGACATTCGCTTGTAAAAGCGATATTCCTGGCACGGCACAGAGCTTTAAAGGGCCTTTACAACGAAGTCACGGAAAACCGAAGCCAATGACTAATGTATGATTCCCATGATAAAAGTGACACATGGTAGGCTAGCATTGGGCCAGTCAAGTCTGCCCCCGATCAGGACGACGCGTAAACAATAAACCCTATGAAAAAAAGTCCTAAAGAGGGCCGCCAGCGATTGAATATATGGCCATAGAATGAAGAAACGGCCGGTGATTGTGGTGCTTCCAGGACAGGCTGCCATATAGCAACGAAGCCAAATGGCCGTCCATTCCATGAACCATTGGTTGCTTACGTCACGGAAAGAGAACCGACTCGGAAGTGGCCGGATTGAATCGCGTAATCACCAAGCGATTGACTTCTCCCAAAGTCCAAGCAAACTACAGCCTGAGGTGACTCGGTATTTTTATGGTTATCCTGTTGCTGCTGTCCAAATTATGTGCAGACGATGTTGCAGGTGCTGTATCCCGGTCCTGACGTTGACCGATGTTTACAGTAACAGCCGAGGGGTGACAGATCTTTCAAGTTCACGAACTGCAGTAAAGCAATGACAAGAATACGATAGTCCTCGATTCACTTATAGGGAATCAAGACCACAAATTCTCGTTTCTACTATCGCAGACTTGACACATCGTCCTCGAGCAACAGCGACGTCATGCTCAACCAGTAGCACGACCACAGGTCGCTAGTGCTCGGGGTACACGTATAGCGCTGACATAGAATGATAGGCATCCGCAGGCTGCATAGCTCTAGTAAGCTTGCCGCTCCATTCGAAACCGCAGAAGAGTCCGAGCGAGTGATAGTAGGCTTTGATCGCGATAGGGAGAATGGGCAAAACCATCAACAACCTTGGCATTTCAGGAGAGAAGTCGGTTGACATGGTCGCGCACTTCGAAGCACGTAATATTTCTGTCGGTAAACGTTGTGGACTCAACTCATTTGCACCTGACAGGACGTATATAGCACAGGTGCGGTATAGGTATGACGTGATGAAAGCTAAGAACCTTATCTTATACCGAGCGCTGTCGTGACCTACATAGTCAACCTCCTTGAAATCACGCACATCCCCATGGAATCATAAAATATCTCGCTAGATTTTACTCTCGCACACAAAAAAACATAAACCGATTAGGGAGAATCAGCCATCTTGAACTGTGACTGGATTTGTGGACTTAATAAATCCGCGGCTGGCAAAGCCCAGGAACACCCCATTATTCCCATTGTTCTGCACCATCTCTAGCCAGATCCGGAATGTTTGATATGACCCACTGAAGGGGAAAAAATGATTTCATTGGTCTCACTGAAAGGAGAGAGACACGCCAGATAGTACCCTTTTTTTTGCCACTAAACCTTACAGGTTCTTTCACGCCGACTGAACCGAGAATAAAAGGAATTCTGAGCTCGTGAAGATCGCGTGTGATTGTTCTCGGTGGCGCTGGAAACTGTGGACGCGATCCTCGTGAGGGAGGTAACGCTGGCCTCATAAAATATCGGGACTCCCCGTATCATTCAACCAATCCTTGTACCTGGATACACAGAATCTCTTCTTTCATCAGACCATGTCTTCTTTCTACGTGACCCCGAGTCCCCTTCCTCATGGACGGGCACTTTGTCCGCTGAGGGGGACTATCCTGCGTTATGGCCCACGTCTGCAGACCATGCCCAACCTACCACGCTGTGCGACCCATTTCTGGGCAATCTCGTGAGTACGGTCTCTTCAGGATAACCAAAAGGCCGCTCACGCCTTCACGTCAGGGCGTCCACACTGTGTATCATTTTGGCGACCTGCCAAATGGCGGGCCCGGGGTCACGTTCCCTGGGATCGACGTCACCAACACCGCCAAGGTCCCTGCCTCGGAACTACTATACATGGCAGACCTCCCAAATAAATTCGATGGGGTAGACGAAGAGAGCATAGCACAACGCCCGGCCTTCGATCAAGGGCGTACTAACCTTGTTACGCTACACCGTTTTGCCCTCCTTCCCTCGTGTTCACCCCTCGTAGGTCCCAATCATCCTTCTGCCATGCTCTCTTGTATTCAACAAACACAAAGCTTTGACAGACTCAAGTCCCGATCCATCGCCGTCTGGCGATGCACCGTGGAGTGGGGGCGTGATCGCGCCACACACCCTACAATTACCACCAATAGCGTGAGTGCTGGTGCACGAGTTCAAGACATTTGCTCACCTCGGGACATAGCAGCCAATACCAGTAGCTCCACAGCGCGGCCAACCAGCAACCTGGACTGGTTTGGCACTTCGAGCCAGGCGGTTTGTCAATGCCACACTTTCTTGCCTCCCTGAAATGGGACACGGCCTGCACTGGCTTACGGTGCAGGTAATTTCGATATGACAGACCTAGAGACCACACCGTGAGTACCTTCTTCTGCTCTACTCCTTGTTTATGGGAGCGACGCATTTATCTCCGCCAATGGTTACAGGTACCTGCCAGAGTGGTTGCCTGCCCAGTTCTATGGGCCACTCTTGGTGAGCGGAGACTACAGCTATGACACCGACGACATCGCCCTCCGGCCACATGTTGGTGGAACCAGGGACGGTCCTTGGAAAACGCCCTCGCAGGGCAGACGACAATGGGGTCTTGACAGCCATCAACCACGCCCAAACAAGAAGGGCAAGGAGAAGATAGCCGTGAGCCAGGTTCTGGATGCGACAGGGTCTCAAGTAAGGCCCACCACAAGCCTGCAACCAGGACCCAAGCAGGGACGAATAGAAATTTCAAGACGGCAGGAGGCGGAGCGGGGAAGCTCACAGCCATGACCGTGCAGGAAGTTTACCATCAATCCCTGCCGGGACCAAGTGTCCAGCAGGTATTGGTGTGGCATACTACGCCAGAAGAGCGGGCTTGGATTGAGGGGAGTGTGGAAGGAAGAACGCGCACAAGGCAGTAACGTGGTGGAACAAGAGGTAGTGGAGCACGAGGAGCAAGCAGAAGAACTCTTCAAGATCCCTCCAAGACTGAAGGAGCGACATCGGGCGCTGCTAGCGGCTACGCAGACAGACTGGAAGCGCGCAGCGGTCGACGTGCTAAAATGTCGACTCTGCCCCGGCGCAGACTTCAGCGACTTCGAAGACTTCAAGCGCCATTGCGACACGTCGGAGGCGCACCCTTCAATGATATCCTTCTGCAATCGTTGCGGGGATTTTTTGCGCGCGGGGATGCACTCAAACGACACCATGACAAACCGCCTGGACAATGCATCAAGGCCGTAGCTGACAAGGCCAACTTGAAGCGTAGGGAGATTGTTCGCGCCCATAAGGTGTTCGAGGAGAGACTTGCACGCTGGCTGAAGACTGGTGAGGAGATAGAATTCCGTTCGCGCATCTCATCAAGGAGATGTTCCCCAAGTCGAAGAAGGGGAGTAAGCAGCAAAGTCGACTCCCGGCCATCCGCAGGTTAAAATCCCAAGCAGGACGGTAGTGGTATCTATTACCGTTTTTTCTTCTTTTGTTTGCCGGTCCTACTGCGATGTGGATGCTCACAATGTGGTGCCATGGACATTTTCGTGCTTGGTTTGATTTGCTTTTGATGTCTCAATTTGTGGACTTTACTCCTTTGCATATATACTGCAAGGTTTTTTCGATCGACTTTGAACTGGTGTTTGGATTACGCACTGTGTCTCCCCATCTATCCAGTAACCCTTGTCCAACTGCCGTTGAGAACCCTGTGCACAAATCCGTGGGAGTCGCGCTGTAGGCAAAAGAAAATGGGGGGTGGGGTGAACAGATTTAGAACAACCAATCGATGGATCACTCCGAGTCGGACAACTTTATAAGATCTATGTCGAGCTGGCATGGTTGACTTGCCTCTTGCCACGCTGTTGCATTATGAGTAAGTCAAGTGCGCATCTGGTTTGCGCACCTAAATCACCTAACACACCTTTTCTCCACGAGCACAAGCCCTATCGGATCAACGGATGTCATTGGAAGAATCTCCCTGACACAGAGTCCACGTGCCCATTGGTTGTTTACGTGAGATGGGAGAGAAAGATGCACCATCGATTAGAAAACCGAAAATTGTAGAAAACGTGTCAACATCATTTCAAGGGACCTTCCCTCAAATTTGTTATTTACAGTGCAACACCCAGCTAGAACAATTGTTTACATACCAGAAGAAAGTAATGGCGAATCAGAATCTCTGATAGCCTACGGAGAGTTTGAAAAAACACTTCGTTCAAAATCTGTCCGGATAAAAAATATCTGGCCTGCCCACCTATTTTCGGGGGTCCTGGACTTGCTGACTTGCCCTCAGTGAGCCTCAGCCGCTGTCACGGGGTATCTCACGTGACGTTGCTGCGTCGCGTCAACACGTGTATAATCGTTCAGTTATCATGCTGTTAAGGTGCAACACTCTTTGAAGGGTTGGCGGCCACATCTTGCTTTTCTCAAGGCATGCTGAATATATCTTGGTTTTTTTCACAGAGCCAGCTTGGGGAATGACGCCCATCACGTATGAAACTCATAAGAAACTCTACCTTCTCGATGGCAACATTGCTCTCTTTGCCCCTCGATCACCAGGACACTTCGTTGTATTTCGAGTCCATCAATCCGTACTTGCCAGGATCTCTCCTGTGTTCGAAAGCATGTTCACACTCCCAACTGGCCCTGCCGAAGAAAAATACGATGGCGTTCCTCTGCTCTATTTGCCTGATAGCGCCGATGCAGTTGAGAACCTCCTGATGATTGTTTATCATGAATCGTATGTCTCTGTCTTCACTCTGCGGGTACGCACCTCAGCCGTCTGACAGTGCACTTCCTTTCAAACGGCTTGACCCACGTACGCCGTGCTCAGTGAAGTGCATTCTTTCACTCGCCGACAAGTATGGCATGGATCGGTTCCGTCATCGCATCGTGGAACATATCGAAGGAGATTGGCCGCGATCGTTATGGCAATGGGACAAACTTGAAGTTGAAATCAAATCCATGCTTCAAACTTGGACGGCGGATTGCTATGATACTTCGGAATACCTCCCCATTGACGATCACCTTCCAGAACCCGCTTCAGCCATCCGATTAGGAAGAGAATGCGATATATCAGTATCTTACCTGCCGCCTTCTATCATTTGTCACGTTTATCGATAGACGATGATCGGGAGCAGGCACGCCTGCGTCATGCATCGGACCCCCAATACGAGCTTAACAGTGGACTTCGTACGGCGGAGTGGCGCCTGTTAACAAATGAAGACTTCGTCTCTCTCCTCAGAGGACAAACAAGACTTTGTACGGCGGCGGACGAGATGCTGTCTTTCGCGGAATATCAATATCAACAAGAAGAACACTGGTCCGGTACTTGCTCTCCGTCGAAACTCTTCGATCTCCTCCAAGAGATTCAGGACGAGTGTCGTCATTCTTCGGATATTCTTCGTACCACTCGTTTCTACATAGAGAAAGGTTCTTACGGGAAGGATATATGCCAACTATGCTCCGCTTTCGTTCGGCAGGAGTTGGCGGCGTTCCGCAAGGGATTGTGGGATAAACTCCCTGATTTTTTTAGCTTAATGTGATATATCCACGACTATTTGGTCTGCCATTTTCTATGCCTCTTTCGTACTTGCCTGTGTATACGTGGGATTGTACATGTACAGACACGCTAACACCGACATAGCACCCTGTCATGTTGTGAGATTGACCATGCCATGCACGTGACTGAGGGACGCGCACGGGTGGTCGCTGGTGTCTGGACCAGCAATCTAAAAAGTGGTCGAGCAATTCCCATCTTTCACGCTGGACTCGAATATCATGCAAATAATACCGTGACGTTGGATTCATTCTCGTGTATGTCGCACACCCGCTGGCCACGGTGCATCCGCAATCCAACAACAGACTGAGGGTTAGGAAATTTTCACTCGTGCACCTATGGGGATAGTGGCAGACGCGAGTTTCGCATTCTTGAGGAAAGGCTGGTCACAATCCTCTCCCACTGAATCCTCACAGGAATTGATTCAGCTGTTCCCTTTCTTTAACACTAGATATCTATCACCATTGGGTGGACCTATGCTCATTAAATTCTTGTAACAATCATCTTTTCTTCTATCAGTCTCTTTTTATATTCGGAGCCACCTGGTGCAAGTGCTTCGTTCGGTCATGGGTGCGTTCCGAGTCTTCAATTTCATCAGAAGGGCTGATTACAGTAGGATCAGTCGATTGACAGTTACTATTGCAATGTGATAAGATAGAACGTCGGGAGGCAATACCAGTGATATCAAACGGCTGCGGGGAAAACGACGGAAGAGTGAGCCCAACGGCAACCATCACGGTCGCAGGCACCCGAGCAAATTGAAACCAGTGTAGATAACGGCGTTGCTCCCCGTTTGCCAGTGGGTACGAGAGCCACAGCCGATAAGTATATTTCGACTTCCTTTTCTTCGTCAACTTAGTATACCAGGTGGCGCCTTTGCAAACCGAGTGCCCACCAGGCAGCACTGCGTCGGGGACACATCCCTGACGGGATAACGTTTCACCTCAATCTCTCTCGTTGCCAAGTTTATCTGCGAAAGGACTCATTATAAACTAGTTGCAGGGATACTAGTCTGCTCACCGATTCGTTCACATGCCACGTACTCGGTCAACATATCGAATCCCCATATCTTCGTCATGACTAACATGAATCTCAGCATTAATAAGTATTGAGTACAAGAAACATACACACCAGTCCGTCATTAGATCATGGCCCAGCACACCTTTGACGAGTGACCCGACCGATGACACCTCTCACACTCAGTCACTCCCCTCACAGCCCAAAGCCAGTCTCATTTGGGTTCTCAGGATAGTTCCCAGGAGTATGATGGACTGATGGACGTGGGAGCTGCTCTCCCAGAAGTTTCCTTCTCCAAAGTCCCAATCTAACCTGAGAACCAGGAGGAGACTGGCCCAGGGGTGTGAGAGGGGACTGACAGGTGTCATCAGTCTCATCACTTGATGGACCCGCCACGGTGGCCTCTGCGCAGGTGTGAGGACATTCACCTTCGTGCTCCGAGTTCCCATCCGTCTCTTCCTCCTGCCCCGAAATTTGAGAGGCACCAGAGCTAGTACCGGTGCCAGATCTTCTTGAGGCGGTCGCAAGTGACGGAGAGGCAAACTACCCATTTAGACGACGCTGTGTTTCCAGGAGAAAAGTGTGCATAAATAGGTGATGGTGTATTGCATGACGCATGAATAGGCATTTAAGAACTGACGACTGGTCGTCATTAGTACCAAACGAATAGCGACACCGACACCTACTAGTAGCAGAATTGACGCCGACTGGTCGTGGCAGAGGCCGCCGATCATCACTAGTTTGTGACCCTCAGGCTTGCTCGTGCATCCGAGCCAAGTGTGAACGTTGAAGGAGCGGGTTGGGAATTCACCCTGATCACGACGACGTTTGATGTTGGTACCAAAAGGGGAATGACGCACGCAATCACGATGAGAGAGTGCGAGCAGTATAAGGCAGCCTCCATACGTGTAGAAGTGATTCAACTCATCAGAGATGATGAAGACCCGAGTGGAGGTATGGTTGTGGAGTGGTGATCAGAGTTGGAAATTGAAAGGTGTGATCGGACTACTTCGCTACTATTAGATAATTTGAACTTGTGCACTGGCAGGCCTCGGGGCATGAGTTATCCCCTCAGTTTTGCTGATGAAAAGTATGTAATTACTGAAACAGATGCCTGGCATCACCTCCACTATTTTTCTTGAGCTGATTCAATTGTCTCTTTTTTCCACGGGGAACTGAAAATTTATCACTTTCTGTATAAGTAATTCAGTAGTAATAGGACAAATTTTGCTAATGATTCTGATGATTCGGCGCTTAATCCTCCTTGGCGGGTGATTTCTTTTTCGTCTCCCCCTCTTTGCGTTTTCTGCTCTTGATGCCATTCTTTCCTGGAAGGTCCAGCCTATCCGCATCAGCAAAAAACAGGAGAAGGTTCATTCCTAGAGCGAACAGGGCACCAGTGATGTAGCCCAATGACGCGCCAGCCGCTGGAGTGAGAGGATATGCCTGCATCGGCGAAAGTTAACCTTACTGGTTGCATACAGAAAATATAAATTGTGGCTACCTGCCATGGACGGTCCCAGTCAAGCCCAATTGGTATGACGCCAACCCAAACTCCAGAAATGCACCGTATGTAGGGTAAAGTAGGGCACGCTCATACGGCTTCTTCGTGCTGCAGAAAGGCCAATTACTAGTGTCGCAGAGTGGGAAACGGTCCGTGAGAATCTCACTTACTCGCGTTCTGCGAATATTCGTACCCAGAGGTCGTTCTGGACAACCGCATTGCCAGCGGGAGTCGAGAGGAAAGGGAGCCCGAGACGCAGTGGACCAAGTACATATGCGGGAGGGAAGACGGTGTATAGAGCGAGGAGCAGAGCTAATAACCCGGTGTGCGGAACATACCTGAGAAAGCGAGTGAGTGAATGAGAATGGAAGAATGATTATCGTGTTAACTCACTGAATGAATGGCGCTCCGAATAGAATAATAATGCGTGCAACGCTATAGCGGCATACGCAGTGAAGACGTAAGCGTTCCAGATATCCTTCAGACATCGGTGAGATCACGGCAGGTGTGGGGTGGGAGAGCGTACCCGTTGTTTATGTGGGTCACCTGCAAGACGCATTTCCACGGTACGCGGCCCCAGTGTTCCGTCGCGCGCCCACCGGCGTAGCGAACCGGCCCACCAAGGCACGAGCATGACACGCCGAGACATGCCCATGCGAGCGTCAGTACCGGCCGAGCGGTGATTGGGTTTAGGAAAGGATGTTGGGGCTTGTCAAGCCCACGAGGGGGTGGTAGAAGGGGCAGGTTAGGAATGGGAGTTGTTGGGAGTAAAACGAGGGCAGAAGAGAGAAGTATGAGATGGATCAGAACGAGGGGAGGGTACTGTTTTGGGATGGCATTCGGGAGGGATACCAGTTCTAACTCTGATGCTAACGTATCTTCGGTGTTGGGAGGATTCAGTCTACGAGGTTTGTTTCCAGAAGTAACATTTTTGAGAGCCTTGCGAATTGATGAGGCCATCTGTCCACCTTCACCTTCATTCTCAGTCAAAAATTAACATATTGAACAAGCTCACCGTGCTAACGGAACCAACGAGTCGGGTTGCCGCGTGTATACGTAATTACCTCTAACGAACAGGCGCCCGGTCCTCTTGATCTCGGTGCAATTTGCTCAAGCTCCTTGCGTTGGTACTCTATCATTAAATGTCTAAGAGAGGCAAAAGTATTAACGATCACGTACTTACAAAAGAACTTGACGATGTAGGGCACGGATCTCGTCATTACTGAAATCACGCTTTAACCTGTTCGGCAAACAGCACCACGTGGATCCGAAATCCAATTGTCGCTTCCATGTGGTCTCATTTCTCACACCTTCTTCACCGTTTTTCACGAGCAAGTACAACAAAAGACTTTTTTGTGTCCGTATCGCGTATCACTACTTCCGCTGCATCTCTACGCAACGCGCCTCGCAACGGGCATCCTCATTCATCTATGTGAGTCCCATGATTACCATGTCTGATTCCTTTGCTAGATGGGGTACTTACAGCGCAGTTGCTCGCGTCCGCTACAGCAGCCGCTAGTACCTGGCGGTCGGGAAATTCTTTGATTATGATGGGCTCCTTAACTCCTATATAAGCCCGCAAGAGAAGAAGAGGTCGGACAGATCCTGATGCGCTTTACGTTCTTGCCTTGTACTCTGCCGCAACCATGTACCGTCTGTCCTTCTTACTGCTGCTCCTGGGATTCTCCGCAGGCGTGGAAGCCTTTACGCACCCCTATTCGACTCGGAGTCAGCACGGGCCTTTATCGCAACGGGAACAGTTTTTTCATCCGCGTTCGTCGACATTACGCCACAACCGAAGTGTTTCAAGTCGGGGCGTGAACAGGTTTTCAAACCCTGAAGCCGCAAGTAAGCCACATCGCTCGAGTCTGCTTCTTTCTTCTTAGTCTGCTGCCGTCCAGAATTTTGGGTAAACGGAAGTACCATACCATTGGTGGACTTTGATGTTGGGGATAGCTGGTCTGGTCTGCTGCCTATCAGCTCCAAACGAAACGAAACGCGCCAGGTACATTAGCTTTGCGGGTCATTGTATATGATGATAGTAAGTCTAGGTAGCTGTTCTTCTGGTATTTTCCTCCAACCTCGAACGGAAGCGATGAGGATCTCATATTCTGGTATGCACCGGTCAATCTCACCCAAATAAACGCTGATCACATCCTAGGACGAATGGTGGACCAGGTTGCTCATCCCTGGCAGGCTTTTTGCAGGAGAACGGGGTATCAAAAATTTGCCTTTCCCCATTTATTGGTTTTAATCATGTACCCGTAGCCCATCAGTTGGCAGTTTGGCCAAGCGAATGCAACTTCAAATCCATACAGCTGGACTAATTTAGGCCACATGCTCTGGGTAGAACAACCTGTCGGAACGGGGTTCTCTCAAGGCGTACCAGACATCCACGTCTGTATCTCGTCCTTTTCCAGGGCTCTAATCATCTGACTCAGTCACTCGATGTGCAGGACGAGACTGAACTCGCGGTGGAGCTAGCCGGATTTTTTCAGGAGTTCTTGAAAGTTTTTACAGAACTGAAAGGAAAAAACTTCTACCTTACAGGAGAAAGTGTGCGTGTCGTATGCTCGAGTGCTGACTTATTTTAATGTCCGTTCAGTATGCTGGGCTTTATGTGCCATGTTGGTCGCTTCAGAGTCATGCAAGACTCACACGTCTGATTGGTCCATAGATACTGCGGATTACCTCCTTTCGCACCCCGGTCTCGTAGATTTGTTCGTCAAGGGAATATGGCTTGGGTCTCGTCCGTCCGGCCCCCGTCCTTTCCACTGCATTAGACTAACGACGAATCTAGCTGCCCTTGCCGAAGATGTCGTCACATTTCAAGTACCTGCTGTACGCTTCGTACACAAGAACGAGAACGTATTTGCTTTCAAGTTATCCAACTTAATTTTGTGTCTGCGAGTTGTAGCCTCATGCCCTATCTTGTCAGTCAAACTTTTCGCAAATATCTCGACCAAGTCGCAAATGCGTGCAACTACACATCGTATCTTTCCAAGTACTTGCAATACCCGCCTCCACCTGCGCCTTTCCCGTTACCGGGTCATCGGCGAGGCAGACCCTGGCTGTGAGTGTACACTCAGATAGTAAATGCGGCGCTCCTCTTAAATCCCGCATTTGACGTTTATCGCATATTCGATATGGTATGCCTTGTTGGTCTATTTCCTTTCCAATGACGCTCACTTTACACCAGCGTCCCATCTTGTGGGACGTCCTAGGTTTCCCGTGCGTAAAGTCATATGACCCGAGATGATGATCAAGGGTTAGGCTGACGGATGCGCAGTGGCACTTCCGCGCAAATACAGGTCAGCCCAGTGTATTTTAACCGCCCGGACGTAAAAGCCGCGATCCACGCTCCGGAGACAGTGCAGTGGACTGAGTGTGGCGAGGTTAAGTCCGTCTTTGTCGCACCGGGAGATACAAGTCAGAGCCCGTCGGCCCACGTCCTGCCGAGAGTGATTGAGCGCACTGAGCGCACGGTCATCGCCTCAGGATTGGCTAACTTTGTACTGCTCAGCGAAGGGTGAGTAAGCCTCCGCGCTCTCTGAAACCGGAAACAATGTTCTCCCTCTCACCATCTGTTCGGCTTTACAGAATCAGGATCGCGATTCAAAAGTGAGTCTGAGGCCTGGTTTTTCGTTCTCTCGTCGCTAAAGGAACCGTATGTACCACACGACAATAAAGTATGACCTGTACGTATCAAAGTTTTTTTTTTCCCTATCACGATCCATTTTGACCAACTCGCTTGACGCCACGGTTTCACAGGGCACGGCAAACAGGGTTTCCAGCATCCGCCCGTCCAGGATTCGTTCATCCTTGATAACGTAGGTGCCATGGGGACCGTGCAATCCGAGCGCGGACTGACATTTTACGAACTGCCCTCACGGGACATATGTACGTCGCGCGCCTCTTCTTTTGTCCGTGTGATCGCGTTCTGACGCCAAGCCATGTGGTTCGCACGCACGTAATTTGGGACGAACAGGATACCTCAATTTAACCCACCAGCTGCATTCCAATCGATGCAATATTTACTGGGCGTTAGGGACACACCTTAGCACCACCCTGTCCGGCAACTTTCTTTTCTTTTTTCTTGTTGTTATGGATAGTCTTGGACTGTTTGCATGCGTGAGGGACCCCAGTTGTTGTCCCTCATTCAACTATATGCTGTCTATATATAAGCTTCCTGCTTATACAACATGGACGATTCTTTCACTTTGGGGAGCATGCCCGTTGATGATATCGCTCTACTACCATCTACAATCTTAAGATCATCTTCACAGTATTAGCGCTGGTAGTATGGTTTTGTGGAACACTGCATGTAACTTATCTGTCTTTTCGCAGTACAACAGGGTTTTGGTTGATTGCACCAGGCGAAAGAGTAGAAGGGCAGGCATGGAAAACTGCGCCCGAACAGAAACTGGTAAGCTGCTTCGATGATGTAGGGGTATTCACGATTTGCGCAAGAATCTGGCAACATCACCATGATGTCTGCCGCGCACTGACTGATATTCGAGCCCTGGTTAAACGATGGGTGACCAACGGGGTCGCAAGGAGCCTCACAAGTAGTAGTATAAATCCGTCATTCGAGTCTCTCTCCGCCGTTGCGGCGCCAAGATCGATGAGGATGGGTGTGTACACCTAAAGCTTTTTGTCTAGAATCTAAGTTTTAGCAGAAGAGAGCCAATATTGATTTCTTTTTTTCGTTTTTGTTTTTTTCGCCAACACGGGGGACCCGCCGGCAACCATGCGGCAGCGGCTCAGACACGATTAAGTCTCAAGGATGTTCGCACGTTACGTTAGTCTATGGTAGCATCATCTCGCGGTAATCGACTGAGCATCTAATGTTACCTGCTGCGCAAGGTCATGACAAAGGTGGCGAGTGCGGACTAGTACAAGCCACTGAACAGCCCCAATATACAGTAAGCGAACGATCACCATCATGATGGTGACGTGCGGGGTAATGGAAATACCGGGAACGTCTGAGGTTGTTCGTTGGGGTTTGGAGATCCGTCCGACGCCCACTCTGGACGTCGTGTTGGCAGTCACTGACCACTACTGACAGTTGAGCGTGCGAGTGAGAATGATGATCAAATGACGGTGGACTCTGACGAGGAGGAATACTAGCTATCGTCTTGAGCGTTATTTAGAGCGAGATGTCGAGGGCTCCGGGAGGAGGGGAGAATTGAACAGACAGACTCGGGTGCATACTGGATGTTTCAAGTCGCTTGTTCACAAAGGAAAAAAACCGAGGAGTTCGATTAATGAGTGAATGTGATCTGGGGCCCAGCAGTGATGATGGCCCGCACGACGAGTATGAGACTAAATCAACGTGCCAGCGTCCAGTTCTGTGGCGAAATACCGTGGCCGAAGGTTGTGGCTGAGTCGATCATCGATTGCTGTTCTATACAATAAGTAGAATACCGAGGTCCTCAAGCGTCGCCAATCATCCCATCATCAGCGATCGAGCCTCCGTCTTTCGAGGCTACGATAAGGGTTAGACGTGAGTTCGGCAGACACACCGGATGAATATGACCCACTGGCACTGCCGAGCTAAATTGAACGGGCCTAATATACGTGCAACGAGGTCTATCATGATATATCGTAGCTTCTCTTCATCTTTAAAATCAAGATTCCAGATATTCAATCTGTAAGTTTCAGAGGGCAATTAGGGAACAAAATAAACCATCACCCCTGAGCTGGTGTCTGAACTTTTGAAAGAGTAGGGTTGGCTTGATGTTGCGTGCACGGTCTGCGCTTCTTTCATAGAGTTGCCGCACCTCATAGGTACGTGCCACCTGCAGGATCAATATTGCCCCCACGACTGCCCAAGATGACAGGTACAATCAAGACCGTCGAACTTGCAGCACCAGAAAAAAAAAAAGTTCTCAACTTGCAACCTCGAGGCCAAGAGATAGTATGACTTATCACGAGACATGATGAGGACCGGGAATCGCCGCGAGCCTGAGCCCAAGGTAAATAAATTACAGTGTTTACGCCTTGTTAGACCTCGACGCTCTTGGCTTGTGTACAGTATCATGGTAGAGTCATCACAGGAGAGATGCACGACGACGCACTGGCAGAAAAGATGTCCATACCTACCGCCTCGAGCGTGCCAAAGATGGGCGGCGGCGGGCACAAAAGAGAAAGAAAAGACGGGGTTCCCTGGATCACCATCGGCGGTCTATCTAATAGGTCCCGCTCCCGTTTGAAAAAAAAACAAAATTGAGCCTCGAGGCCGTTTGGGTTCCGGGTTCCCGATCCCAAACTTTTTATTTTTTATTTTCTCTCGATAAGTTAGTTAAACTTATCCCTGGGGTTAACAAGCCGGTCAAACATTTGTAGAGAAACGAACCGAGCGAAGGAAACGGCAAACTGATCTATGAACGGGTTCGGGGATCTAGCTCGTGAGATGGGCTAAGGGCAGGAGAAGTGGGCGGCGGCGGGGCGCGGGGCCACGGGATGTCCGATGGCGCTCGGCACACTATTTTAGGCAGAGGTTGGGAGGGGTAAATGTATACCTGGGTGTTAACCGCTGTCAATAACTACTTTTTTGCATGGGAGGGGTCGTGCCTGGTCGTGTAGGAAGAGATGTGTGTGGACTAGTACTATGCCGGATCCTATCATGGAAGAACAATTTTATCAACATCTCGCGCTCCTTGTGCGGATGGAGGCCGAGCGCGTTAGCAGAAGGAGCACAGCTCAAGGGGTGCCATTCACGGCCATCACGATGGTTCAACGTTCAACCACGCGCCTTCTAAACAACTTTTTGATAGAGTTGTGGAGCCCGTCAACTCCAGTTGGTAAAATCGAGTCGGGGTGCTAGGCACCAATCGCCGCACGAATACAAGAAAGGTTAGTAAGGGCAACGCAGCGAGCTAGATAAA
This sequence comes from Lactifluus volemus, assembly GCA_022376515.1. Taxonomy (NCBI): domain Eukaryota; kingdom Fungi; phylum Basidiomycota; class Agaricomycetes; order Russulales; family Russulaceae; genus Lactifluus; species Lactifluus volemus. The sequence continues at coordinate 324,179 of WTXI01000021.1, forward strand.
AGTCCGCTGAGAAAAACCAACAGCCGTTCAAAAGCCCTGATGCAGTTTAACTCATGACCGCTCAAGCTGAATGGCAGCTTCTTGGAAGTAGCAACAAGAATTTTCGAATTCGTATTGACACTTGACCGAAATTACAAGACCTGGCAACCGGTATAAAATTTACATGGCGATAAGTAGTGCTTACAACGACGACGAATGAAACCTAGAAGAGAACAATGTGAGCACAATGAAATTTGTGAAGATATGAAAACGGGAGAGGTCAGTATTAGCATGGATGATCGTCAGCGCTCGCCCATAGACAAACTTGGTGCTTGACTTCTATTGTATTCGATCCTGCCTGAAAGGTTTAGAGAGTGAACTCACCACACGCCTATCCCCGGCCAGCCATTCTTTTTCTACCCATGTCCGACTAACGCCCTCTGTAAATCCTTCGAGTGCGAAACATCTCCCATACCTATGAACAAGTCAAAGGTTAGTACATGAACCAATTTTATACCCTAAGAGAAGGCTCAGAAATTTGGGTATAGAAACAAATAGTTCATGAGCCCAATGGCTTCGAAGTAGCGATTCAAAATTGACTCGTCCCTGCGAGGAAATTGTATGTAGAGACGACTTACCTGTAGGTGCACGATACAAGACGACGATGCAGCTTATTTAATAATTTGGTTCAATTTTTTTTTCACTTATACGGTGCACGTGCACATGTTCAGGGCAGGCGTTTCGGATTTCGGAGCGAGGGTCGTTAATGGCGGGGACATCGTTCTTGCCCCTCGGACGCTGTACTCGGAGGCGAAGGTAAAACGTACGCCACCTTGATGAGTGGCGACGATGGGTGGCGATAATACAGTGCGGGCTGGTAAGAATTGCCAATTAACCCGCTGATGGTGGTTACACACAAAGGCGGTACACCTCAAACCATCGGCGGAAGAGTCCAACTGAAGTGTGTAAGTCTTTGCTGTATATGGATTCATCATTCGCATCCATTCCGGGGTTTGTTTTCGCCGATTTCGTACCATCCCGTTGAGCAGTGAACCCTTAGACTAGGTACCGGCAGCAGGCGTTGGCGGCGTGTCGGAGAAACTCGCTACGACTAGCACCACTTCACAGTCCGCAACACTAACCGATTTGTCTTGGACGGCATTGCAGTCAGGGAGAAACACCTGGGCTCCATTTCACATAGCACATTGTTTGACCCCTACTGGTCAACAGCACGAGCTGTAATGATGTCACACAGATCATCGAAACGAGGAGCGGACCCCCTGGTGGATATGCGGCCATTCACGGGCTTCTCGAGATTGTATTTCTTGGGGGCATACGATGCTACGTCTTTTGTGACTTGCGAGAACCAGTGAGGGCGAGACTGTACGGCCACTGTCTAACGCCGCTGATGGAAAGGGTAAAGCGGATATACGATGATCGGGGGCTGCTGAAGTCATGGCTAACGCAAGGACGACGGGATCAGCAGTGATATAGGGTGGTTGACACGGAGCTCGGAGGCGACGAGCTTGCTAGATGGCCTCTGAGAGCCTCTTGTGATCGTGGGAAGATGTGACATGTGATACTATACAGTATAACTACTTAGCTTTTCAAAATTGGAAATTAATGATATGGGATGAGGAATGGCCCTTTAATTGGGTCTCCCGCTGACTCTCCTCTAATGTCTCCCCTTTCATCCGCTACTGATGCATCAACCCCCGCAGAATACGTTTGTACTCTCCATTCTTGTACAGCTGCGGTTTCCCTAATTATTTCTTAGCTTAGAGGCTCTAGAAGCCTATATCCAATCTCAGAAGGCCCTTCTTGCTCGCACGCAATCCGATGTAGACCGCCTTCGTCACCTACGTGAGCAGGCTGTCACCGATCCAGAAGATTTTTTTGGCACCTTGAACGAAAAGGTTCCTTCATCTTCTATGACTATATGCCCCCACACACTAACCTCACGATCGTAGCTCAATGACGGCATTTTTCGCCTCGATCGTCAGCCTGATATTGTCGCGGAAGTCCAGAATAAAATCGATTGGGACCTTTTCAAAGGCCAAGGTATAGATCTTCATGCCTCCTTTTTCTTTACCCCTTACCAAATTGCTTCACTAACAGATCCCACACCTCTCCGCACCTTTGCCGCTGACCTTCGTGCGGCGCATAACGCGCGATCGCAACCATCGACCAAACAACAAAGTGCATTGTCATCGGCACAGCAACTAGTGCGTAATGCGAGACGCAAAATCATCGAGCCAGTGCTTGCCTCGTTTGAGCTTTCGTCCGACTCGTCCGATGAGGAGCAACAACCGGCGCCTGATAGCCTTCACAGCACGCGCCAAAAGGAGCAGCTGCGCCGCATACATCTTCGCAAAAGTGGGCTCACTCTTCGCGCATCAGCAGTGCACATCCGATGTGATATCGAAGACGAGAGTGCGGAGGTCGACATCGCAACCGATGGCGAGCCGTTGGCATCCACTCACGGCAGCCTGATTACGTCCCTGCCATCTCCTTATCCGGCCGAGCTGCCTGCTACGTCAGCTTCTAAAGTGCGGTCTCCACGTCATCCACGAATCCGCCGGCCATTACCGAGTCGCCCGCCAGTATCGAAGGCAAAGATTCTTGCTCATTCGACCAAGCAGCCTTTTGGGTCAGACGGACCCCGTCTCGAGCCCTCGATCGTTAAAAAGGAGAAACCAAAGTCTGAGACTTACAAGCAGGCGTGGTCCATCTCTGAGCAACACCTGCTCGAGCGTTTGCTCACCGAGATTCCCGATGGCGAGAAGAACCGGTAAGCGATCTCGTTTCGCTCTGCGACGGGCAGTGCTAATATGGTAATACTCAGATGGTCAAAGATATCCAAGGCTATGGGCGGCCGCCGCACGCCGCGTCAGGTTGCAAGTCGCGTACAAAAGTACTTTGAGAAGTTAAAACTTTTTGGTGTGAACGTCGAGGGAGTAGCAATCTCGTGACTAGCCAATAATCATGTTACTAGTATCTTGCATATGTTATAGCTCCACCTTATTTTTTATTTTAGTAGCTTAGCGATGACGCTTGGGTCTGGACCATGACCTGATATCTTTTATCGTACGCACGTTGACGTATTGATGACTCGATGTGATGAGACGTGCTGTGGATGACGACGATCACCTGACTGATCACATTCAAAAAAGTTGATTTCGGGGCATCTACTCGCTCGTTCAACCTCTCGAGCTACTCAACTCATTTCCTGCCATGGCTTCAAATTTTGACCCAAATCAGGCCCAGAATCTTGCAGAGGTAATCCCAACTCTCCCACGCATTCTCGGTTTCTGTCAACTTTAACTGGTTTGGTTATGTAGATCGAGAAACAGTAAGTCAAACGTCGATCCTATGGATTGAAAACGCCTGATTCTTTGATTTGTTTGCAGGTTTGCCGTGAAAGCAGTTGAGCATGCACAGGTACGCACATACCGCCAAACTCATCCTTGAAAATGTGTTCACTTTCGTTTTTTTCAGACGTATTGGAATCTACTCGAGAAGATTCCGCCGCGTCAGTTGAAGCTTACGAGGTCTGTCGCTCTGCATGTCCCCCGCCGCCGGGTCGCTGCTGCCCAGTGTTAGGGGCTGGTGCGCTCGCCGGCGCAATGCCACTTTGTGATGTGATGGCTTACAAACGGAATCGGCACAGGTTTGACGACGAAATCTTTGAGCATACGATGCGCGAATTTCCCGAGTTTGCGGATGCGCCGCATAGTGGCCTCGTCAAGCTAGACGAGGATTGGATAAAGAGCAAAGAAGGCAAGGAGCGCTGGCGCACTTTTATCAACGCGTACGTCTCTAGTTTCTCGTTATCCCCCCGCATTTTTAAAGTTTTTACCTACTTTTATGGTTTACGACACGACGCACAGATATGAGAAGAAAATCACAGACTACAATTTTGGTTCGTTGATTCGTACAGATGCGATGAGGGAGTATAGTGAAAGTAACACGATCTTTGGTGCGGTTTGATTTTTGCTCAATCTGTTGTTGTTCCTGATGGGACATTGGGCGACCAGTAACACGAATACAGGTGAGAGTGCCGTTCGCTCAAAAATCACATCTCACACCCCCTGGCATGCATGTACATAGTTCTATGCTATCGAGGTACGCCCCGAAAGCGTTCGAGCTTTCCCCAAATAGTCACATTCGAATGCGCGCGCAGATCTCACGCAATAGGCTCGGCATCAATGACGAGGCACATGAGGTTGCCAAGGAGGACGCACGCCAGGAGCGCGAGAAGGAGAAGATAAAGGCGGGTAAGAAGAAGAGCAGTGCGCCCTAGTTTGCCGACGTGATGCGCCCCGTTCGGCTCGTTCCTATCATGGGATGGGATGGGAGAAGTCTTGTCCGCACGGTAACTAGTGGCGTGGACAGGCGGCAAGCAAGTCTCATATGTACAACCTAGTGTTCATTCATTCCCTCCCCTCTCTCTGTCATCGGGGTTTAATGGCTTTGATATCACATGATGACATCTGCGATAAATAGGCGGGCAAATAGAAACTTGTCAGCAAATTTGTGTGCAGTGGTCCTACACTGATCGGTTAGGAACGTTGTGACGGCGTTCCACAAGAAACTATATAAGAATTGAACGACGTAGTTGTTTAATAGCCGTCCCGTGAGTCGATACCTGATGCTTGATGGTAGAGGAAAGGCGTGGGTGTAACTGATAACTAGATAACTGGTTAACTGCCGGTCTTGATTAAAGAGACCGGCTATCGAATTTGGGCAGACACGTGCTCTGGAGAGGCGTATAATAGGGTTCTCCGCCAGTCGTTTGGAAAAGTAAGAAAAAAACGCGTCAGTGATCCCAAAGAAATACGTAGAGGAGGGGGGGCCTTGAGGCGCTGCTATCGTCAGTATAGTTGGGTTCCACTCTTTTAATTAAAAAGAAAACATGGTTTGGGATATGTTTTTTTTCCTGTGGGTTCTTGATGACCCTAGTAAGCCGTTCAAGAGAGTTTGATTGCAACAGACAACCTTACGCCGGTCTCGCTTTTGCTCGCCGTTTCTGCAAAATTGCGAGGGAAGACACGGAAGTACTTGTCAAAAAGCTTTTTTTGTCCGGTTTTGTTGTTTTTCCTGCCCACCCCACCCCACCCCCTTGCTTCTATTCCTTTTCGTCGCCCCTCCAGGGCAGGGGCAAGCAAACAAACTCAGGCGCAAATATGGGTCGTAGTCCCGGCAATTTCCCCTCCCCCCCTTCTGGTTCCCTTTGTGTAAAAAAAAGAAGACCGCACGGAGATGACCGGTGAAACTGTGGGTGCGCATGGGAAAAAAACAAACAATTATAAATGAACACCAGGAGGAGGCGTGTATGGAGATGAGATGGAGGGTGTGGCAGCGCCAGGGCCCAGGGGCGAAAATAGCGGGATTCTCGATGAGATCAGCAGGTCAAAAACTTGTGAGTGGAGAGGGTATTAGGACTCGGACTTTCCACGTGTACAGAAACTTTTTACCTTGGTGTGTGTACAACGATCAACTTGAGGCTCACTGGTAGTTGCGGGGGAAAATGTCCCCACGAACTGAATGCCGAGCTCATTGGGCATTATCGAGGGGTTAGTGACACATGGTTGAAAAGGGTTAAGGTGACCCGTGATTGCGCTCAAAATGCGTGTTTCTTTTCGCGTCTTTGAATGTTTTGTTTTGAGTGCGCCGCAAGCACTCGACGGGGATATTATTGTAAACTCAACTGCAGGGTTGATAGAGTTGCAACCAACGGCGGATGTGAGGCCCCGTCGATGGTTGTGGGGACCGTAACTTAACTGGAAGGTGTGGGGTTAAGTGTGTCACAGGTTTACTGTATTGCGTGTCCGTGCCTCGAGCAGTATTATGCCGTAACGATCCAGATTAGCACTGGAGATTCAAAGGCAGCAAGCTCGCTTTCAACGGACATTTAACGTAAGAAAGGGGGGGGGGCACTGGCAGCGCCGAAGCGCTGAACCAGATCTCGTGTAACTGGGACCGCTCGGAGTTGGTTGATGGGTACACACACGCGAGATTTATGCATGACAGATGACTTTTTGCGCCGTCGGAGGTTAGGACCGACTGGATAAATCAAGTCGGTCCCGCTCGGCTATTGGTACAATGTGCATAAATTGCTGTCACGGTACTGTCCGTCGGCGTAGCGCAGCGAGGAGGCGATCAGGCTTACAGTGTAATCACAAGGTTGTTTTTGCACACAGACAGTACTGTATTAATTAGATCCGTTTTCTCCTTTTAGATGGCGCTAAAATTTCCCTTCTCCGTCAACTTATAGAGGAGGCGCACGAATGTGAGCGGATTAGGATTAGCGCGAGGGAATAGAAGACACGCCAAAAGACGGGAAGTCACGAGACGAGTATACAAGTTATTCGCAATTGATGGAAAAAAAAAACGGGATTCTGCGTGTTTGATCAAGCTAGCTACATATAAATGGGGAAAAGCAAAGCAAAGATGGTTTCGAGACGGATTCAACGCCACAACATATCACAATTTCACCGGAGTCTTCCGAGTTCCGGAATATGAGTAATCTAGCGCGACATGTCACGATCATGTGTGTATGTGACAAGTCGCGTGGTCTGTGTCCTCTCATTTTAGTCTTTTCCGGCCATGGCAGACGATGATGATCCATCTCGATATCGTCTGGGGAAGAACAACAAGAACATTATCAACAAAGACGTGTCATTCTTGAACCTGCAATTCTCAATGTGGTCAACGCTCTCGGCGGTTGCGAGGGTGGCGTCTATCGTCTCGGAGACGAAGTGTACGGATGTCTGAAAGACCTCAAAAAGTACTGGCGGAAGGATGACACCGACGACGAGCGCACAGTCGCCCGTATCTTATGGGCCTCACGCGTCCTCCCTAACGATCTCATCCCTATCATCCTCGAGACAGCAGGGAAAGGTCACGTCGAAGACAAGCGAGCAATCGCCTGTGTCGATCTTGTTACGGCGATGACATGGCCGATTGACCTCGCCGAGGAACTCAAGGAGCTGGACGAAGAACTGGATCGCGGTACGGATTACACCCAGCTTCTGCAGAGCCATCTGCACTACAAGGCGGCCCTACTCAGACCTGGGGTCTTGCAGGCACTCTTTAGCATCACCTTGCCCTGTCTCGCTCGTGGACCCAAGACAGAACGGAGCGCGACGTACAGATCGTCAACGTCGTTCTCCACCTCGTGCGAAATCTCGCATTCATCAAGGACCTCCCCGCCAATGTCCATCTGAGCGCCGACCAGGCAGAGTTTGCATCGCTACAGAGCAAACTGATCCGCACGCTTTCCGAATCCCATTCCTTGACCTTCTTCTCACCATCGCCTCGAGCGCGACGAGCAATGCCATGTTCAATAGCTGGAACACCCTCGTCCTCGAAATTTTTATCTTTTATTTCGGGGAATCAAACCAGCCAGTCTCACGTTGGAAACATCTGCCGTGAGTTTTTTTTGCCAATCGATGCTACGAAGCTTTATTTGTTGTTCTGAGAGACTCTCCCCCGGCAGCAAACGAAACAGAATCTACAACAACTCCTGACCGTAGAGGACCGACGCCGTAGAGATTTCGCACGCAACGCACCTTCGCGTCACTCGCGTTTCGGAACCACAATCTCGGTGCGATTAAACCCAAAGAAGACTTTGACGCCATCGGGCCCCGCCGCCGCTGAAGGCGATGCAGGCAACCCGATTGCTCCGACGCACCATCGTCCCAACCACTCGTTCTGCATCGACAACAGGCGCTGAGCAAAGATTCTGGATCCGTGATCGATCTTGTGAAGCGACAGAACAGACAAAAGGGGAAAAAGGAAGATGAGTTTGCCCGTAACGACAATTTGACTCCGAAGCCAGGACGGTCCTGCGTGGGCTTGCTCGCGCATTCATAGAGTCTTGCTTTAATCGTGCGCAGCCATCGTCTTCCTGTAATTTTGAGAATTCTAACGGTGTTCGTTTGGCATGTAGCTTTCCTCGCATCGTTACTCAAGGATATCAGATCGGAGCGCCCGAAAATCACTGAGAAGGATAATCTGCGTCTGTTGTTTGTTACCAAATGGTTCCTGGAGTACTTTCTCGCCGTCCGGGCGCAGGAGAAATGTGTAGGTGCATCCGAGCCGTGGGCCTTTGGACTCGTAGGCGAGGTCATCGAACGCAGTTGGGTGGTGTGGGTGCTCAAGCGTATGAACGGCGCAGTAGAAGAGAAGGTAATTGGGTTTGCTACCGTCTGACCATTTCTAATCTTTGTTCATTCGTTTTTTCCGCATAGCCGAAGTTATGGACTGAGCTGCAGGCGGGTATCGAATGCCTGACGCAATTACTCGCGCTCCTCGAAGCAATGGCCTCTAACGACTCAGGAGCGGGCGAAGGGACAGAGCTCCGAGAGGCTGCGGACCTACTCCAGCAGCAACTTGTCTACAATGGCCAAGTACTCGATGCCGCGCTCGATGCGCTGCGTATATACAAGGATGGCACGCAATCACTCACGTTCCTTCGTGCCAGCGTGCACCTGGCGTATGCACTCATGCGAATGCTCGAAAAGTGGGCAAAAGTGAGCGGTGACGGCTCGTACGTGCGCAAGCGGGCCAAGCCCAAGAAGAAACGGAAAACAGCTCATGGCACAGAAGAACCGGATAGTATTCCCGATGTTGAAGAGGAACAGGTTGTGGAGGCACAACCTGAAGGTGAGGTGATTGAAGAGACGATGTTCACGTTTGATGCCTTCGAACTGGTAAGAGGAGCACACTCCCGACTCGGGCCGGTACTCAACCGAAACACAGAAATTCGCAAACGCGGACATCACACAGTCGCTGTTGACCTATTTGGGGCGTTACAAAGAGTTCACGTCGCCCGAAGAGATGAAACGCATCGTCAGCTTGTTGCATCGGCAAGCGATCCGAGCAAAAGCTGAGGGACTGTTCTTCCAAGTGAGTCGATAGTGCGCGCATGAGCACATCATTTCGTGGGCGCTGAACGTTCGGTCAGGTATCCGCACTGAACCTGTTCAAAACCATCCTTTCTGATCAAAAGTCCTTCCCCAAAGATCAACCGTACAAGGATCTCGTAGCGCTTATCTCCTACATACTCCGTCAATTCTTCAAGGCCGTTGAGGAAGATTCGTTCGTGCTTATAGAGGTACGTTGTTCAGATCATTCCTCTTTGAGAAACATATCCGAGTTGGTCATGTGCGTAGGCCTTCTTCCCGAAGAACCGAAATCGATGGAAGAGGTATTCCAGTTGGGAACCTGAAACAAAGACGAAGAACAAGGAGGACGTCGGCGCGCGATTCCCGCCAGATGTACAAGTGAAGAAAGGATTCACGTGGAGCGAGCAACTTGGTATCGCCATGGCCGTACTCCAGGAGACGGGCCAGAGCGAGCTGATTAAGTGGGTGAAGGAGGTATGTTGGGTTCCTGCACAAAGATCCTCGGAGAGAGCGCATGACTGATGGGATTGCCAACAAAAGATTTTGACTATTGCCATTGCGCAGCGGCGCCGCATCGAAGAACCAGCCAATGACGCTTCAGACGATGAGGGCGGCGAGAATATCGGTGATGATGCGAGTGAGTCGAGGCCCACTGTCAAAACAGTGTCAGATCTGGCTCGAAGCAATAACATAGCCGACTACGGTGCGTCGTTCCCCTCATAGTTTCATTTGATTCCGGATAGAATTGAAAAAAAAAAATTTCCTTTACAGCGATCCCATACACGACGGATGTACAGGCGGACGCGGCGACGAAAAATCCCCAGCTGAAATTGATGTTTCGCCTAGTGCGCTTCCATGTCCAGGATGAAGGTGAGCAACGTTTCGGTATTTTTTTTTTGGTTTTGAATCTAATCCCGCCGCGGAAACCGCGTCCTGTTACATGCCTTTTGCGAACATTGTCTAGATGCGGATGAACTCGAGTGGTACATCCCCGCGGGCATCGACTTGCCCGATCTACAACGATCGTTGACCGTCATGGAGCAATTTGAGCAAACGCCGTTCGACACGCAAGGAAAGCGTGCATCGGAATTGCTGAACAAGAAGCGAAGACGACGACGACGGAAAAGGTTGGTCAAGACGAGCTCGAGCTCGGATAGTGCGACGAGGAGTCGCCGCGACGAACGGCACGCAAAGCACGCGAACAACAGAATTACAAATCGGCGCAGTTCATCGAGGAAGTGAGGAAGAGTATGGACGGGACATTGACGATTTCTTCGTTCATGAAGCCGAATGCGTCAACGCACCGCGCTCGCCGCCGTTGATAACGCGTTGAACATCGGCACGATGCGCCCGACGGGCACGAAGAAACGTAGACGTGCACAGCCGCCACTCGGCGACGCCACCGCCCCAGACCGAGATACGAAGCGGAGAGCGATACAATCACCTTCATCACCTTTGTCCAATCGAATCGATGGACTTGGAGCGCCCAGCCGCGACGATGATGATGATGATGACGGCGCCTACGAGGGAAATAATGCGGCGAGGCTCACGCGCCGCACTTTCTCTTCCCATCCTTCCCCTTCCTCTTCTGATCTGGATGGTCTTGATGATAATGATGGTGGTGGTGGTGGTGGTGGTATTGATGGGATGAACGACAGCCATGATGGCTCGTCTTCCCTTGCTGATTTCGATGCGGCGTCACGGCGCCGCTCTGGCGCCTCCTCGACGTCAAAGAAGAAGGAGAAGGAGAAGAAGATTCCTCAACGTCGCGTCAAAGCTCGACCGGTTTACCGCGGCGCGTCAGCTGGTGAGATGGGCCGACCTGAAGAAGATGCGCGACGACGGTCCACTTCCACGTCTCCTCCTCCTCGGATGGATGACGATGGGAAAGACGACGACGGTGGCCATCATCATAGCAGCAACCCGTTCTTCTTCAAGTTCGCAAGGGCCGATTGATTATCTCGGACGAGGAATGAAAAGGGCCGCGGGCGCGTGCACTCCGCGTGCTATGGAGTGGCGGACGTCTCGGAACTTTGGGATTGATTGATAACTTTTTTTTTTTTTTTTGTTTTGTTTTGACTTGCTTCCAGTAGTAGCCGAGAGTGTGTTGCTATATACTTGTTGTAGTAGTACTAAAGCACCATCCCTTCGTTTCTCGTTGAAAGCGTGGCTTTTGGGGTCACACACCACCTCCCTACTTGAACAAAAATGAAACCAGAGAAGCGGGGAAATACGTCCCCCTTGTCACTTTTTTATGATCAACTAACTACTCTATCATTTTTTTTTGTTCTGTTCTAAAGTTGCGTTAGTGGGTGTGTGAATCGAACCCAAAAATGGAAACCGGAATCGGAGAAAGATCGGGTTTTCATACCAATCGAACTGACTCCGGTTAGCGGTGGCGGCGATTTCCCGCTCGGCTATTCCCGGTCATACACAAAGAACAAGGACAAGGACAAGACAGGACTGACGAGCACGAAGTGAGAGATGTGATGGGACTAAGGCTCTCGCTAACAACTACCTTTCCGTTTTTAAAATTGTTCCTTCTCCTTCCCTTTCATCCCCCAACTTACTGAAACGCCTTCAACCTCGCGTCTTAGTAAGAAGTTCCAAATTGAGAATTTAGGGTCTATTTAGGGGTGACCAAAAACATACAATTGCCTCTCTCCCCAAGGGGTAGTACTAGTAGTAGTAGTAGTGGAAAAAAAAAAAAAAAGGTCCCATGAAATCGAAGCGGTGTTGCCAAGAGGGGTAAAGCGATGATCAAGGTATAATTGTGAAATAGAACAACCCAAATGGCGTACCCCCACTCTCTCACTTGCCTACCCTGATGGGAATCTTCACAGACGTGAGACAACCGGAATGTACCGAAGGGGGCTGACCGAATCCCCGCGAGTCAGGCGGTAAAGGCATCCGGGCGCAATAACAAGGGAATTCCGAATTCCTTCAAGCACCGACCCAAACCAACAAGAGACTGTCAGCAGTTCTTTCTCCCCCCCCCACCCCCCCTCCAATCATTTCCCCACACAAACCTTCTCCTTGGTATTTGATTGCCAACAGACAACCTCTTCCTTCTCAGATTTTTTTAAATATTATATTTTCTTTTTAAGCGCAGATCTGACCCATCCCGATCCTTTTTCGCTGTCCTGTCCTTCCAAGTCGCCGTCTCTCTAAAATGGATAAGCCCCGAACGAATTTGGCGCAGTGTACTGCAGAAGAACAAAGGGCGCAAAGCTTTCGATCGGACTTGTCTCTTTCCAAATGTTTTCTTTTAACACGGAGGGTGGGGAGGGGAGGGGGGAAGGGGGGTAAGTATTAGAGCAAAAGGGGGGGCTGTGCAAAATCGGAAACTGCGTTATCGTCTCGTCATTTTGCCTCCTCTCACCTCTGCAACCCTTAAGGGATGATATCATCATACGTCGGTTCGACAACATAGTTTTACCGTCGAAATAGAAGGTATCGTGGTGGGCCTTGAGGGGGATCGAAAAAGGGTATTGCATGCAATTATGCGTTCACGTCAAAACCTAAAGGGGTGGGTTGGGGGGGGGGGAGAGACACGCGCACCAAAGAATTTTACCGCGAGGCATGATAAGGACGTAGCGAGTAAAAGTACGTATTTGACGACTCTTGGGCGCAAAGAAGCCATTAAAAAAAAAAGCAAAAAAGCAAAAGGGCAAATAGCCCCCAAGGAAAGAAATGAGGCCGATAAAGGACCAGGGGCCATGACCTTCAGGCGAGGACCAGTTGAGCGACCCACTCATGTGACGGCGGCATTGAGCGCGACGATTTACAAAAAAGGAAGGTTGGGACCAAGGGATAATCAAGAGATATCATTGGTTCTGAGCCAGCCGAAAAGCCTAGCGCTCAGGGGGGGCCCGTGTGAGGGAGAACATTTTCGGGACTGAATGTGGCGTAAAGAGTAACGGACGAACGCCAGCAGGGACCAGTCTTGTCAATATCTGGTGGCAAGGGCAGCGCTCAAAAAGAGGTTCTTGAAATGACATTTTGAAAATTCATAAATTTCACGGACATGTGAGGAGGGTCATCTGCTGTGTGTGATGAGCGAATGGTGGTTGTTTTTGCGCATCGAAGCACCACTCAAGATGAATCCTATTGGGGAGAGGGCAAAGGCGGTAGTATTTATTTAGTATTATTATTATTAACTATACGCCAACTTTTCGGAGAGTGGAATAAAAAGATAAAAAAGAGTGAGGAAGGAGGGAAGCGAGAGGATCATGAGGGGGGAAGGGAGGACACGCTGGCAGAGGGAGGAAGCCGCGGGTCAAGAGGGAGTGGGAAAGGGAGGTGGGTATATGGTAGTAGAGTTGAGTCGTGAATGAATGAAAATCGGAAGCATTTCAAGGTCAAAGAGAGCAAAGGTTATTCGGCTGACAAAACCAAGCGAAAATGCCGGTTTTGAGAAAATAATAAAGAAAATAAATATAAATTACGATAATTCCGCCCGAGATTTCGATGGCCGATCTCAGACGACCCAAAGTGAGAAGTGATGTGAGTGAGTTTGAGTACTGAGCCGACCCACCCTTCGCTCGGTCCAGGGCGACCGTCATTCGAGGTTATAAAATCCCGTTCAAGCTTTGGGAACTTCTTGCCAGGTCCACAAAACACCTCCTCTCATACCTATTCACTTTCCCTCTTATTCCCCTCTCCGCTCTACCACTCTTCTCTCAAATAACTATGGCCCAATCGCCGCCACTAACCAACCTCCTCTAACGCCGACCGTCCAGAGCGGAGCCGTAATGCAAAGGCACAAGCGAGGCATCGCGCAAAACGAAAAGCCTACATTGAGCAGGTAACGGCCCCCGACCCTCTCCCCCCCACATATTAAACTAACACGTAAAAAAAATTAAATTTTACAGCTCGAACAGACCGTGACCAAGCTTCAGACCGCCCTCGCGCTCTCTCCAGAACAAGTCGCAGCGTTGCCACCACCAACGATGCGGATTCGCCAACTCGAACAGGAAAACTCCAAGTTGCTTCGCGAGAATGATGAACTTCGCCGTCAATTGCACATGCAGACCCGACGACCGTCTCTCATGACCGATCCTCACTTTGACATTGCTCGTCGCAGCTCATTCCAATCGTCCATATCTAGCGACTACCCAGATCGTGACCTCAAGCGACGACGCACTCAGAACATTGATGAAGTTTACCTGGTAAGCTAATTTTTTTTTTGGTCGTCGTCATCGTCGTCATCGTCATCGTCGCGCTAACATATTAAAAAAAAATTAAAACAGAGTCCGAGCCAGACGCCTAGCCCACCCACCACAGAGGCACTTGCTCGACCGACCAACTTTTCACCACCACCACTCTCACATGGGTACTTACCCTCGTCGAGCAATAACACGTCAGCCTACTCGAGCCCAGGCATGAACTCTTCCAATTCTATCCTCTCTTCGGGTCTGCAAAATGGCCCGCTAAGCTATCAGCTTCCGGCTGTCAACACGCCGAGCTCGACCTCGACTCCGACATCATTCTCGGCAAGTCCTCATTTCTTTGACGGCCGGTTGAGCTCCTAGCGAGACTGTGCGCCCTTATCAGAGCTCTGGATCCTAGTGACATTTCGTCGTCGACAGCAGTCGGGTCATGAACAACAACATCAACATCAACATCCGTCTTCACATCCACTTGTCGGTGCCCACCACGTCTTGTCACCCTCGCGGGCATTATCGTCTGCGATTCACCCAGCTCCTAACAGCCATGGTCTGTCTGGGGCTTCTCAATACCCATCCTCTCAATATGACGCTGTAAAAGTAGAAGATGACTACATGGTAAGAAACGGTTTTTTTTTAATATCTTATTTTTTCTTTGGTCTGACGTAGTTTGTGTATGTATAGTCACCGACGCAGGAATCGTCCCATAAGATGACATATTCACCTATCCACTCGTTTAACCACCCACATCCAGCCGAGCTGAGCTCTTGGCACAGCTACTCAGCGGATCGCACGCAGATTCATCCCTAGATTCGACACGGGGATTGCCTTGAATCTTGCGCGTCTCGAGCATGACGGAGCGCCTGCAGAGTTGCCTAGAATGGGACGTTTTTTTATGTCGCCATGCTATCGGTTATCGCTTGAGTTGTTCTTTTACTTTCCTTCTTGTGTATATATCTATGGGGCCCACCCTTGTAATAACAATATCAGCCTATTTTCTTTTTTCTTTCTCTGCGCCTCGCATTTCCAACAACGTGTGAGGAGGGTCGGAAGGGGAAGGGAGGAGGTGGAGGAGCCTGAGGAGCCAACGCACGGGAATCCGAGGATCAATCAACTTGGCTTATGCGTTCTTGTGCCTTCTTTCCCCCAATTTATGGATCACGAGTTCGCCCCTCCCCCCCCACACATATCCCATTATCCCATTCCCCTGGCCTGCCCCTTCCCCCTTCTCGCCAACCGGGCCCCGTTCCGCCCAAACGTGGTCTATATTCTCACATCCCCCTCCAAACCCCTTACCTTCCTTCCCCTTCCCGTCTTTAACCCTCCTAGGCTCGCTCTGAGAAACTGCTGCTTTAGTAGTGGTGGTGGTGGTTGGTTGATTGGGGCTTACTACTACTACTACTTTTTTAATTTATTTGTATTTCAAAAAACAAAAAAACTCCGTCGTGTTGCCCCCCCCGAAAGCTTCGTACATCTATCTATCTATCCAAAATGTCCTCCCACTCCGCGCTTTAATCGGACCACTCCAACTCCAACCCCCGTAAGGTTTTTCGCCTCGTGTTACGGGGGGGTTAGATGAACTTGACAGATTTGGGTCCCCTTGGTTTCTTTTTTTCTTTCGGGATGTGCCGCCTCCTTTCACGCGAGGCGAGAGAAGGACGATGATTGGTTGACGAGTTTTTTTTCATTGCGTCCATACCTCTCCAACTTTCCAGCTACTAAAAGCTTCCCCCCTTCTTTTTTTTTTTCCCAGCTTTGGTTGGTGGTGGTCCTCTCAAACTTTTTGCATGATACCCCGTCTGGTAATTTAGGACCCACAAACAATAAATTATCTTTTTTTAAGCGCCTTCATCATGCCAACGACGAGGACTACAGGGCCAAAAAGTGTACACGGGCCCCCCCTCGTCTGTCTCCCCCCGCGGTTTTCGTGACCGTTGACATTCAGAATCGATGGTATCTACCCAAAGCCCGCGGTGGTAAATGCCTAGTGAATGAGGTTGCAAAACCATCCTTCTGATTCTCCTATTTACAAGGAAGGAACAGAATGGAGCAAAAAACAAATGAAAAAATATATATACTAAATGGCACCCCCAATTCTCAACCTTAGCCGGCAATGTGAAAAAATTTCGTTTCTCTGAACTTCTTTGATCGACCAACGAGAGTGCGCAAAAGCCTCACTTGCTTTGCTCGTTCTCCAGCGAATAAATGGTTCCGTGCCCACCATCCAATCCCACTTGGGGGGGGCAATCATCGGCATTAGGACTGTCGTTCGCCTGGTGATAACTGGACCCGGCGCCGCAAACATGGCGTTCCTACGCCGACACGATGTCCTACGCACATTGTAAATTGTCTCAAAAGTCCCCCAAATTTAGGACCCAATATCTAATTCCGGCGGCGGGGGGGGGCGAGGGAAGGGGGCGGCGCCACCAGCCTCCAGATCCCCCTTTTCCTACTTTTTCATTTTTTTTCTTGTACACATCAGCAATAATGACAAGCCAAACCTCCGTGTTTTAAGTAGCCGTCGACGTGTTTTTTTGGCGCTAAGGGGGGAAGGGGAATGGGAAAAAAAAAAACCTGGGTTGGTTTTGTTGCGGGCGGATACTGGTTATAGGATGATAACGGACCCGAAGGTTCGTGCCAACCACAAGATACTAACCCATAAAGACAAACAATTTGAGTTCCAATAGATCGGGGAGGGGTGACTTGGTGTGTGAGTATTCCCCTTCGTCATAGGGTCATAGCCATGCCGTGATTTCAATCAGGGCCATAAGCCTGGCCAGTGGCACTGCGCTCTGTATCTCTTTTGCGTGAAGTCCGAAAGGTGTCCGAAGCGTTGCGCCTTTTACGGCAAAGTCGATCCTTGTACACGTGACATTCATTTTAAGAGGTCACATGCTCGTGACACATGTCTTTGTGGCTGGTACACCTGGGGGGGGGGGGCTCACCTTCCATCGGTCTCAAACTGAGACCACAATTTCGAGGGCATAATGAACCAACTTGTCACACAAACACAATACTACTCACATTCTGAACCCATTTATCCAACCAACCTTCTTTTTCCTTTGAATCACATTGAACCTACTCTCTTTTACTCACCAGACGTTGATGGACGGCGGTGGTTCAACGATGCCGTTACCTGCCGTCACAGGGATACGAATGTGGCCATCCTTGCCAACGCCCCTCAGCCGCCTCTGTCTATCTCATCGGAGAGACAACAACATCCCCCAAAGCCCAAGGGGCGCCGGCGCCCATACTTTTTCAAAATGCTTCAAGAGCGTATTGGCACCCACATCCTTGCCGACACGCTAGACTGGGATGGTGAGTTTCTACCCGCTTCCCGCCCCTGTGGTGTATGCCTCTCCCACCACCCCCCCTTCCCGAGATTGCATGGGAAATCTGAACTTTATACTACCTACTATCCTTAGCGCTGTCGCATTTTAATTTCGACGCAAGCGTGCTGTCACTTGACAACGTATTCAAGGGCCTTAATCACGACATGGAGACGTACTACCACCTCTGGGTTGCTGTGCACAAAGTGCTAGCAGAGGCACCACTGCCGAGTAATAATATGTATGTAGATATAACGACGACTTCCCAATTGTGCCTGTGGATAGTACGCTGATGGACACATGACATGTCAAGGTTCAGTGGCGCCCGCATCGGTGAAGATCAGAAGCTCAAATTTCTCAACGAACTTCTGGACGCTGCACTAGAGCAATTCGTGAGCTTTCCCGCCCAATGTGCCAGAGAGCGGTTATCGGCAACTAAACAATGTACATATTCCCTCCCCCTCCTTTCCACCCCCCTTGTTCCGCTCTAGCTCGCGGAGCTCGGGAATGCGCTTATGGAGTTTATCGACGGTCCCCATTGTACGATCATCGATCCTCGCAAGAAGGCAATGCGCAGGCCCTGCGGCCAAAGCACGCAGTCTCGTCGCCAGATTCGAGAAGCTCGGTCGGGGTAGAGACAAGATAATGGTGGCGGTGAGCGGGATTCTCCAAGCTTGCCTTTTTTTACGCGTCTCAGGGCGTCCTGACTGCCAACTCTGTGGGAAATATTAGATTTCGGCAACTGAAGCTGGCATTGACGCTGCGACCTGTCTACAGCGTGAAGACGGAATCAATGTCAACTTGACCTCCGTATCTGGCGTAACGCACGCCACCGCGTGTGTACAGGCAGGCGCGGCAGCGGTAACTATACCGATTGCGAATGTCAGTTTGCTTTTTTTTTTTTTTCCCTCTTCAACTGTGTACCCGATCAAATAGTTCTCACACCCGCCGTTCATCCCTCACACACACAGATGCAAGCTTGGCGGCGGGGCCGGACCGGGAAAGTCGTCGCTGACCCTAAGGAAAACTCCGGGACGGAGAGGGAAGAAGACGCGGAGACGATCGCGGCCTACTTTGAGCTGCATGGCATCTCGTCGACTGCACTCATCGCCGGCACGATGGATCACGTACGTACCCACCTCCCCTTTACGTGTTTTCACTTTCTTTGTGGGGAAAATGGAGATTGAAATCCCGACATCCCGCCGACGCTCCCCTCCCTTGCATTTCCGTTTTTGGGACCTCTTTCTTATATTTTTATATTTTTAATTTCTGCCGACTCCCTTTTGTGTTGAATGCCAACGCGCCATGCTCGTAGGTGAACAACGCGTGCACACTCGCTGCGCTGGCTGCGCTGTGCTTCGATGCAGATCAGGCGAGGAAGGCAGAATGGTACGATGCCTATCCCAACGTGTCGCGTGGCCCATCGGAACATGCCATACGATGCGCAAAGGCGTTTCCCGCACCGCTACCATCACCACAGGTCCCAACAACGCCAGGGCCGACGCACGCTCGATGCGCGCATTCGGCTTGTTGAAGAACTTGAGCGCGAGTGAATTCAGCACGTTTAGCGCGCTCGTTCATACGACGGTTGGAAGCGAGCAAGCTGTCATGTCCGCGATCGAAGACATCGTTAAGCGCGAGATTGATTGGCAACTGTCGCTCCTCAAGCCGATGTACGTCGTCCCGTTACGCCCACGACTTACGGGGACAACGGATAGTGGCACCACCAGCGCCGGCATCACCTCGACTGCGGCGACGGGTGTTGCCCAAACACAGCAAGATCTGCGGGCAACGAGAAGGAGGAAGAGGAAACGGAGTCTGGTGCAGGCACCTGGCTCACCTGGTTCACCTACACCACCTGAGCGGAAGAGGTCAAGGTTGACCCCTCGTCCTGCTGGTGATGGTGGTGGTGTTGATGGTGGTTCTCCTGATTGCGTAAAACACGGCTATCGAGTCGTTTCGAATAGGTCGTCGACGCCGGTACCGGAACCGGCAAACGACGAACTTGTTCGAGAAAGGACTAGTACCACTATTAGTGCGTCGCCGCCGAAGAGAACTGAGCCATCGGAAAATCTGAATCCTCGTGGTGGTCATGGTCGTCGTCTTTGGACGGAAGGCAGCCAACTTGGAGGAAGAGAGCCGGTTCAAGTTCGAACGAGCTTGATGACACGCTCCGGGGCACGAGGTAGGCGTGGGCGTGGACGCGGCGAAGGTCCAACAGTGGCTGTAGTACCGGTTGCTGGCTCCTCCAAAGGATACGTCTTGCGCCCGCGCCATCCGCACCAGTAGCGATAGTACCCGCGGGGGGTCGCGTGATGATACGACAGGGGCTTTGCAGGAATATGAGAAAAAACGCGCGCGCGCGCAGAAACGAACGTTTGTCTCGGAAAAATTCCCGTGGAGGAAACATCCTTCCGCTCTCTCGAATTTCATCCCCATGGAAGTCCGCCTGAAGTTCAAGTTGGCGGTTTTTATTTACTTATCTCACGTATATGGATAAAGACAAAGGTCGCGCCTCCAACTGAATCACGCCCTTTGACTACCAACCCATTTTTTTTTGAAACGATACCAGTAGTAGTTTAGATCTATTTTTAAAGATAATTTGTTGCAATGCCTCCCCCCCTCCTTCTACGCTGTCAGAAGTTTGGAGCATCAAAGGGGTTTTTTTTTTGGCCGCTGTCTGCGCCACAAATGAGGGAATGACATTTAAATTTACGAGGGGGGGCACGTTGTATAAGATAGCCAACCTATCCCAACAAGCGAGCTAAGGGTAGTCCGTAAAAAAAAGAATTATCATTTTCCATTATCTTATCAATTTCTGGCTTCTGTGTCAACTGGAAACAACAAAGTTTTTACATGTCAAAACACCTGTCGAGGGCGGGGGGGCTAAGGGACCTGAACTACGAAAAAAAAGGGCTGCTGAGCGCGGGTTTCAATGGAAACCCCCCTCTCCCTCCCTCCGACAAAAGACCAGCGGTTGAACAACCGGACCTGACCCCCTTGGACCTACGTCCATTGGAAAATGGGAGAAAGTGTTTTTGTGTGGAAGAAACGGTAACCGTGTTCGTGTGTGGTTACGCCATTATGCGTTGCTCGCAATGGGGGGGGGAAGAGGTTCCAAAGAAAAAAAACCCCCCAACAACTCAATCAATCCTTCTCTCCACGCGCCCACACGCGCAAAGCGTTAAAGCCCACGGGACCCCTTGGGACGGTCTATTTTATTTTTTTCGCTTCTACCTTTTTGTTCCAGATACGGAAACTGGGACAATGATTAGTGGTTGGTTGGTGGTGGTGGAGATAATGCATCGTTGCGCGGGCGCGCGAAGAGCTCGAGCTTCTTTTTAGGAAATGAACGGGGTCATTTGGTTGAGACACGTTCGGGTCTTGACGTCTACAGAGCCCGGCGCAGATTGAACGGGAGTTTCTGCTTTTAGAATTGGGTTGTGTGTGTGGAAGGAAGACGAAGAAAAGGAAGCGGATTTCGACTAACCGGGCGTAAAAGCCGCAAACCGGGCCGCTTATGCACTGATTATTAGTGAGTTTAACCTCTGTTCTACCCATTCACTTGCGGTAGTACTGTTTCAAGCGATGGGAGTCAATAGCCGGAACCAATTATCTGACTAGGATGAAGTGGTCAATTGAGTTAATGAGGGAGTCGTGCAGGGGAAGCAGTCCAATCTTTACAGGCCTTCACTACCTCTCAAGATCTTCCAACGATTCGACCAGATTGCAACAAGTATATTCAGATGCTTTGTGTGGACATCCTATCAAAGTGGGGCACCCTGGAATTGATCAAAGGCAGATAGGCTTGCCACACGCGGGGTCTAATCTCCGGCGCACCTGCGCGCATGATGTCGGGTCCGAGGCTCCGGGGAAGGGCGTAGCCGCTGTCAAAAAGTTACTGGACCGAAAAGCGTGCCCGACGACGTAAGCACGCCAAAGGCCACGGGCCAACGGGGCTGCTGCCGCGGGGAGAGTGCCGCGCCGCAACCCAGATGATAAGAAGAAGTTGTGGCGAGAGAGAGAGAGAAAGAGACGGGACCAATTTCGATTCGTGACGTGCATCCCTTCGTTTTCCCACCCATTCGTTATTCTGTGATTTAAGAGGGGGGGGGGGGGATGTGCGTGCGAGGAGGTGGAGGAGAAGTCCCCGGGAGTGTCCGACGAGGACGGAAGTGTAATGCGTGGCGTGGCGCTGGGTGGTGAAGCCACCTGACGTCAAAAGAGAGTTGACGGGTGCCTCCGTCAGAGGGGCGTCACCGTGAACAAGAGCTTCGAGTTTGCAGACTTGTAGTGTAGTAGCACCGTGAGCGGCTCGTCTTCATCATGAGGACAGGACAAGAAGGCCAGACCAGATCAGTTTCAACGGAGAGCTGATGCATTAGGCCCAATTTTGTCAGTTGGTACCCGGCTATGGTTCGAACTCGGATGGTGAACGCCGACGCTATCTGAAGGGAGGAAGGCAATGCAACGTGCAAGACGTGCGGCAACCGGGCAGCAAAGACACCGAAAAGTCAAAAAAAAACAAACTTGACTATAAAGCCCCCAAAGTCGGTGTTTTCTAGGTATTGTAATTTTAATGAAGAAAGAGTGAGTGATGCCTGTCAAAAAAAGTTCAATTCGGCCACTGCTTGGCAAGCCAAAGGTCGTTGTCGCTGCGATGTGGGTGAACGTGTGGGTAAAATCATTTCCGAGAGGGGGCTGTGTTTCCGCACCTTTACCGACGATACCCAACACGGTCAGCCAATCCCCCGCTGTTTGCAGCAGCCCTTGTTCGAGGTCCCCCCTCAGGCCCCAGTAGTCACCTGCCTCTCGATAAAGAAAGAACTAGAGCGCAGCACGCATGAGCGTTCGCCTAGATACTAAAAGCCCCGAGCTCTACCAAGAGCTTCTCAGCAAGTATGACACTTGGATGTTCGATTGTGACGGTGTACTATGGCGCGGAGACCGTCTCATAGACGGAGCGGTGGAGGTCCTCCACTTTCTACGCAGTCAGAGTACGTAACTCCTTTTTTTTTGGTTGGCCCAGTTCTGTCTTTTTTTCTTTACCCCGTTCCCTTCGCCTCTCTCTATTTGGTCTGACACGTTCGATCCGATCCTTTTCGTCTCGCAGAGAAACGCGTCCTCTTCGTCACCAATAACGCAACGAAATCCCGGCGTAATTACAAGAAGAAGTTTGATGGACTAGGAATTCAGGCGCATGTTGTACGTATCACCTCTCTCTTCCATTAAGTGACCCTGCTGGCTGGTGGAATAGACCCACTGATTCGTGCTGCTTGCAGGATGAGGTCTTCGGATCAGCATATGCCGCTGCCGTTTACCTCTCTTCGGTGGTCAAGTTTCCCAAGGATAAGAGGGTGTACGTGATCGGGATGTCAGGACTCGAGGATGAGCTTCGCAGTGAAGGCATTTCGTTCATTGGTGGGACCGTTGAGCATCATCTCGTTCGTCATCCTTTCAAACGCGCGCATCTCATTTTACTACTACGCAGGCTTCTGCAGATAATACACTCTCTGCGCCTGAAGAAATACCACCGGATCCCACGGTTGGCGCCGTGCTTGTCGGTCTCGACACGTCCATTAACTACACGAAGTTGTCGCGCGCGTTCCGCTACTTAGATTCGAACCCTGAATGCGCTTTCCTCGCCACTAATCAGGATTCTACGTTCCCATCGGACAAGGGTTTACTGCCCGGTGCAGGCGCCATCCTCGCTCCTCTCGTTACCGCGTTGGGGCCCAATCGCCCCGTTACCTCGATCGGAAAACCGAGCAACCTGATGCTAGATGCCATCAAAGCAAAGTGAGACTTGGCGACCTTGTTACATCCGATGATAAGCGTCATTCATACTGATAATTATTTTTTTTCATTTCGTCCCTGATGGCAGACATCATTTCGACCCTAAACGCACCATCATGGTTGGCGACAGGCTCAACACTGACATACAATTCGGAAAAAGCGGTGGGCTGGCAACGTTGCTCGTCTTGACAGGTGCGCATGTCCCACCTTCATCCCCGATCGTTCTGTGCGAGCGATCTCATGACCTCAATTTTTTCAGGTATCACCTCAGAGGAAACCTTGACGGGCCCCAACCCATCGACGATAGTTCCTGACTATGTCACTTGTTCGATTGGTGACCTTCGGGTTATCGTAGCAGACTAAAAAAAAAAAGGAAACTTAGTACCACTTGTTGACTTGTTCGTGAAATCGAGTCGAGCTCAGAGCTCAGAGCGCCGTTGGAAGTTTAATTGACTTGCGTCTCATGTTTTACTGTTCTGGGTTTGAACGCTTTTTTTTTCTTTATCAATGCTTGGTTTTTGACGGAGGTCGCCGCTGCACACTTCTTGGAAATTGGTTTCGGCCGAGCCGGAAACTCCCAAGATGATACTAGTGTCAAAGGGAGATATTAAAACGTAGAACTACTGTGTACGTCGCGAAAAAGAAGGAGCAATTGTGTTAGGGAGCGCCTATGATATATCTGGACAAGAGGGCGCGAAACAGTGGATCGCCGACATGCGCGTCTCAAAGAGGTGCCCCCGTGACTGAGCGAGATGGGCGGCGCTGGACAAAGTCAGTCCGGAGATTGGTACTAAGACATCTAGAGCAAATTCAACCTCCATGAGCGTTGCTTTTCATCACTGCCAAAGCTCTAAATTATCCCTTTTATAAACTTACTTTCTCCAAAGCGGGGCCTGACGGAAATGATGTCTCTTCTCTTCTGCATTGTTCTGCTCTAGCTGGCAGAAAATGAAATGAAGTTGAAAACGAGGTTGAAATGACGACAAATTCAGTTTCGGTCTCTCTCTCTCTCTCTCTCTCTCTCTCAGAGAGAAAGAGGTCTACCGACGGTTTCAGGCCGTTTAGTTGCACTGCTGCACTTTCCCCGACACTGTCGGAACGAGCGAGCCAGAGTATATTATTGATTGGCCGGTGGCGCAAAACAGTGGAGTCACAAGCCACCACCTGCACCCTGGGCCAGAGATAACGCCCATTTGCCAAAAGTCGCAAGATTCAAATTTCAAAAAAAAAAGAGAGTTACCTCGCGCGCTGTAGACCAGAAGAACAAGGTTGGGGAATCCTTTGCTTTACTACCTCCGAGAGGGGGAGGGGGGGGTGAGGGAAACTGTCTGTCAAATTAAACAAAAAACCATTAGAGCGGTCATCATCATGATTGAAAGCACCACTCCCTTTTGCAGTCATTTTGTTTGCGGTCTGAACGAGAGAAAGGCGTCATCAATAGTTTGCGTTTTTTTGCGACAGAAGCGACGGAAGCAAACAACATAAACCCCATTTTTGGTCTGGGCAAGCAGCCGCAAGAGCGTCATCATGATGCCAACAAGTAACATGCCTCTTCATCGTGTTGTTCTTGGAAAGTTTTTTTTTTTTGCCACTTGCCTTTTCCAAAGCGTCATCGTCATCATCTTTGGGTTCCGGTGTATGCTTGCAAATCAGTGCTGTAATTACCTGTCCATGTGTTCACCCATTGCTAAGCATGTGTGTGTGGTGGGTGACAAAGGCAACTGGGCGGTGTGTGGTTGCGGCACACACACGACAATTCGGATTTCACATTTTCAATACCCTAGGACCCATGGGACGGATATTAGGCCTACTAGAGCACCGCAAGAAAGATATGAAAGGGAAATGCCCAATCTGGGGACGTGGGAGGAACGAGCGATCCATCTTTGCGCCTTTATCATAAGCCACGACACGAGGATTTAGAATGAAATGAAACACGGTTCAGAAAACTCCAGCTGGTTACGCCCCCATCCCCTTGAGTAGTACAGCTGACTTAAATGTAACTAAAAATCTAGTCGACTTTTGGATAAACGAGCACACGTTTTGCTGCGGACGTGCAACACAAAAAATGTGCTAACCTTGACCATCGACTTGGGGCACAGCAGTTATCGTGAAAGGAGCGTTATTACCCTTTTTTCGTACTCAGCGAACCGATAAATGCTGCTTCCTGGGAAATCCATGCCGTACGATTAGTCGCTCCACATGACTAGATATATGGGAAAAGGGACCAAAGGCGGAAAATCATGAGCCAACAGGCGGAGTCGGTGGACTCATCCCTGGCTTTTGCTTTTTTCGCTTGGTTCGGGGAGTGTGGGGTGGGGTGGGTGGTGCTCTGGGAAAGATGAATTTCGAAAAAAGGGTTTTTGCGCTGCGCCTCCCACAACCAAACTTTCGTGCCCGGCGCGTGTGCGGAAAATGCCTCTTATCAGGGAGTCTACTGCTTGGAGTGGCGGTGCGCCCGAGTTTGTAAATTTCTGGCACCGAAGAGATGATAACGTCTCTAAAAATTCTCTTCTAGGAGAAATCGGAGACTCGGGAGCAGAGCAGGTATTACTCGGTTCCGAACCGACCATGACGGTGAGAAGGAAGCCCACACGAGAAGGTGGGTGCAAACAAACAAAATATGGAGGTGCAAAGCGTTTCCCACCTGCCCGCGGAACTGGGACAGGAGCCACAGGAGATAATAAGTCAATTTCGTCGTAAACAGCCGATCCCAGTGGGGTTTGAAAGCAAACTAAACCAAAAGTGAGGCGCACCGGGAACACTTTGGCTTATCGTTATCGTTATCGGGTTGGAGTTGCGGGGGTCGGTCAGGGGGGGCTTGGGACGACCGAGTGACAAACCCCCGCCCTCCAGAAGTGACAGATAAATTTGAAAAGCGAAAGCACTTCGATACAAACGCAGCGATATAACATTGAATACAACCAAAAGAAACAAAAAAAAGACAGGGCAAAAAGAAAACGGAGAAGGGTCGTTTAACTCTCTGCGAGCACGCCCCGCGCCCAAACGGCATCGCTCACCAATCTTTCTGCGAAAAAGTCACCGAGGACGTCGCGCAGACGTTCTGCGATCTGCGCGTCTTCCGGGTTTCCAAAGTCGAGAGGGACGGGGTGTTCTGACGGCGGGTGCAGAACGGCGAGAGCCTCAAACACAGCACCGGCGACGCCAGGTTCGGCACCGAGAGCCTTTGCACCGCCAGCGTCCAGAATGCCCTTCCGCACCGCCTCCTTGCCGACGCCGATGAGCCCGCGAAGTGCGCCGAGTCGTGTGCCAGGACCACGCTCTGAAGCGAGCAGAGCCAAGAGGAGCGTCTTCATTATGCGCGGCGCGAGTGAGGGATAAGTGGCGGAATGTTGGGTGAGTATGCGGGCGAGAGCGGAGGCGGCAGACGTGCGCAGGTGGGTCGAATGCATGGGTGGCAGTGAGGAATGTAATAAGACGGAGAGCACAGGGGGAAGGATTTGATGAAGCTGTGGGAGAGATCAATGACTGATTCGTTGGAGAGAGGGGACTTCGGCGCACATAAGGCTCAACGAATAGCGTCGCATTCTCAAGTAGGGCAGAGATGACATCCAGCAACACTTCCAGGGTACGTCCAGAGGCATCGTCCTGTGCGCCATCATGCAGCACGTTGACAACACCCTCACCGACCCATCGCACGAGGTATGGTAGTAAGGGTTGTAGACCAGCATCATGCCTCAAGCTGGCCAGCGCCGCCGTCCTCTTGGTCGGGTCTGCCGTTCCAGAACCCGAGGGAAGTATCGACGCTGTGAGGCGTGCGTAATAGAGCTGGAGCTCGCGCGAGAGCACCTGTTTGACGAGTGCGGCCTGTTGGCCAGCGCGTTTATCGGATGCGAGGGCGCCCGAAGCCGTCATCGATGGGTCGTCGCGGGGCACCGCTGGCGGGTTCTCAGGGATAAGTGGCTGCACGCCTTCGACGGCAAGCCAATGCGCGGTCCAGCGCACGCTCGGGGGTAGGACGAGTTTTTCTTCGCGAAGCACGCGTTCAAAGTCGACTTCCTCGTCTTCGACAAAGTAAACGGGGCCCACGGTAGCCATTTGTGGGTATGGGAGCGCACGGCGAAAGACTGTGTTGGTGTATGCACTGTGACCGTAGAGAGGCTCGATGTTGAGGACACGCAGAGCGCGATCAATGTCCGCCGTAGTGAGTGTTGTGCGCCGCGCGTGGCGCATGAATCGCGATGCCTCCTGAGTAAAGGTGAGAAAGAAGATGGCATAGAGGATGACATGGCACACCTCGATGACTTGGTGAATTCGATATTCTACGTCACTAGCCAGTGCGGACGCGACTTGTTCGGGAAGGTTGGTGATCCCAAGCGAATCTGCAGCATCCTTTGGACTGGGTTGAAAAGGGCGTTCAAATTGTGGGATGGAACAGATTGCGTACTTTGACTGAATCAGCTTTATACAAACCTGTCGATGACGTTGAAGGTTTCGTCGACTTTTGTTTTGTACTCATGTTGATGAGCAACGAGCGCGGCTAAGTTTGATCCGGTCCGACTAATTAAGTGACCCCTCTTGTAACTGGGCGAGCATGACTATATCTTCCCGGATCAACTATATCTCTGCCATTCCTTGTCACCGCTGTTCTCTCCAAGCTATTGCCTGGCCAGGTAGCTGTCGATCTGCCGTAATTCAGTTTAGGGGAGCTGCGCCGACCTCTGGTCATGATCAAGAAACATCAACATATTCAAGGACGTCTTCCAAGGCGATACATGTCGGTGCAGCTGTCGTACACGTAGCCCTCAATCGCTAAATACCAGCTATCAATGTCGTGCACCGCCATGGACTGCAAAGGGCCTTTGCCCGCAGGAGCAATGCTACTCGGGAATATTGATTTTGTTCACCTCTCAGGATGTTCTTTAACGTCATCAATCCACACCCTCAGATTCAAAATACATTATCAAAGCTGGTGGTGATCTCGCAATATCACATGAGTGACCAGGGCTTGCAGAATGCTGGTAGAAGATCATCGTGGGCTGTGTTGTTTTGCGCTAATCGGTGGTCTCTGCGCCTAAGCTTGTTCGCCTATCTGTTTAGAGAATGTACGTATCCTGACTTCAGGTGCCCTTCCCAACTGGCTCACTGATTCGACCGTTGGCAGACGCTCTAACCTATCGTCGCTCGCATGCGAGGCATTGGTGATGAGCAAGATATTGCATCGGTCTGCGCATATACCCCGAGCTCACGCAGCAGCTCGCGTCACAGATGCAGCTTGGGTGCGCCGAAATCTACACCTCCGTTTTCTATAACTGAAAGACAATTCTAGAACTGCACGGTTAATGTGAGCAAGAGCACATTGCTCGCAGCAAACAGCACCATGGTGTACATCAGGGGAAATGTCGTTTTTGGTCCAATGCTTCATGTGACGAACGTGGTCTGTGCAAACAACACTGCAGCAGTCAATACGACGGACGTGGCCTTTACAACGTCACTGTGGTCTACGGAGGCAACGTAACTTCTTGTGCAGGTGCAGCGGGCATTGACTCGGAATCCATGCCGTAGTGAGTTCAAGCAGAGAATGAAAGATGCTCCAGTGTATATGGTAGTGATCAGGTCTTCACGGCCTCGATAGGAAAGGACACTCTCAAAGTTGGGATGCAGATGTGAGATAGATACAAGTATCGCGGGGATGACTGAGGATGTTCCCGACCCAGCTTACCCCTGCCATCACCGTGACTAAATATTACAACAAGATAAATCTTCAGTTCGAGTTGGGCCCCCCGAACCCCATTCAAGCAGGCACTGTCGGGAACAGAGTCGGATGAAACTTACGCCACACAGCTACTGGGTTCCGAGTCGAGTCATGGTATTGGAACCCAATTTGGTCCGAGCACAAACTTTGAGTGACCAAGCCGGTACCATGTCGCATTCCAGATAATGTTAAGCCCATGAAAGCACGGCCTGTGACACTCGGGAATCCATAAACACGGGTCCATAACATGGATCTTCTCATCCGAGTCGTCTTCTGTTATGAACTTTTACCCATGAACCGCGGAAGGCTCAAAGCTTGACTGGAGCTGTGTGCTGCCAGCCCAGCAAGAATGCCATGGATGATTGGACGCGAGAGAGTCGTCCAGTGGCAGAATCCACATGTGAATCGTACGATCGGATGAAGTCAATGGGATGTACCGAAACCAACGAATTGGTCCCAAGATATGTGTCCAGATATGGGCCCTCTACGACCTGTCCTGTTGTGACATCCCATACACGGGTCGTGTAATCTGCCGATGCGATACGCTATGTTGCCCGTCTGATGAGTATGCGACAGAATTGACGCGAGGAGAGGTGTGTCCCGTACACGTGAACAGGACCTCTTCAAGTTCCGCTAAGGGATCCCACACGCGAACAGGCGGATCGTGCGATCCTCCGAGGCCGATGCAATGTGCTGTCCGTCCGGTGAGGATACAACAGGACGCCAGGATCGCCATTTCCAATGCTAGCCAATGAACTAACTGCCCAAGTTTCAAGAGAAATTCGCGAGGAGCTCCATGCCACGGCCATTTTGAAATACCAGCGAATGATTCTTCGCCAACACAAATCTTTCTACTTCGCGCTGCAACCATATCAACAAAGGTGACAACGCTGATGAAGCAAGGCCTAGATTGTGATCTAATGCAAGACGTTCTAAAAGACCGTCGCCATGAATACCAGCATACAATAGAGCACGTGGAATATGCTTGGCAATTCGAGATTCTAAGTTTGATATCGCTTAGGCTATTGACGAGATGTGAAGCTATGTGACGACTCGAGCTGGGTTTGCACTGGCAGGTGTTGAACTTGAAGTTGAGCTTAGCGAGCATTAAACCAAGGTGGGAGTCTACCAACTGATGGCGGGCAATTCCCACGATCGGCATCAAACCTGTTCTCAGGCGAACCGGGGGACGGCCGGGAGCATTTCAAGATCCTCGGGGTCATCGATTGGGGGTATGCCGTTGTAGACTAATCAGGGAGCAGAGCTGGTTCGAAGTACCCTTCGAGAACTTCTTCATATGACTTGTCCACCTACAATCTCTCGAGTGTCCTAACAGGCCCTGGGGGAATTTCATGCTAAAGCCAAAATTAGCAGGGCCCAAGGGCTATTTACGAACCCGCACTCGACGGCTTCCCACTGAAACAAGCGATCTGCCGCCTTTGCTAGTTCGATACGGCTAGTTTCGCATCATCCGTGTAGTCGCTCGGGGTATCGACAAATAACGCTTTTGCGGCTCGGAATACATATTCTCCGACATTGAGGTGGCGAAAGGGGGAACTTTCACTCTGATGGGTGGTCGACGAGATTTTTGGGCAAGAAATGCGTGGAATCCGATTTTGCCGATTTGCATCTCCACTCCATTCAATGCATCGATAACGACAAGGATTAGACGAGCCTGAGGAAGTGAGAGACTCTTGAACAGTCCGCGGAGTCAAAAAGTGTACGGTAGTCTCGGGTACACGAAGAAACGAATGACCCTCCCGAGAGCGAGTTTGAACGTAGGATGGTGACCAGAGAGATCGCAGGCTATCAAATTGAATTTCTCATCAGCTTTCTAGCACAGCAACCTCGCCGTTACCTCGGCGGTTACAATTGAATGGCATCATGATGGACAAAAATTTGAAATTTGTTTCGCAGTCGAGCGAAGCTGGTACGGTAGTGTTCGACGTTTTCGTTTAACTTGAACAACGACATACCGACTTGCACATCCTCCGCATACTATCCTACAAATGTGGTACACTCGAAGACACTCCAGCATCTCTTCGAGGATTCTCGCCTGACTAGACCTCGGCTTGGTGTTTCTCAAAGTGTCGGCCTCTTCTGCAAATTTAGAATGCATTATGTATCGCCTTGAGTGTGATTGGACATTGTCGTCACGGTGAACCTGCTGTCGCAAAGTCTGGGTCAAGGCGAATATAAAAGATTGAATGCTTCATACACCCCGATAAGGCAGGAATAAGCACCTCTGGAATCTTGGCAGAATCCATGCTAGAGTCTAACTTGCTCGGAAGAGTGGGAGTTAGCTCTAAGAAGGATGGGAAAAAAATGATGTTGAGCATACTGCTGCGATTGACGGTGTTGATAGCTTCAAGTTCCTCAGCGGGTCGGAGAGTGATACCTGACACCCCCGTCAGGCTGTCACTACTGGTCGCACCGCAAGTGTGCCGGGGGTGGCAAAGCGACGGGAGACGGCGAGCACTGGCTCTACTAGTGAAGCCACCAGATACCTCTTCAAGTTCTGATAGACTGAATCCAAATGACGAACTTTAGCTTCATCCAACCCGTGTTCAAAGAAAAACCGCAATAGGTGGCTCCGCAAGAATGCTTCCGCGACCAGCGCGTTCGACTGACATGGCGTCCTCCGTGATATCTCAGCGCCGTGATTCTCAGAGGCGAACTTGAAGACATCCACCTTGGGCTTGGGCTTTCCATTGAGCTTTTCTTTGTCCCCTCGAATAAGTACTACTAGTACCCACGTCTTTATTAGAACAATCTCTGGTGAAACGATAGACAGTTTGGGCGGGTCGGGAACGGCCAAACGGAGGGGCAATGATCAATGCATCGGATAGATGTTCCCCAGGCTAATTTACTAGTGTGTCCATGTGCACGTAATCGTGACGGCCTAGAGGCGAGTCCATACGGTGAAGGGGAAATGAAAAAGTAAAAATCTTTGGCTACGAAGACGGTGTTAACGGACTTGGAATGCTGCGGCAGAGACGCCAGCTCACTTGGTCACTCAAGCAGCCCCTTGTCGAGGCACCGTCAGGTACCATGTAACGCTATGTAATTGATCATGAAATAATGCAGTGTCAGTTCGTGAAAATACCAAGAGTATCATGCATAGTGAGGCGACCGACGACCGTGCAGTGGCCAGTCACGCCAATGGCCCGCATGCCCTTGGGTAATTCCCGCCCGGGCCCGGTTTCCCACAGTACTCACCCTCCCAACGTCCCAGCACATTCCAGCAATCTCTCACAGCACGGCCCCCAAATCTGAGATTCTTCTCGGTTCCGATTTTGCATTTCCAAACCTTGTTTAAGCTCGTTCTCCGGTGCTCATGGCTGGTAAGAATACTGGCATTGAAAATGTAACAAACATGTTTGAAACCGTTCTCGCTGGGACTCGGAGGGTGTTTGAAGTCATACTCATCTCAAGAACGGAGGACTTAGCAACAAGCGTCGAACTCCCGCCTTATACTAGTACTGCATTACCTTGCCAATCAGAGTGCCTCTCTTGTACTCCCACCCGGGACGACGCTCCATAGTATTATGGGGATTCCGGAGACGTTTAAGATTTAATAATAAGGTTAGGGTATTCGAAGCGGCGTCGAAGCGGCGGTAGAAGAGCACGGCTAGCGCTACGGCTGTGACCTGTGCTTGAAAGCTTGAACCTGTCAAATGGATGGATGGCCGCTTCGAAGTGGCGGTAGAAGAGCACGGCTAGCGCTATGGCTGTGACCTGTGCTTGAAAGCTTGAACCTGTCAAATGGATGGATGGCCGCTTCGAAGTGGCGGTAGAAGAGCACGGCTAGCGCTACGGCTGTGACCTGTGCTTGAGAGCTTGAACCTGTCAAATGGATGGATACACCAATCTGCCATCAATTTTTTTTTGACCCCAATGTCAGCTCCAAGGAATATCTCCCATTAGCTTAAATACAGATGTTCCAGTACATAGAGCTCGAAAAGTACCGTACTCGTTGCCTTCGTTATGGTCACGTAGTGGCCGCTGTGTCCGACTTGCCCGACGCTTGTCTCCCAGTCGGGTTCAGATGGCGACTCAGACGCACGTGATGAAACTGATCGTCCTGTGCCCCTGTTACCAACGCAAAGCCGCTGGTTTAGCGCCTTCTGAAAATTTGATGTTTTCAGCTACCCTCGTTTCCAGTGTCTTCGGGGTCGTGATGCGATCTCTTTATCCATGCGAGTTTCGGCTAGCTCGCGAATCAAGACCAAACCCAGTATTTAAAGCGGTCTGAGATAGAGCATAGTCACTTCATCATTCTTTCTTCTCGGGGCAGGTCTCCTCCAAACACTTTTACTTTTTCCTTTCAGTTTTTTCGGTCCCTTCTTCTCAAATTTCTTCATCTGGTCCGTTGCATTGCTGGTCATGACGGCAAAACTCTTCTCTTTGTATCTCCTTGTCGTGGCAGGGTTCGCGATTGTTAGAGCAGGTACGCATCCTAGCTCTAGGTGTCCTTCCACTGGCGTATTGACCGCACCGTTGGTAGCTCCTCTGACCCCCCGGGAAAAACATCACTCCCATCTGGTTCAAGCGAACGCTCAATGCAACGCAACTGCGCAGAATGTCGCGGTTGGACTGCAGCAGATGAACGCCACGCTCGGGCAGCTTGTCGCACAGATGCAGGCTGGGTGCGCCGCAATTCCACACCACTGTTGTCTATGACTGAAGACAGATTAGGAACGGCACAGCTAATCTGTGCAATAACACATTGGTCGCAGCCAACACCACCTTGTTGGCGAACTCGACGAGCGTGAACTGTACCAACGCTACAGCGGCATGCCTTTCTAATTCAACAGCACTGTTGTCCTCCAACAGCTCTTCGCTCGTAGCCAATAGCACCTTGCAGGGGAACTCGAGCGCGATTTGTGCCAACAACAGCACAGGGGCATGCCTTTCTAATTCAACATTAGCATCATCCAACAGTTCTGCGCTTTTAGCCAATGGCACCACGTTGAACTCGACGAGCGCGATTTGTGCCAACGGCACGGCATGCCTTTCTAATTCAACATTGGCATCATCCAACAGTTCTGCGCTTTTAGCCAATAGCACCACGTTGAACTCGACGAGCGCGATTTGTGCCAACAGCACGGCATGCCTTTCTAATTCAACATTGTTATCCTCCAACAGCTCTATGCTCGCAGCCAATGCCACCTTATTGGCGAACTCGACGAGCGTGAACTGTACCAACAGTACAGGGGCATGCCTTTCTAATTCAACTGCGGCACTCAACTCTACCTTATTGGCCAACTGTACTGCTGCGAGCAACTCCACGTCCGCTGCCTGTGCCAGCGCACAGAACTCCGTTATGATGGCACAGAATGCCCTCTCAGCAATGATGTCAGGACAGTCCACTAACGCGAGTCAAGTCACCGGGAACATTACGGCTGCAATAAATATGATGAACAACATAAACTCGTACGTGTTTTTCGTGCCATTCTTGCTAGCTAGGTACTCAAGGGGGTGTTGGGCGCAGTGCCAACCCGGACGTCAAGGCAAAGGTGAAAAAAGCAAAGAAGGCGATGCAAGCCATCGCGAAGAAAGCAGATAACCTGGCGAAGGCCTGTGTTCAAACTTGATCGATCTTGATCCTTGATCATTTTCGGATCCTGTTGCCTTTTTCCTGCTTGTACGCTTAGAGTAGAGTTTTTTTAATTTTGTGCACGACCGATGTAAGAAATCCAAGAGACCGATAGAGTTGAAGGGACATGGAAAAAAAAATTTCGAGTGCCTTGCAACCATGAGAAAATCTGGAGGGGAGACCCCAGCAGGTGGGTACTGTAAAGTTCGAATAGAGTCCGAATTCCGGCAGAAGCGGTGGTTTCAGAACGTCTGAATCTATCTTCCACGACACTGGCGAATCTCTGCAGTGGAAGAGGTATAGTCAGTGATTTCTAGACGAGTGTCGATGAATTGTTATCCAAACATCATGATCCATTGGCATGTGGACCCGGACATAATGTCCAGATACAGATATGTCTGTTTCTTTGTGATTTTTTTTTTGGTAGCCCCGTATGATTAGACGCTGCGTGACGGATGGGGGATCATGATACCGGCATGTGCCCTGCTGCGCAACAGCAGCTGGAGACCAAAGCCCTTGAACCGCGTGCAACTTGAATAAAACGCCGCAACCTAGTTCCTTGTCTATGCCTGTTTGACGATAGCGTTCTACCTTTTGTCACCAGTTGGCACTTCTCTTGCTAACTTACAAGAAGCCTCATAGCTGACATAATTTAATCGAGGTACGCCCTTAAGCCGCATTAACAACTTTGGCCAGTCTTGCCAGTGGCGGTGGCAACGCTTTTGTTTCGAATCTTCTTAGGAACCTTGAATGCTAGATTTCCGAGTCATTCCGCAGTCATCGCTCCCCCCCCCCAAAAAAAAAAAAAAACTATTTGCTGACTGCACGGGGGTTTTGACCGCCGAGTGCAGAGCCTGAGGGGCATCATTGGGGCACCAGCCTGAGATCTCCCAAGGCATTTTGTGAACCATGTGCATTATTTCCGTAGCTCGATATCGATCGACCCCATATAAATCACTAGTGACTTCTTCTGTCCGGGATCGCCGCAGTTGAGACGAGGGTGCCTTTGTGCTCCAACCGCCGCCACCGGTCACCAGTGATGCGCATGCCGCCTCCGCAGCAGCAACGTGACATCTTGGACATCTTGGAGATAGCACTTACGTTATCAGCCGCCTTGACTACGTTCAAAGGTTGTGGATGTCTTTATCCCGCGCAGAGCAGTCTTTGTTGGGCGGGACAAAAAACCTAAACTGCGATCTTACTAGGGATAAGGACTCGCCGAGCACTTTGGCAGCATACCATGTCCCATTGTACTCGAAGACAAAAAAACAGACTGAGTTGCTATCCAAGAGCCCGAAAAGACCACCTTAGCCGCGCCTCCTGGTCCAATGCACAGTGCGCAATGAGTCGGCAACCTTAATCATTGTACAGTATAAAATCAACCAAGAATCAAGCTTATTACATTCACGGTATCAGTAAAGGATAATGATATGCAGGCACGACTGTGGACGATTTAGGACGAACGCACGGGCGAGTACCAGTAGAATAAATTAAAAGGGAAGGGGCGCTGCCCCTCCAGCTTATAATCCAGCTTATAATGAAGCAGTTAAAGTCGTGGCTCAGAAGATCAACTTGAAGGAATTGCCGCGGAAAAGCAAGGTAAAATGGGATTAGGCTTGTGTAGGACCCGGGGTCTCGAGTGCGGGAGTGTCGCATCAGAGAGCGCCGTCTGTCTCACATATGAGTGGTCTGGCGTGCTTGGTCTGTCCGAGATACAACTGTAGTGTGACGTGTCTGGTAATACATCGAGTAATCTCAATATGTATTGCGTTACTATTAGTAGTAGGGTCACTGGCAGGATAACTTCAGGCTTAACGTTTAACGTTTAACCCTTATGCGGTATGAGGTAGTGACGTCGCGGCGGTATACATATGGTGCTAAGGAACGGTTAATGAAGTTATCGGTGTGATGAAGAGTCAAGTGCCCATGGCTACTACTGTATACAGTAGTACGCGAGACTCGGACGTTGCTGCTCCACAGGCACTTGACGACTATTTCGGCCCTCCAAGCTCCAAGCTCCAAGTCCGAGGGTTGTGTTTCAAAAAATTTCAAGATCATGATTCAGACCACCTACTTGAACCGGTGGAGTCGGAATTATTAAGCGACGGGCTACGACGAGGGTGGCCTGACTCGTTTCAAATTTCTGTTTAGCCCGAGTATCCCTTACAGTAGTAACCCTGATCATCATCATCAAAGGTTGACACTGTAACCGTGGCCACGATTAGCTACTCTCGTCCTCGTGGAACCCTTACTTAGTACTAGTGTACCGCAACGTGTCGCTGTAGGGCAGATGCTTTTTCGCACGGGTGGACTTTCCGCGACCCCACGTTCAACGGACGCGATCGCCACTGTGATCCATCATGATGGTTTCAATACAGTCCAAGTCATGATACTACTAAGTCAAATCAGTAAGTCCTGATCCGCCGAGTCCTCTTACTCTTTCGATCATCACATCACAATAGCGAGTGATCGTTGATGTGAGTACAGTACGTAGTACATTACTATTTAATGATTATTAGTAGCTACCTCAGCGGCCTGGCCACGGGTCCTCGTGCAACAGCGCCAGACGCCAGCCACACTTAAGATCTAGCTGGCTGGAACAACGCGACTCAGACTTGTGCTTGCGTACGCGCTTGGCTGGGGTCCAACCATTTCCCTAATATTCCGTAAAAACAACAGGATAGCGAGATCTCTTGGATCATTTGTTACAAGCATATTATCCCTGTCAAAAAAGTCAGGAACGCAAAGCTCATCATCGGGCCATAAATCATGCAAAGTGCAGTTACAAACTTTGAGGAAAACAACAAAGAAGAGTAAGAGGGGTAACAAACAAGGTCAACATCCAGTCCAGAATTCGTCGGTCGTCAAAACGAAAAAAAAAAAAAAGGGGAGTCAGTTTGTGTGTAGTGAGAGAATCCCAAGAAGGTCAGGTATACACTAGATGATGCATTTGGATATATATATGAAATCATTATCGAGAAGGGCGAAAAGGACAAGAATCATCATTTTTACCTCAAACTAACGCGCCCCCCTTTGCTCAGGGCTTGTCGAAATACGCGACCAGCTCGCCGACCGGTGCACGCGGCTTGCCAGCGACCACTTTGGGCGGACGTGGCGTTGCCTTGGCGCGAGCCTCGTTCTCCTCGCGTCGTACGACGAGCGGATCGCGGAATCCTCCAGAAGTCGAGGACGACCAAGACGTGCGCCGCGATGGATCTCGGTCATCCTCTGGAGTGGTGTTATTGTCCGTGGTACTCTGCGTACGTAGTCGCAGAGGATTCGTCGTTGACTTGGTCGTCGTTGTCGTCGTCAACCGCACTGTCGATGCAGGTGCGGGCAGCATAGTTTGTGCACTGCCTCGTGGGCGCGTATTTCGACGCGGGTGAGGGTGAGGGACCGAATCGGCGCTCGTATCGGTGTCGTCCCCACCGGTCCCGATACTAAACCCGAGTCCAACACCGTTCTTCCTCCGCTGTCCGCCGAAGACCGACGACGACTGGTTTGTATCTTTCTTCGGTTGTAAGGACACCGAGGCGTGTCTTTGTCTTCCCGCAGAACGACCGATGGTCCGGTCGACCTTGGTGTCCTCGTCTTCTTCCGTGTCGTCACCGACGGATATTGGAGGCGGAGACGCGGATGGGCGTGGTTTCATGATTGGTTCGCCGAGCGCGACGGTGTAGCGTTTGCGTGGCGTCGGGCTGATGCTCGACGATCGTGGGCGTGCAGGCTGGGGCGGTGCCGTCAAGGTGCCTCCTGTCCGCGGCAGGCCAGATGGAGCGGAAGATGTCGGCGGTGGGGGGGTCACAGGAAGACCTGTGACAGATACGAGACGAGGACGCGCCGCAGCAGCTGGCGATGCGGACGCCGAGGTGCTAGCAGTGGGCGGTGACTGGGGGGGTGAAATCGAGCTCTGGGTGACGACAGCTGAGCCCCGAGGAGAGGTATAATCTCCTGTTGGATACGGCAGCCGCGAGCGGGGCGGCTCCGCGCGGACAGCTGAAGAAGGGACAAAAGGTGGGCTGAGCGACTCGCGCCGGCGGAGGTCACTGTACGATGACGCGGGAGAGACTGAGGGCTGCGGCGTATTTGGTGGGAGGGAATGCGAGTGGACTGTGATGGACGAGCTGGTCTGTGCGTGGATCGCGAAGGACGAGTTCGTCTGTGGGGCAGTAGACACGGCTTGTGCTGAAACACGTGAGGGCAGGGAGGACAGAACGGCGGGTGCCGTCACTAGTTTGGCCACCTCCCGTCCGAGTTCGCTGATGCGGCCTTGGACCTCCATGAGTTCATCGCGCATTTCATTCACGGACTCCTCCAAGACAGATGGCTCGCTGGCCTTAGAGACGACGCCATTCTCGCCGCCCTTTTCGTTCTCCTTCTCAACAAGCCATCGTTCCACATCACTCATGCGGTCCTCCAATGCGCGGACGTGTCCAACGGTCCATTTTTCGAGCTTCTCGAAACGTCGTGCGATGACGAGAAGGGTACCGGGCATATCGAGCGTACCCTCTTCCTTAAATTGCGCGTAGACTGGAGGGGGTTCACGAGATGGAGACCCAGACGTTGAGCGAGATGGTGATACTGTTGGACCCTCCAGAAGGCGCAGAGGACCCGGTAGTAGACTAGGAGGGTGACTAGACGGCGTCGGCGACGATGGGGCAGACTGTGAGGTATAGCTTGAAGAAGGCTTGGGGGGAGTGACAAGGCTGAGCAAAGTTGGGTTATTAAACTTGTTCTCTGGTGTGGTAGGCCAGTCTGCGCTGCGCTTCCTATCTTTCTCAGTCTTCTTCGCTTCCTTCTTTTCGCGTTTTTCCTTGTCCTTGGTTTCTTGAATAACCTGCTGTGCGGCAGTGAGCGGTTCCTTTGTCGGGGTGAGGCGATTCTTGGCGGCGCTCCACCATGAGGATATACCGCCGTTCTCGGATTGGGACGGAGTCGGGGACGGGTGTTCGAACGCGGTTTCGAACGCGGGCATAGACTGGGAGCGAGACGGAGAGACATCGCGCTTGGGAGGGCTGGGTGTAATGTGCAGCATTGCGAGTACTTTCTCTTCCATGAGGCGGCGTTCCTCGGCCTCCCGAGTGAGGATGCGTTCTGCCTCGCGTCGAGAACGATCGCGCTCACGTTCCGCCTCCCGTTCGAGTTCTTCATCTGTGGGAAGGCTCGGGGAGGTGGCACTGGCCACACCGACGAAGGAGCCCACGCGTTGGGCAAAGGTCGACGCGAATTTGGAGATGGATGGATTTGGCGATTGAGAACGTCGGCCCCATGGGGTATCGGGATCATCATCGTCGTCATCGGAACCGTCTTCGCTTTCTATTTCACCCGTGTGAGGGTCAACCTTGAAACCGGAACGAAGTGGGGACGGTGACCTCGGACGAGGGTAGTTATTACCGTACACGGGCTGTGGCTAAGAGAAAAGTGAAGGGTCAAAAGGGGAGTTTTAAGCGAATTGCGGACAATGAACATACGATGTCGATGGTGGTAGGGCGAGGTGGGGCTAGAGAAGGAGCTGGAACACGTCGTTGTTGAGGTTTGAAGTGAGAATCCGGTGGAGGTGGTGGTAAAGAGGAGGCCATCCTTGACTTTGTTCAACGTTCAACGTTGATTCAACGAGTTTACCCGCGTCCGCGCCCGGAATAAGCCGTCTCATCTATCTCAACGACGACAATTATGGACGGCTCAGCCTCACCTCTCGAGCCTCTCTTTACCTTTCTCTCTTATGCTCTCATACAGGCAGAGACTGCTTTCTTCAAATTACCCGGTTCACACTTCATCGTTCGCTATGTCAAATCTTCTCATCAGAACGACCCCGGCCGCACAGTCCTGGAAATTCTTCTCGCCCTCTTCGCCATTCGCACCCTTCTTCAATCTCGTACCCGCGCAGATAATGGTGAAAAGCACTTTATTCAATTTTCTCACAAGGTAAATTATATCGATCGTCTTTCCACACTGGCCTGACCCAGATTTTTTTTCCAGGAAATAAACGAGCTTGTGGACGAATGGACACCAGAGCCTCTAGGTGCTCCGCTCACACCAGAAGAGCAGTCCGATCTCGCATCCATCCCAGTAGTCTCTGGACCGAATGGACCGAGGCCCAAACTTGTTAACATGGCCAAGCCGGTGCTTAACCTGGCTAGCTACAATTTTACAGGCCTCGCAGGAAATGAAGCTATCAAGGAACGTGCCATCGAGACCCTCCGGAAATATGGTGTGGGTAGTTGTGGCCCACCCGGATTCTACGGTACTATGGGTGCGTCATGTGCACACTCCAGCCATGTTCCGTCTTGACAATGGGCATTCGTAGACGTTCATATGGATCTTGAGCGCGACATTGCCGACTTCCTTGGTACAGAGGCCGCTATTCTCTATTCTCAAGGTTTCGCGACGACTCCTTCCGTCATTGCTGCCTTTGCAAAGCGTGGGGACATCATCGTAGCCGATCGGGGTATCAACTTTGCTATTCAGAAGGGCCTGCAGATTTCCCGTTCTACCATTCGCTGGTTTGATCACAATGATCTCAAAAGCCTCGAGGAGGTCCTCCAGAGTACTGATAAGGAGCATCGTAAACGTCGTGGACCACTCACGAGGCGATTCATTGTCACTGAGGGTATTTTTGAGAGAGATGGTGCGATAGCTGATTTACCCAAACTTGTGAGTTGCCGATGTCCCGAGCATTATCCGCGCATTCGTATTCATCCTTCTCAGGTGGAACTAAAACACAAATACAAGTATCGCCTCGTCCTTGATGAGAGTATCTCCTTTGGCACTGTAGGCCGAACCGGACGAGGCCTCACGGAACTATACAATGTACCTGTATGCGTGTCTTGCGACTACTTGACACTATCGCGTTTCTTAACTATGTGTTCACAGGCCACTCAAATAGACATCCTTATCGGCTCAATCGCCAACGGCCTGAATTCCTCGGGTGGTTTCTGCGCTGGCTCACACGTCGTCGTCGACCACCAGCGAATCAATGGTACTTCTTTCGTCTTCTCTGCCGCCGTCCCCGCCCTCCTCGCCGTCTCTGCCTCAGAGGGAATCAACATCCTGCGCAACACGCCCTCGATACTGAGCACGCTCCAAGAGAACATCCGCGCGATCCGCGGCGTCCTCGAACGCGTCGACTGCATCACGATACCCTCGCACTCCGTCTCGCCCATCATCCACATTTACGTGCGCTCTTCACCTCCCTCGGCGTCGGCTACGCATCTGCTGCCCCACTCAATCGCAGCGAAGCCATCAAACCCCGCTGGGCGTGATCCCCCCTCGTTCGACATTGCTACGGAGGAACGGTTGTTGCAGGATATTGTGGACGAGGCACTCGCGCAGGGCGTGTGGATCACGCGCGCGCGAAGGCTGAGGGGTCAGGAGGTCATCGAAGCGCGCCCGAGCATCCGCCTCGCTGTTACTGCTGCGCTGTCGCGCAAGGAGTGCGAGCGCGCGGCGGGCGTCATTAAGGCTGCTGCTCTGAAAGTGCTCGGGAAGCGCAAGTAATATTATTCTCACATACTATACCACAAAGTCAAGTACAATTCGATTATCAGTATAGAGGCGCATTGATGGCGAGCACATGAATCTATGGATTGGGTCCGTCAAACTCGACCATCATGATCATGTTTGGGGCGCATCATCGATAGATCATCATCTATCTCTGATGAAATCGTACGCATCTCAATTGTCTAAGACTCTAAGAAACAGGTCCCTGCCTAAGCAGTCGTTCATGCATGACAGATTTGATTTTTTTTCTTGTTTAAAAAATCGAGTTTTGATAACATTGTTGTCATGTGGCAAGCGAGGGTCCAGAACTGGTGAGAGACAGCGCGTGTTTTGCCCCCTCAGGTTCAAGGGGACATATCATAGAACCTGTAGTCAGTTTATTAACTTAGTGGCGTACACGTCGAGGCGTCCTTCGTTCGTCATTCGTCGTCAAGGGAGGACGGCCGGCCTCGGCTCGGGTTTCCCATTTTGGTGATCCCTTTGTCGTGAAAAAAACGGGCGCACGTGGCGAACTAATTTAGGCCATTATTCGACCTGATTCGGATGGCGGGAGTGCGTAGATTGACCCTGAAGTAGACAGGACAGCTAAACCAGCTGTGGAATAAAGCTTGTGTCTACGTAGATAGACAAACACACGCCCGCGGTTGGTTTAGTAGTAGTGTACATTCTGTCGAATGGTG
Source organism: Lactifluus volemus (assembly GCA_022376515.1). Lineage (NCBI taxonomy): Eukaryota > Fungi > Basidiomycota > Agaricomycetes > Russulales > Russulaceae > Lactifluus > Lactifluus volemus. The sequence goes on from WTXI01000021.1 coordinate 366,855, forward strand.
GGTGAAACTCACGCTCCTCCGTAGCCCTTGCTTGTGGCGCTGAGCCTAGCCGAACAAGTCCTCTCTGTGTGAGTGAACCCACCGAACGGAACCGAGCGTTAGCCAGGCACCAACTCAGTTCCGCTGAACGAGAATCCCGTTCTTCGCAAAGCCTGCTCAACGTAGACCCCACAGTGAATGCCAAAAGCGAAACTTGACGATGATACGGTGATTCCTATCAATAAAATCAAAAGTTAGGGTTGATGGCAAAACCACCTAGATAAAAGGTCGTACCGTATCTACCTGATCTAATATGATGGATTAGTGAAAAGAAGCGAAGAGAATAATTCTATTCCAAGTCAAGACCGTCGGCCGTGGGCGCGTATCTTTATATTGAGATCTTGACGATCTGTCATCGAAAGAGTCACTCTGAGAGGAACTACTCATATCACTGCGCAGTGATAAATTTCCGAGGAGATAAGCGGACTTTACCAGGTGGAGGATCAGTCAGTTTTGAAAACAAGAGACTGTCAAGAGTGACTCGGAGGGGTCATAGCGACATATGGATGACGAGGGGTTGAATTGGAAAAAAAACAAGGCTTAAGGAAGTACAAGGAATATATATTCTCAGAAAGGCAAGGTTTGTACAGAAGCGAGACGTTGCTTTGTGGGAGGTCGGGAAGGAGTTAGGGACAGCGCAAAGGAGGAGATTTAACAAGGGATGCCATCGGTAGAGAACATTACCAAAGAGGGCAACAAACGAATACCCAAAAGAGCGAGTCGGACAGCCCTCTGCACGCTCCTTTCGTTGTTCCTCTTCTAGCCTTCGCTTTCCTCCTATCTATCCCTCTTTATATTTAAACATCTGTCCCTTTTCTCTTCGTACTTTGCTCAGGAAGCGTTCATCAATTGGCTCATCCACACACATTCAAAATCCCTTGACATGTATCATCTTTCACCTCGCCCAGTACAGCCCAAACACTACGAAATGTACCAGCACCAACACTCTGCTGCGCCCCTTCCCAACCTTCAGCTCCCGCGTACCCTCACTCGCCCACCATTCGCCGAGGTGCAGCGCGAGGCCATCCTCGCAGTGGAGCCCAACCTTGGGCAAGTGCCCTTCGAGTATATTCGAAAAGGCCTGCATGCGCGGGGAGAAGAGTGCGTATCATTTTAAACCCCCATGTTGATACAAACATTTCAACTGACTGTTTTTTCTTTTCTTTCAATTTGCAGGCTCATGGCCTCTGTTAAGGCCGCCACGGTCCCACCGCAGCTCCCACGCTCTCGTTTACCAGCCACTTTCGACATCGCCCCGACGCGCGGTACACCTCCAACACACATCCTAGCCGTCCAATCGAGTCCGTCCTCAAAACATCCCGTCTCGGACTCGGTCTTCCTCATCCCGTCGCATCACATCGTCCTAGCCGCCAACTGCGCCCACATCCCCCGCATCCCCGTCTCGCGCACGCAAATGCGCTCGAACGGTATGCTCGTCGTGCCCGTCGTGCCCCTCATCGTGCCCCACGCGGAGGCTTTTGCCCCGCTCCACTCATTCCTCGTCGCGCACCGGCTGGACCGGCTCATGAGCGCACTCCTCCCCGTTCCACCTTCCATGCTCTCCGGTGCGCGTGCAGGTAGCAGCCGTGGTCCTTTTGCGCATATTTCCGCTCCACAAGTCGCTACATTCCTCGCCGCCAGCGCAGCAGGTGATAAAATGAGCGCTCTGATGGCTCTCACGCGTACCGTCAGCGCCATTTGGCGCAACGCGTGTGCGCTCGGTATCTTTGATCGTGACCTCTGGGCGGCACTCGACTTTTCGTGGGAGGTCATCCTCGGCGCGATGAACATGGTTGCCACCGGTGGGGTCTAGATTAGAAGAAGAAGAAGAAAAGAACACATACATCCGGGCAAAAATGCTTTCTTTTTTTTTCTGTTTGGTTTAGACTCTTGTTTTCTCATAGGCCCGCCGTGTCGTGTCCGGCCCTTAGCCCGCGCGGCACGATGGAAACTGGGCACATGCATGTATCTCTAGCTTCTTTAAACCCCCCTTCTTCTCCTTCACCCGGGCCTCGGATATACCTCAAAACGCAGGATTTTGCCCATTTTACCCTAATGCCATTCCCACACGCGTAATGTTACCCTTTACCCCGGCGTCCTCTCCATTACTCTCTCTCTCTCGTTTTGCGATACTACCCCCCCCCCCTCCCCACCTACAAACACAATCTTAATTTATCGTGTATTGAATCTTTGGCACAGAGGCAGCAATCAATTTTGTATCTTTTTTTTAAATTTGTTTTACATCTCGGCGCTGATGGGAGAGCTGAAAAAAGATTCTGGTGCGGTGCGTGTGAGATTTTAACCCAGATGATCGAAAAAAAAAAAGGTAATCTGGTGTGCTGAGGCGGAGATTGAAGAAAAAGGGGAATCGCGCTTGTTTCCAGGGGCGAGCCAGGCGAGCGTCGACAACAACTGGCATGACGCGCACAAAGATGTCGACGAGGGCGAAGTGTGTCCAAATCTCGGAATGCAATCGCAATCAAGTTCGGACATCGACCTTGTTGGATGGAATGCATTTAGACATTGACTAGGGCCAGCGAGCCATCGGTCAATTTGCACAGATCTTGTAACTCATCCGTTTCTACTTTACATATCTAACCCAAGTCGTCTCTTAGTACTGCGTCCCAATTCGCCATTGAGGAGAAGATCTTCATCCCACCCCTCTCGCTGTTGGCATGAAGCCTCTTCGGGCGATCATCATCCATCCTCTTACTGCGATCCTCACCCGCAGCTGCGTGTTCCACCTTGTAAGAGGTGCACCAGCTCGTCGACACGCTCAACGGTTCTTCTCCGCATTGTCATTGCTGCAGGACGCTCGCCGCTACCGGGATCGTCAGCTTGTGCTTGAATGGGAGCTCCCGCTGTGACCAATCCCGCGTGCAGGTGGGTGGGTGGGTTGGTCTTACGGTGCGTCGCAGCGAGCGCGGCGGTCTACGCTTGACACTGTTCCGCCAACACCATACAACCAAGTCTGCTCCTGCTGAGAGCACTTCGGTGTGCACGGATTTTGACGAAGCGGAGGAAGCGGGAGCACCGCATCTGCTGGCGACATAAGACAGCCCGCCAACCGCCACCTGCACAGCGAGATTGGCCCCCAGAAGTGCAGAGCACACTGCAGCCGACCAGGCGCTGCAGCCATGAATGGGAGGCCAGGTAGTGACGCCCAGAGTCCTATAATCGACTTGTATCTATTGCATATATCTAGCATGGATATAATTCTCTGCACAAGAGACGACATCTTGGCCTGTTACCTCCTGGCGTAAAGCCGAGACCAATTAAGGGCATTCAGTTCAATATAAATCTAGGGTACAGGAGATGGCTGCGCCACTACTAGTAGTAGAAAAGCAAGGGACTGTTGATCTCAACCATGACCTCTCACCAGTACGATATCCCCGCCCCTCCGAGTCCTGTTCGTCGAGTCGTTCCTATTGAGGCGGTTCATGCATTAACCTCGCCCTGACTTCCAATAGCTCTCTACCATCGGCGGATGGCCCATTCGAGGCCGAGGAAGAAAGAAGAATGTAGCGCTGTCACCCCTGATGTAAAGCGACAGCAGAACGGTAAAGTCCCACTTACGGTGTGTGCAGTATTGGCTGATCGATCTGTGCGTAGTAGAGAACATTAATCAACGTGCGGCAATTGATAGGCTTCCCGATGAGGTGCTTGAGAAAATATTCCGCTTCGACAGCCCCATCCCGATTTACTCCGACCGTTATTCGTTTCCACCACATCACCAATGGGATTGGCATAGGCTCGTCCACGTGTGTCGAAGATGGCGATATATTATTTTCAATGCACCCCGCTCTCTTGAACTGCGGCTTTTCTGCACCTATGGGACGCCTGTCAAGAAGAATTTGGATTGTTGGCCAGCATTGCCTATCGTCCTGCAATACGCATATCCCATTACTCTCCTAGTGGATGAAGACAACGTAATTGCCGCGCTTGAACATCCGGATCGCATATGCGTAATGGGCCTAATTATCACAACTTCCTATTGGAAAAGTTGACCATTCTAGACAGAAGCGGTTTCCAGTGTAGAATACCTGCGGCTTGTGGGCGAACCTGAAAAAGAACCTATCCTTCTCAATAAATTCTCGTTGGACCTTTCCCGAGCCTACGTATCCTCTAGTGTACAGGGTTGCATTCCCGGCGCTCCAACGGATTCTACCGCTTGCCAAGGATCTCGTTTATCTTCATCTTAGAGATAGCGTATCTCACACCGGCAGTCTCCGCAATCTCTTTCCGGATTGACCCGCCTCAAAGAACTCTACCTCTATTTTCATTCGCCAATTTCTCGCCCCATCTCCGAATCAGGAAGAGACAACCCACCACCGTGCCGTGCCATCCTCCCCGCTCTGAAATTTGTCGATTCTGTGGGACTAGCGAAGATTTGGAGTGCCTGTTATCTAGCACTGAAGCCCCTATGCTCCAGGACATCACAATAAATTTTTCAATCAGGCTACCACCTTCGATACCTCCCAATTCGTCCAGTTTTTTCCCACACAAAGACACAAAGGTCGCTTGACTTTGCACGGTTGTATTTTCAGAAAGCGACATCCGTCGCCTTTTTGAACAAGAGGCCATCGAATGACCTTGGGGGTCAGATGCATGTCATTTGATTGGCAGCTATCCTGTATAGCGGAGATCTGTGCCAACCTTTTGCCTATCATCTCTGATGTGCGACACCTTCACATCGATACGTCCCTCCACTTTCCAAGCGAGCATGACGATATGGACCCTTTACCATTGTTGGAGCTTTTCCGCCCTTTCAGTAACGTGACGAGGCTGTGGTTAGTCGAGACCGTTGCGTTGTTCGTTAAATCTGCCTTGAAAAAGGAAGTTGCTATGAGAGTATTACCAGACGTGCGTGAGATAAATGTGACCATGCAGCAAGATACAAATGAAGAGAAGTGTTCGTCATCTGTAGTTTGTCACTTCCAAGAGCTCAAATGTGCTTATAGGGAAGGATCTTTTGGGGTGGCTCTCCCCGCCAGATCCCTCATAAATCACGATGCTACTTGCGATCTTCGTCATGAAGGAACAGCAATGTGGTTCTTCCGAGGCAGTGTCTTCGAAGAATGGAAGTCGAGTTCTTCTCTCTTGTGGATATATGGCAAGTGTACGTTGTCCTTTCCTCTGAAAGCTGCACATCTTAAAGCTTCCCATTTTTCAGCTGGCTCGGGAAAGAGTATCATATGGTTGGTCTTTTCTCCGACCATTTACTACTAGACTGACGACATCGATCAGCTCTGCAGTAATCGAAGAAATCAGGACCCTGTGTCATGCAGGATTAGCTTCCCTGGGTTATTTTTATTTCGACGTCTGTGACGAAGACAAGAGAAATCACAAGAACCTACTGCGTTCGTTTCTCCTTCAGCTCTCTGCTCAATCCAATATTTGCTGTGACATTTTGTCACGCCTCCACTCTACTCACCGCAATGACACAGCAACCACCAGTGACGGTGCTTTAACAAAATGCTTGAAAGAGATGCTGTCAGTCACATCTCAACTTGATCACCCCATTTACCTCGTCATGGACGCACTCGATGAATGTCCAAATACATCTGGTCTTCCATCTCCACGGGAGCAGGTCCTTGAGCTTGTAAAGGATCTTGTCGACCTATATCTCCCAAATCTGCACATCTGTGTTACAAGTCGACCCGAGGCCGACATACGAGCGGCTCTTGAACCACTCACATCCCTCCGCATATCCCTTCACGATCAAACTGGCCAAAAGGAAGACATCATTGACTATGTCACCTCTGTAGTTTATTCGGATGTATATATGCAGAGATGGCAGGATGAGGATACGAAGCTAGTTATCGAGACACTCAGAAAGGCCGATGGAACGTAAGTCCATCGCTTCCCATATCCATGATATATACTTATATATTGGCAGGTTTCGGTGGGTAGGCCGTCAATTGGACAGGCTGCGCCACTGTCTCCCTGCAAGTGTGCAGTGGATTCTTGGAGAATTGCCTGAGACACTGGACAAGACTAATGAGTTATGAGCGGGTGTTAAGGGAGATCCAGAAAAGGAATCGAGAGTGTGCTCTTCCTCTTCTGCAATGTCTTGCAGTCGCTGATTGGCCACTCCATGCTCAGGAACTCGTAGAAGTACTTGCAGTTAACGTTGATGCAGCACAGCAGATTGGGATTCCAAAGTTGAACCTGGATCAATGGTGGGGGGATCGACACAAAGGAATACTCTCTACATGTTCAAGCTTGGTCGCTATTGTTAATGAAGATATTGTTCAAGTATCGGATTGCTCTCGAGCCTGCACACACGACCCTTGCACACATGCCTCGCCGTTCTACTTCAATTGGACAGTCACGTAAACGAGACAGACGCTAGCGACATTCCTCTTGTTGGATATGCAGCCCAATACTGGGTTGACCATGCCCGATTCGAAAACGTGTCATCAAGGGTACGGGATGCAATGGAATATTTCTTTGATGCGGACAAACCACATTCAGTTGGGCAGCATGGTTCCATATTTTTGTGGTGACAAGAATAATTGAAACTGGTAGTATTTTCTGCTTTTGACCGTCGGTATCTCCTGAAAAGCGTTCTCCGAGTCCAAACTATGCTGGTATTTCAAAGCTTTCTCATTTTGGAATGTCGACGATCAACAATGGTCGACACGCACGCGGCCCGGATCGATGAATTGCATCACAACGTCTGGTGATCTGTTGGCCACGTCGCCTTTGGAAGGCAAGTTGATATTGTAGAGCGAAGGGCTGGGTGGCGCCGGAAGTCGGAGAAAAGGATGGCCCAGCAAGTCCCATCAAGGCGGACAGATGAGCATGTGGGCATGTCATTCTCTGTTCATCTTGACAAGGTCTGGGAAGCAGACATTCATCTCATGATCGTTGGTGGAAAGCTGAGGTCGAGGAATCATCCAGCACCACGACCATCGTTGTTCAAATGGCGCAAGTGGCTCGGCGCCGCGCCGCCCTCTGATGTACCAAACACTTTTGAGAGATGGCATTTGGCAGGAAAGACTAAGGCAGCGGTGTCACCTCGGCAAGACATGGATGGAGAAGCCGAATGGGAAAAAACCCAGACGCCGCAGCCAATGCCGTGCGAAGTGCGAACTACTAGTACGGGCAACCTCGGCGTCTCGTTGAGGGTACATTGTTATGTTGACGACTTGGCTTGGCTATGCCGGGTATGTTTTGATAGATGTCCACCACATAGTGTGCGATTGCTCGAAAATACAAATCTCACCTCGTTATTCTTGATACGCTCCCTCTGCATACCTCACTTATTTCTGCTGTTTGAGCCTGTTCTATTTTTCGGCCATGAGTCGCGTGACTCCTGCTATCTGTTTTCGTACGTACAATGTGAATTTGGGGGACGTGTTATTGACGTGCGTACCACAGCGGTTGGACTCGGAGAATTCTTACCCGAACTTTTTTTTTTTTTTTTTTTGAATTGGGGTTTAGAGTCCCCGCGTGTATTGCGACAAGACTAAGTTACTCTGTACATAATATCAAACTACGGATACCAGTAAGGAAACTAAGAAGAAGAAAGGGTCATCAGAAGGGGTGTGATAAGAAAGAGGAGAAGGGGAGGAGCGCGGCCGGGGCCGGAATCATTCAAGGGGGATCGGGGCGGGGTGGGAGAGGGCGCAGGCCCTGTTGGGTGAGGAAGAGGAATTGTGCCACACGCCTTCCTCCTTCCTCAGTAGAGAAGAGGTATTGAGGAGAGAAGCCGGTGAGCGTGGTGTTTCTATGTTCGCAGAAGAGGCGGCAGTCCCAGAGGACGTGGGCGATGGAGTAGCGGTGGATAGGGGGGGGCGTGGGAGGGCCCGAGTGCAGAGGAGAGAGAAGGGGGGTAAAAGGAACGTCATTGCAGGGGCAGAAAGTGTTGTCCCCGGCTAGCGGCCTGAACTGGTCGCTGTAGTCGGCAAAGAATGCGTGCTGGCTGAGTAATTGGAGGCCCGAAGTGAACAGGTGACGATTTTTATGAGACAAGAGGCCCTGGACAAAAGGGGGTGGGTGTGGTGAGGGCATGTTGGGGCACGCACGCCAGGCTTTATGGCCGGGCGAGCGAGGGAGCTTGCCGGAGGCGAGCTCCTCCGCCCAGAGTTGGAAGGCTAGATTGGAAGGAGGGACTGGAGGGTCCGTTACGAGGGCCGGTTGAATCTCGGCGATCTCACCCGAACTTGAAGGATAGAAAGGCTCGACACTGGGGGACGTGAAGATCTGCATATATACCCTTGCTCACAATATTGAACATCCACGGCCATAGGACTTTGAAAACACCGCATCCCGTCCGATCTGCGCAGTTAATCAGAGTGCCGCCTAGTTAGTACCACGGTGGGGGACCACGCGGGAATCCTGGGTGCCGTGGTTATTTCCCTTTTTAAATTTAGATTTCCTCATGCCCTAGCTCTACAAAGATATCAACACCTGTGAACTTGCAATGGTTTGACTGGTGGGAAGAATTTATTTATTGAAAGAGGCACACTAACACTGGCAGGTAAAGACATCATGCCGCTACTACTTTTCTATGATCAAACGATGGGCATTGGCTTAAAACGAATACATCGGTGACATTCTCCTTCAAGAATTATGAATCCGAGTCTATAATGTATTGAGCCTTTCAGGAATGGTGTGAATGAGGTTGTGGTTGATAGTCATATAAGTTAGCAGCCTTTCAGCTGAGGGGATAACGTGTCAGCGCCTTCAGCTTCTGATGAAATATATAGATGACCTGTCTCATTTTGGTTCGGATGACTTCCACCATTTCTTTTGCGCTGACCCTCATTTAGTAACACGATGTAATTACGATCTGCACCGCGCGCACTGATGCTGCTACGATACTGTCAGCCAAGCCGGAGCGAGATGAGGAGCAACCGGCCCGTGACGACCAGCACCGATGGCGGCCCGCTGAAGCCGGAGCTAGCCAAGCTCACACCCACGCTCTGCAGATTCACAAGATACATACAGACGCCACAGAGGATGGATCTCCGTGGAAAGTTGCGTGTTGGGTGGGAGTGTCCAGTGTCGTTCAGAAAAAGCTTGGCATTTTGTCATCGACTTCGGCGAACTGCTCGACAGCATATCCCAGAAATTGCAGCATTTCATTACTGCCAGGTTACTGATGTCATGAAGAAGTACAATAAATCGATATGACATAGCGGTCGTAGAGTATATATACATACATCAAATGGAAGTGACATTGCGCCCGAGACGCAAATAACGGTGGAAAACATGTACGCATGATTTATGCCAGTGCAGTGGCCAAGGAACGCAAAACAATAGTTGGAAATCTGAGGAAGGATGCGCGATCGTGCAACGAAAATGGAAGGGTATACGATAGTCATCAAGACGCAAACTGAAGTGAGTGTGGATTACGCCAAACTAGTTGGGCTACCCAGTATTGCGATCTCATCGACGACTTGAACCCTGGCGGTTGGCATGAACAGGAGAGTCGATGTGAATGTGAGCTCGAGTGAAATATGGGTAGTTGTATTGAGACGTACTTAAAGCCTTAAACCAGTGTTGCAGCGCCCACAAGGCTTATTGAACCTCGAAAATTAAGCGATCCACCATGCGGAGCGTCACAGGATGACCTGCTACCTGTCGTTCATTGAGAAATGTGGTAAATGCGTCCCGAGCATCGCTTCCTCCAGAATAACCAATCTCCTCAAGGTTTGGAAGGATCTCCAGTGGTGGCTCTCCATCGCCAGATGGTAGGGAACGGAAGATTTTGCTGGCGAGATCATCCTGTACATGAATAGTCTTCGCGTTGGTGAATGGCCTAAGAAGTTCGTGCCACTGTCTTCGGTCGACATTGTTGTGCCATTCTGGTGCTAGTAATTGACAGTGCCCTTGGTAGCTGAATGCAACTTGCTCGACAACAGAAAGTACAGGTGAAAGTGTACCAAAGAATTGCACCGCAGACGCAACCTGCCAGTCAAAACGTCCGCACCTGATCTCCAACATCAAAGAAGTGTCCCACTTCCAAGGGACCGCATGTAAGGAAACAGAGATCATACCGAAAGTTACCTGGATAGTGTTAAATGTGAGGTTCTTGGATGTTTGCATGAACTGCAAGAGGCGTGGAAGAGTAAAGGACTCAAAGGAGAGCTGCAAGAGGTGTGGAACAGCAAAGGAGAACTGGTTTAAAAGATAGACATGAAGTTTGTTGAGAGAAGGGGCGCTGATTCGAGCAACAAGACCCTCCAAATAGGCGCTCACACCTCGGAACTCAAACCATTGTAGTTTGGGAAGTGTGATCGTGTCCGGAGCCTGGTGCGACTGCCTCTCAACATCAAGGTTGGGGATATGAGGGAATTTAAATGTAATGAACAACCTCTCCAGCTGGGCAATAAACGGAAGTCGGGTAAGTATATAACTTGGAGGGAAATAGGCGGATGTCGGGAGATCGAGAAGCGATAGAGTGACGAGTCCCGCGACAGTAGTGGTAAGTAAGGGCAACCCAATTGGAAGGGGAGGCGCCCACAGTCTGAGATGGCGTAGATTGGGGGCTTGGAATGTTACAGGAAGGTTTACTTCGGTCCAAGAATGGATGTACATGCGTTCCAGAACTGGGAATTGATCATCCATAACTTTGATGAACTTCCCCATATTTGGGAGCATCGAAAAGTCAACTCGACGCACGCGATCACGGTGCGAAAGTGCGAGAAATATACCCGATTCATCCTCTGCTGTTATCTTCCGAGGATCAGCGTCATAACAGATGGTGAGTGGTAGAGGTGGTGAATGTGCGAGCATGTCCGCTACAGGCACACCATTGGTGCAGAAGAGATGAAGGTCGAGCCGGGATGGTGACTCAAGAATAAGGTTTCGCCATTGTCGGCAAATATGTGCCAGTTTGTACCACCAACGTTGGCGTTGCCAAACAATGACTGTCGCAAAGAACTCGTCATGTTCGACTGGATCTGCGGGCCGATACAGATAAAATATATTGAGAAGCACGTCATCATTGAGTATATCGATAGTTGAGTGTCGTCTATTGCTGCCTATTGATTCACGAGGGGTTGTGAGCAGATTAGAGAACACAACTTGAAGGATTTGGAACTCACGACTTGGTTCACGTCGGCCGGCGGCGAGCCTTCTGATGAGGGAAGGGCAACTTGTGGTAGAGCAGGAACCAGGCATTTTCATGGGGGTGAGTAATGACGTGGATGTGATTGAAGTATTCACGGAGTAGCAATGGCTGTAGTGTGCATAGACGATACTCCGTCCTCGTGACCGTAGTGTCCTTGGGCGCTGAGCTATATCCAAATGGGCATGGTCATCTTCATACAGCGTGCGCATCATTACACAGCGCGGATGTGGACAAGCTGATACTTTATCGTCTACAAACAGTTCAAGAAGTTATAAGAACTTTCCACTGAGACTTTCGTGAAAACGTTCTACACAAAATGCCAAGCGCGTGTCTGTGCGCCGCGCTGATGGTCATCCCCCAAAGATGAATGTACAGACCTCGCTACAGCAGATGGAAATTTTTGGCGTCCATTGTTTCCTCTCCAAATGATGACCAGAAAAGCACATGTGGCGATGACTCACCGACTCTTAGGAGGATCGCACAGGCGGACGCTGCGCGGCTATCCAAGGATTTTGGCACGAGAGATTCGATTGCTGTCGTGGCGATGCTCCCGTGTCGCATCTTCCTTCCGCCTCAAGTACTGCCACATCGCCTGCACTCGCGAACGCAAGTGAAGACGAGTCGCGACGTCCAAGCGGACGTCGGATAATCTAGTGGCGTGACAAGAGTGTGTCCGAGTCATGTGACCGTGACAGACGAACACAAGCTAGGGGTATTCGAAGCCCTCTTCAAGCTTCAATCGAATCATAATAATACCATGCACAATTCCGACTCGGAGTCAGAGCCGCCTTCGCCTCCAGGTCTGAGGTTTTTCCGAAAGCTCCGATCAGAACTGCTTGCACAACATATGGCCCTATTATGGCCAGAAGGCGTGTCGAACGCGACTGCGGGAAGAAGTCATACTAGTATGTCTTTTCCTTTCGCCTGCAACTTATTGATAATGGCCACTTACCTGTGTTGTTCTAGGAAAAAATTCCCCACTTGTGACAATCGGAGCTCTCCCAGATGAGATTCTCCTATATGTCTTCGACTTCTGCCGACTCTTAGAGGATGCCGTGAACAAGTCAGAGTTGTCGCCGGGGAAATGGCAGGGGATGTGGCCAAATATATGGCATAACCTGGTGCACGTTTGCAGAAGATGGCGATATGTTGTGTTTTCATCCCCACTTCGTCTTGAACTGCGCCTTTGGTGCTCAAATCGTACTTCCGTGACGGAGATGTTGGATGTCTGGCCGCCCTTTCCCATCGAAATCAGGTCATCCACTGACAATCTTGGGGATAACATCGTGGCTGCACTCGAGCAGCATGACCGCATATGCGATATCATTATCCACTTAGCGTGTTCAGAATGCGACAGTCTGGCCACAGTGATGCAGAAGCCATTCCCTTTGCTGACACGTCTTCACCTTTCTAATTCCTGGCGTGGTCAGATCCCGGTGCTTCCCAATACGTTCTTAGGAGGATCTGCCCCACGTCTACGATTGCTCCGTTTGGATGACTTACCATTTCCGACCTTGCCTCAACTTCTTTTGTCTTGCAATGACCTTTCTGAACTCTGGCTTAAACGTATACCTGAAATTGGTTACATTTCACCAGAGGAAATGGTCACAGGCCTCTCCGCCCTGACCAGGCTCACATACCTTTGCATCGAGTTCGGACGATTCGAAACAACCCGAGTGCGAGGTCCGCCCCCGGTCACGCGAGTCCTCTTACCCGCTCTCGTAGAGTTCGAGTTTTTTGGTGTCAAAGAATACTTGGAGGACCTCCTGGCTCGGATTGATGCTCCCCAACTCGAAATCATCACGACCCGGTTCTTCGGGAATCATGTCGACAGCCAACAAGTCATGTCTCACTTGCTCAGGCTCATGCACGGGCCATTCGAACGTGCGGACGTGACATTTAGTTTTAATGACGTCGACATCCGACTCAATCTCCCAAAGGGGACAGTTCCTTACAAAACGCTGAAGCTGGGATTCGTAGAGGAGGCGCTAGGTCAACAGGTCTTGACTGTGTCACAGTTATCTACCCAGTATTTGTCTCTACTTTCCAACATTACAGAACTCGAAATCGGATGCGACGAAAACTTTGACGTGTTGGACACTTTGGAGTTGGAGAACCTGATTGACAATCCTGGGTGGCTGGTACTTTTCCACACATTCACGGCTCTTCGGACCCTGCGTTTGTGGGGAGAGATACAGCCGCTCGTCCTATCTTTGCTGCAAGGACACACCGGGGAAGGTGTCACCGGGGTGTTACCTGGACTTCAAAATCTCTACCTTTACCAATGGTATTGGAAGAACGATCCCGAGCAAGCCTTAGAGCAATTCATCGCTGCACGCCAGCATTCCGATCACCCTGTTACAGTTCACCACTATGCCTGTCATAATAGTGCTTGGGAGTTCGAGTAGCGCGCAATTGCACAAGGTATTCCGTGTTGTTTTGCATTCTTCCATCATTACTGACTTCGCGCCCGGTTGTTGTCTACTACGTGACTCACAAGTCTAACAACATATTCATGGTGCCATCTTTACTGTATGCCAGTTGTTTACTCTGCTACTTTTTCTGTGTCTGGCCCATGATAGTCTAACGTTGGCATAGCAAAACCTTTTTTCGTTGTACGGGAACGTGTTTACATCAATTGAGTTAGTCCGAATACGAAATGTTTGATTTGTCAGAAGGGGCCTGTTTTCGCACGTACAATGTTGAATGTGAGCAATCGGTTATTGCCAGTGACGCGCGTAGCATAGCGGTTGAGTAATTCTTCCCCGAGGGGTAGATAGGCTGAGGGAGGTGAGAATTTGCATATATACCCTTCCTCACAATATATGATATCCATGGCCATAGGACTCTCAGGCTGAAAACACCGCATCCCGTCCGATCTGCGCAGTTAACCAGAGTGCCGCCTAGTTAGTACCACGGTGGGGGACCACGCGGGAATCCTGGGTGCCGTGGTTCTTCCCTCTTTTGTTTTTCATTTCTTAATGCCACCCCCTCTACAAGGACAAGATTAATACTACAAACCTTGCAAAAGATTTGGAAGCGGGAATTTATTAATCAAAAGGGGCGCAGGTAGAGTCATCACTGCATCACTACTACCAATTTCGACGATCTAACGACCTTGCTCTCATGTGACCGCTGTCTCTCTTTGCCTCTTCTCTCGCGGATACTCCGGAATGACTGTCTGGCTGCATTGCCCTTCCTGACGAACGGCTTGCTGGTATGTTCGAGAACAGGCTCGCCATAGGTTAGTATGGACCATTTCCCACGTCGCCGCCGTTACCTCCAATATTATCCGTGTGATGCGCCAACTTTCATCAAGTCAATAACGTAGAAAATCATTGATAAGGGGAACTCATAGCGGGCGTACTGTGTTGGAACACGAGGTCACGAGGTCACTGCCAGTGTCAAGCACTCGTCATACTTATATGCGCCCACAGTTAAGCAGAGTACTCCGAGTCTCAGGCTCCCAACTATCAAAGGAAATGTACACTGAAGGAACACGAAATGCCTCTATTACACCTTCCCCGGAACGATAGCACATGCACTGGACTTCCTTCGTGATACCGCACAAGGGACCACAGAAGAGCATCGTCGTGAGTAAATCTTATTCGCTCACCCTGTTCCATCTGCCAGTGCAAGCGCCAGTGCTCACTGGCACGTAGCGCGCATACTGGACCCAGACACTGGTGTCCTCCAACTGACGCCCAGCACAGTCGCAAAGGCCTCCAAAGAGGCGTACGCCGTTGCGCTGCATTTGGCACTGTAATTCCTACGGATGACGTGGTACGTACCTAGCCTTAGTCTCTTTTGTGCGCGAATTGTGGTCAGTTTTATTCACTCTTTACTTACAGTCGCTGACGTAGTATCTAGCCGGAGTTGTACTTACAACATTGGCGGGACGCTTAAAGCACTGGGTCTTGTGCATCTACGCCATTCTTCGAATACTGATATGAAAGCGTGGTATCTTGCAGAAGCCATTCCTTGCCCCGAAATGTCTTCGCCTTGGTCATGCAGTGGGGATGCACTAGCACTTCCCTTTGGGTTGTTAGAGGAACCCTGCTCACTGGCACGTCTAACGATCGCTCAATGTGACTCGGACGCACGTTTCATTTCCGACTTTTCCTCAACCTTGTATTCTCTTGCAACGACCTTTCCGAGTTCCGGCTTCGAGATATACTCGGCCTTGGTCTATGCCGAGGCGATGGTCACAGCCCTGTTTTCCCTGCACAGGCTCACAAACCTTGGCGTCGAGTTCGACCAATCCCAGTCCGAGGTTACTCCCAACCCCCGCTCGCACGCACCGGCTCCCGAAGAGCTCGAGTTTGGTCATGTCAACAAGTGCTCGGAGGATCCGGTTCGAATCGATGCTCCTCAACTCGAAACTCTCACGAACACGTTCGACCAGCACGTCTTTGACATCTGACAAGTCATCACTCACAAAGGCTCACGCTCGGGTCATTCATGGCTTTATGGCGTCGTCGTCCAACTTTATCAGTAAGGATACAGATCCTCCCAAAATGCTCTAGCTGGGAATTAAGGAGGCTAGACAAGTCTCTTCAATGGCACAAATATGCGCAGTATTTCCCACTACTTTCCAATGTTACAGAGCTTGCCGTCATGAGCGACGGGTCCTGTTCGGAGTTGGAAAACTCGCATTTGGAGGCTGCTCGTTTTCCGTCCATTCCCTGTTGCCCTGCTTTTTTCTGGAAGGATAGAGCCCTTCATCACATCTTTGTTGCCAGTGCACGCCAGCGAAAGTGTTACCGAGGTGTCGCCTAACTTCAAACTCTCTACCCTCACCTCAGGCATTGGCAAGAAGACTGTCGAAGAACAAGTCATAGAGCTATTCATTTCTGCACGTCAAGACACCCCACAGTCCATTGGCATACCGTGACCATATCCGAGTCGATAGCTATTAGCACAAGCCAATCGGTGTTTTTCTGACTTTACTGACTCCGCGCCAGGTGTCGTCTACAATATATCCCATCTTTGCTTTACACCAGCTATTTCGACCCTTGATTTCCGGCTATTGAGCACTTGCCAGTGACCTGATGAGAGAGTCCCGGTGAGAGAGGGAATTTACTCAGTACTTACAAAGTGCAGCACGTATCTTGGAATATACAAATAATCCGATCACTTGACGGACAATAGCAGTACGTTAGATACTGTTGAACGGACGGGGAGTGCTTGCTCTAGGGGCTATTACGCTTCTGCTGACAAAACACTACATCAAACGTCATAATCAGCTTCTGTACGGCTGTACTTGAATTTCATAAGGGAAGAATTGGAGTGGCGCCTCATATACAAGTGTGGGAATCATTCGTCTGCTTGTTTCGTTGCACTGGCACGTCAAAACGATGTCGGATAATCTCGTGGCGTCGGTGACAGGAGTGTGACAGCCAAATGCGTGTCAACACGCTTTGACCTACAGCTAACTCACAGGAGTACTGGAAACCCCCTCTTCAAGCCTCAATCGAATCATAGTAATACCATGCCCAATTCTGAGTCAGTGCCTCAGTCTCGAGGGCTGAAGTTCCACCAAAACCTCCGATCAAAACTGTTTGCAAAACAGATGGCCCTGTTATGGCCAGAAGGCGTGTCGAACGCGACTGCGGGAAGAAGTCGTACTAGTACGTCTTTTCTTTTCGTCCACAACTTGTAAATGATGGTCACTTACCTGTGTTGTTCTAGGAAAAAATTCCCCACTCGTGACAATCGGAGCTCTCCCAGATGAGATCCTCCTTTACGTCTTCGACTTCTGCCGAATCACAAAGACAAGCGTGAAAGTGTCAGATATGTGGCGGAAGCGATGGCCGGTGCTGTGGCAAAACGTATGGCATAACCTGGTGCACGTCTGCCGAAGATGGCGATACGTTGTGTTTTCATCTCCACTCCGTCTTGATCTACGCCTTTACTGCACGGATCGTACTTCCGCGAGGGAGACGTTGGATGTCTGGCCGCCCTTTCCTATCGAAATCATGTCATCCACTAATCATCTTGGGGATAACATCGTGGCTGCACTCGAGCGCCATGACCGCATATGCGATATCGATATCGCCTTGGCATGCTCAGAATGTGACAAACTGGCCACAGTGATGCAGAAGCCGTTCCCTTTGCTGACCCGTCTTTACCTTTCGAATTCCGGGCATGGTCATATCCCGGTGCTACCCGATACGTTCTTAGGGGGATCTGCCCCACGTCTACGATCACTCCTTTTGGTTGGCCTTCCATATCCGACCTTGCCTCAACTTCTTTTGTCTTGCAACGACCTTTCTGAACTCCGGCTCCATGATATACCTGAAATTGGTTACTTTTCACCAGAGGAAATGGTCACAGGCCTCTCCGCGCTGACCAGGCTCACACAGCTTTGCATCAAGTTCGAACGATTCGAAACAATCCGAGTGCGAGGTCCGCCCCCGGTCACGCGAGTCCTCTTACCCATTCTCATAGAGTTCGAGTTTTTTGGTGTTCACGAATACTTGGAAGTCCTCCTGGCTCGGATTGATGCTCCTCAACTCAAATTCATCACGACCCGGTTCTTTGGGAACCATGTTGACATCCAACACCAACAAGTCATGTCTCACTTACTCAGGCTCACGCACGGGCCATTCGAACGCACTGACGTGAGATTTAGTCTTAATGACGTTGACATCCAACTTTATCGGCCAAACGGGTCACTTCCTGTCAAAATGATGACGGTGGGGTTCGTAGACTCGGAGGAGGCGCTAGGTCAACAAATCTTGACCGTGACACAGTTGGCTTTGTCTCTACTTTCCAACATTACAGAGCTCGAAATTGGAAGCCAAGGAAATTTGGATGAGTTGGACGATGTGGAGTTGGTGAACCTAATTGACAATCCTGGATGGCTGGTACTTTTCCACACATTCACTGCTCTTCGGACCTTGCGTTTGCGGAACGAGATACAGCCGCTCGTCCTATTTTCGCTGCAAGGACACACCGAGGTGTTACCTGGACTTCAAGATCTCTACCTTTGCGAATGGCATTGGCAAGGCGAACCCTTGCAAGCCTTGGAGCAATTCATTGCTGCACGCCAGCATTCCGATCACCCTGTCACAGTTCACCACGTGCCCGAGTATTATGATGGTGATTGGGAGGAGTAGTAGTATAACTGCACAAGTTATTCGGTACTGTTTTGCATTCTTCTTTCGCGCCCGGCGTTGTCTACTACGTGACTCACTAAGTCTAACAAGTCTAGCCCATGATAGTCTCTCTTAACGTTGGCATAGCAAACTTTTGTTCGTCGTACGAGAACGTGTTCACAGCAACTAAGAATTAGTTTGAATACTCAGTCTGAATACGAAATGTTTGACTCGGATGTGTCGGAATGGGCCAACGCTTTGACCACGACGTTCATGGCGTGACCCCTCCCGTTGTGCTACATTACTTGTGTTAGGGTGGGTGAAGACGGTCCAAGCCGCTCCAGCTGTTGCATATGGAATCGACGAATGGTAGCCTCGGTCAATCCTCAAAATCGTGTTCTCCGGCATACGTCACTTACCTCGCTGGTTGTTTTATTTTTTTTTTCCCATCAGTCACGTGACTACTTCCTGCATCGCAAGAATTTTGAGCGGCTTGTTATTGACGCGATGCGGTTGGGGAATTCTTTGCCCAAAGGATAGATAGTCTGAGGGAGGTGAAGATTCTGCATATATACCCTTTCTCACAGTATATAACATCCACGGCCATAGGACTCTGAAAACACCGCATCCCGTCCGATCTGCGCAGTTAACCAGAGTGCCGCCTAGTTAGTACCACGGTGGGGGACCACGCGGGAATCCTGGGTGCCGTGGTTCTTCCCTTTTTTAAATTTTACTTTTTTATTTCCCCAATGCCTCAGCTCTACAAGAAGATCAATACCGTGATTTTTCAATGGTTTGGAAGCGGAGAATATATTAACCGAATGAGACACGCTGACATTGGCAGGTAAAGTCGTCACTACTAATTTTCTGTGATCAAACGATGGGCATTGGCTTAAAATGAACACATCGGTGACATTCTCCCTCGGAAATCATGAATCTAGAACGAATTGAGCCCCTTAGAAGTTGTGTGAATGAGGTGGTGGTCGATCGTCATAGCAGGTTAGCAGCCTTCTACAGTAGGGTGACCCTCAACTTTAACATCTTCGTTTTTTATGATATAAATAAAAGTCATCTTCAAGGAGGTAATACCAATACGTAGCATACACGTTTAGAACAATAGACTTGGCAGACACAATAGATATGCCAACTTTTCAACTTGCCATACTGTCCGCACGAATAAGTTGTTCTGCACATTTATCTCTGGGGATGATAGAACAAGGGAACGAGTTCGGACGGCTGGTACATATGCGATAGTAAGCTGTCTGTCCCCCACTGAAAGGTAAAAATAATATATCGTACCTTACGAGCGAGCCAGTAAAGCTGTAAGTAAAGGGCTCGCCATCTGCACCTTGTCCCTTCTGGATGTTGAAAACGGAGAACAACGATGCGACAGTGATAAACAAGGTTGCATCGACGAAATGCCTTCCGGGACAAATGCGCCTTCCAAATCCAAATGCCGATGCTAATATCGGATCCTCACGCGAGCTCCCGTCTAGATTAAGGAATCGCTCCGGTTTAAACACTTCTGGCTCGGGATACATGGAAGGGTCGTTCAAGATTGCCCTGTGCATCGTCGGTGTTGGCGTCCGAACAGAGTGAAGATGACTTACCATGTATTTCCGATCACCGCCGCGCCTGACATAGCATGCGTTAACGGGTATTCAGATATATTCGTGAGACAGAAATACGCACCTCTTGGTATGAAGTAACCCTTGTAGACGATGTCTTCAAGGGCCGCGTGAGGAATACCTACAAGTGACATAGACTTGAGACATGCCGCGCGACTGACTGGTGATTAGATAGACGCACCTAGGGGTGTAACCGGTCTCCACCTCATGACTTCTTTGCACATGGCATCGACGAATGGTAACCTCGGTCGATCCTCAAATGTTGGAAGTCGCTCTCGGCCCGTGACGGTATCAAGTTCTTCCTGAGCCCTCTTCTGTGTGTCAGGGTGGAGTATAACAGCTAAGAGAAGTGACATCAAAGCCGAGACTGTCTAGACAATGAAGACAGAACATAAATAACTGAAGTCGTGTTGTAGATATCAACGAACCGTATCAGCCCCGGCTATAGAAAAATCATTTCAATCAATCCTTACCACGTAGCGCACTAATGAACACTGACCTGTATACATAGACCCTAGGGCACCTGCAACCGTTTCTTCAGCCATTTGGCGCTCTGATCCGCTAAGTGTTTCTATATCCTGTAAATTCTGAAGAGCAAGTGAAGGTTTCGCCGTCCCATTGAGCTATGAAAGTTACGGCAACACAGTGAGCTCTTCGGACATGCGCGGACACAAAACAATTGGATACCATGCTTTCTTTCACGAACCGAATAGGTGCGTGCATAGTCTCCTGTGCTAAATCATGGCCTAAACGAGCAAGTGGCTTATAACTCAGCCAAGGCAGCCACTCGGGGATGTGACGTACTATGATCGTGATCATGAGCAAAATTATCCTGACATGAAATGTGAAGTAGCACATACAAAATGGAAGATCATTGACAAGCAAAGCACCAGGTAAAACCGATTGAGATCCAACGTCAGAAAAATGCCTAGCAAGCTCGACCCTTCTGTCATTTCGTCCTTGCGCTTCATATCCATATGTCATAGCTAGTATCAGCTCGCCTTGCAAACTGGCCGCAGTGAAAAGTCGGAAATTGTCATGGGTCATTGAGGGTGAGTGCTCACAGTTCAAAATGTGCTTCCCACTCGTCCGGATTTTCCAACAACCGAGAGAGGAGAATGCGTGCCTTGGACTGTTGCATGGGGCGATATTGTGCAGCGGCCCCCGGGCGAAGGCCACGATCAAGGAGCTTGCGTGCCAAGCGATATGATTCCCCATATGTTGCTGTCTGCAGAAGCATTTGCCATCCTGCCCTATGCCAGGTTAGTCCGCAGGCCTGAGGGCTTAATTGAAAGTGCATACATCTCAACGATTGGAATGTGAGGGCGATCGGCGCATTTGTCTCCATGCTTCTCCAGGAGATCTTTACTGTCCTCGATAGTGTTCAATACGACGATCACTTGGCCAAAAATATGGAAAGACAAGATATTCCCTGTGACACAAATCGTAAAATGTCACGGGTATTCCAGATAACAAAAGAACGGTACCATAAATTTCGGAAAAGCGAATATATGCGAGCCAGGAAAAATCCTTTGGAATATGGAGAATATTTCCAATGATGGGTAGAGGTCGTGGACCAGGAGGATAGGGTAGCCCTCCCCTCCTTCGATGATCTCTGATAGCGCAGAGAGTAGCAAATAACAATAGGGCAGCAAAAAGATCGAGGACAGACAGTGGTGAGACCATTCAGTTACCGCGCTCGAGATGAAAGACACTATTGTGAGTCTAGGTCCCCAAGTAAGCCTGAGGGTCCCCATATTTGTATTCAAACGTTAGCGGAGAATTTAGGCCTGTACAGTTGATTATCTCACAACGCATAGTGGTTGGTAGGGGGACCGCCACTATGGATTATGAGATCATCAACTGTATCAGCTGTGCCTGAAACCCGCGGATCAATGATTATTTACATACAAGTTGCAATAAGACATGAACGGAAAAAAGGTGTCGGGTTCATCTGTTGCTTTCAAACACGCCGTCGGATAGGTTGATGCCCACGTCGCCACTAATGAAGCCACGGAGTTAGTGCAGAAGTAGAAGAGCCATTATCAGAACTTTTGTCAGGAACCGACGTGATGTTGATCGTGTTTCAGCTAAGGGCCCGTTCGGGTCCCCGGTATCGGCTCAGCTCCCGCTCGGCCCCCCTGCCAAAAATGCCAAAAATGAAGGCGTACGCCCTGAAAACTGGGCATACGCCTTCATTTTTGGCAGGGGGGCTCAGCCGATACCGGCCCTAAGTTAATTTACCCGTGACGCAAGCCGGGCCGGTCAAATGTAAATCTAAGGTAACTTAAAGCATTCAATTTTAATCAAAAAACCAACGATGCCCCACCGTTTGAAGTGCTTAGAACTCAAAAACCTTCCAAGGGCACCTAGTCCTCTCAAATCAATCAACGTACGTCTTCGAAATGAACCATAATAGTTTCTCTTGTAAAACAAAAAAAAAAAAAGAAACTTCTAATCTCTTAATTTCTCAAGTTCCGCCACACAACGCCTGGCTCTGGCTTGGCTCTCGTCACCAACCACCAACCACAATCGACCTCGGAATTATTCGACCCGACGTACCCTGGCGCCCACCTCCCACTCGGCAAGCGACGCTCACTCGCGCCGCGCTGGATTCACCCGAGCCTGTCCCTCTTCGCGTTGCCCAAGGCGTTCCTCACCAAGCCGGACGTGCCTTATCCAGAGCCTTACAAATCGCGGCCGTACCCTGAATCCCTACGACGTCCAGAGCAACGCAGCGTGGACATGTCGATGCAGTTTGTCTCGTTCAAATCGCACATCGTACTCAAGCCCGTTGTGCGTACAAAGATCAAGCGAAGGCTCAGGGAAGTCGTGAAACTGATCGTCACTCGTGGCGCGGCGGTCGAGGAGTCGCGCACGGGACAGAAGGTTGTCGTCTTTCGTGGGGAGGACGTCGGCGCAGATAAGTGGATCGTGCCTGGTGCGTACGTTTGCATTTGTTAGGAAGGATCCTGTTTACGATGTCTCCTGGCAGACTGGACATACATTGCGCGGCCCACGACAGAGTTGTTCCGTATGCCCTTCGCGGAGCTGCTTGATCTCATGCGTAAAGCGCTCGAGTCTCTTCATCGGCGGATCCCCGAGGTCGAAAGTATTCTGAGGCGCCATAGGCGTCCAGACGCCACATCACTCGTACGTTCCACCGCCGAAAGTGATATAATCTAAGTTTTGCATTTGCTATCAGAACAGAAAGAAAAACTCCGCTTGCCGCCCATCGAGTTCATCACTAGAAGCAACGATCTCACGGCATGTGGGACGTGAAACGGCCGCGGTGGAATTCTCCCAGGAAGTGGACGTATGTACAACTAGCCACGATTTTGTGTGTGGGTCAAGTTGATCACATACAGGATATGGCCATGGAACGCTCCGATGCCACGGAAGCAGTAATAAACCCGAAGTTAGTATCTAATCCAGTTATCAACGAAAAGAGAAGCTCGAAACGGACTATGAAACGGGCTTCCTATATACAGCATACAACACGAGCTAGAGGTCCTCAAAACGGATCGAAATAGAATGCGTCACGCTGAAATTGTGGTGGGAAGGCGGATTGCCTCCCTGCCCCATAATACTGGCCTTGTTTTCTATATCGTGCTTGTCCTGGCCACTCTATGCAGACATGGCGGTGAGATTTCAATTAAAGTGAGACAGAGAACTGAAAATATCAGACCGATTGGCGAATGGGCTCCGGATGTGACGAATATTCGGGAGGTTAGTTGAACAGTCCCACCAAGAGTCCCATACATTCCTTTTCACTTTGATGGTGACGGCAATCCAACATGCTTTCTTGTCGCTCGTATATTGGGCCCCCAAACAGCATGTAAAAAAGGCCTAAAGAGCTGCGTGGCGCAAAGGATCCGTAGAAGCTTTGTAACAGGTGCTCGAGGCGCAGGTAGGCACAATTGGAATTGGACAATTGGAGATACGGTACCCGTCACTCGCCGGTCCACTTTGCAGGGGTGGCTCACAGGCTCCCATATATATTACTACAATAGTGAGTAAAGTACATGTGTGAGGATGGGCTGCCCGCGTTGCTGGAACATGATTTCTCACAATAAGTTATCACACCTGTAGAGCGGAGAAGAGCGGAGAATGAAATTCATGAATCTGGGTAAGGCGATTTGAAACTCAGTTGATATAAAGTGCGAAGATATTCTGGTCAATCATATAGATGGCCTTCCTCAGCCTAACACCTGTCATGCAAGGAGACGTGTCGAACAATACGGGAAGAAATTGTACGCCTCTTGCTTTCGTTAGCAATGGTCACCGACCTGTGTGTTCTAGGCGAGAATCCCCCGTGTGTCACAATCAGTGCGCTCCCAGATGAAATCCTCCTAGATATCTTCGAATTTTCCCGATTTGCTTCCTTCGATGGAGGACTGTATGTGTGGCCGGGGCCGTGGCCAAAGACATGGCACAACCTGGTGCACGTATGCCGAAGATGGCGATCCGTCGTGTTTTCATCCCCTCTCCGACTCGATGTACGCCTTTACGTCACAGATCGTACATCTGTGAAGGACATGTTGGATATCTGGCCGCCCCTTCCTATCGAAATGTCCTCTTTCAGTCTTGGGGATAACACCATTGCTGCACTCGAGCAACGTGACCGCATATGCCAAATCCGTCTCCGTCTCACGGAATCACTGGCAAACTTCAGGGGATTCTCCACAGCGATGCAGAAGCCATTCCCTTTATTGAAACGTTTTGATCTTTGGTCGTTTGTGAAGACGCCGGTGCTTCCCCTTAGGTTCTTAGAGGGTTCCACCTCTCTTCAAGTACTCTCGTTGACGCGCATTTCGTTTCCGACCTTGCCTCAACTCCTTTTGTCTTGCAACCACCTTTCCATACTCCAGCTTCTAGATATATCAGATCTTGGTTACATCTCACCCGAGGCCATGGTCACAGGCCTCTCTGCCCTGGCCATGCTCAAGTACCTTGAAATCGACTTCGATGAACCTCGAACAATCCGAGGTCCACCCGGGCCTTTACTCACACGCATCATCCTCCCCACTCTTACCCACTTTACGTTTATGGGTGTCTACGCGTACTTGGAAGACCTCCTTTCTCGAATCGATGCGCCACAACTCAAAACTCTCAAGATCACGTTCAGGCAGTGTCCCGCTGACACCCGACAACTCGTCTCTCACTCACAGACGCTCGGGCCCTTCCATTTTGCGAAGGTGACATTTAGCCTTACTAGCGTCGACATCCAACTTTATCCGTCAGAGGAGACAGATCCTCCTAAAACGTTCGAGCTGACCCTCTGTGAGGACGAGCTAGATCAACAAGTCTCATCTTTAGCACAGCTATGCACCCTGTCATCGCCTCTACTTTCCAGCGTTACAGAACTCGACATCGAGAGCGACGAATCCTTTTCGCAGTTGAGCGAGGAGGAATTGGAGGATGTGATGGACAACCCTGAGTGGCTGGTATTTTTCCACTCATTCGTTGCTGTTCGGTACCTGAGTTTGTATTACGAGATACAGTCATGCATTTTATCCTCGCTGCAATCGCTGCTAGGAGACACTGAGGAAAGTATGACCAAGGTTTTACCTAATTTTCGAAATCTCTTCCTTCACCACGATACTTGGCGAGACACAACCGGGGAGCAAGAGCTATACATCACCCACAGGGACTCGGATTACAGCAGTGCAGGTTACTAAATCGTTGCTGTTAGATATTCTTTTCTGTTGCTTTTTCGAGTCTAGCTCAGAACACATTCACAGTAATACGAAACATTTGGATCTGTGTATCAGAACGGATCTCTAAGCGCCAACTTTTCCCCACGACGTCCATAGCGTGACCCCTCCCCGATTGTGCAAGATGGGGACCCACCCTTAAAACCCGTACTGTCGTTATCATCATTGCTAACAGTTCGATACCGTTCAAGCCGTAAACGACGATGACTCGGCCTGGCTACTGAAAAAGAGCAGCTAGTAGAAATATGAACCGCATGCATGCAAAAGGTTTTGCTAGCAACGTTCAAGCAAGGGTGTTACGAAATCTATGGGTGTCGAACACGACATCTACTTAAGTCTGGTGCATCTTTTTGAGCCGACCGCGTCGCTAAGCCTACGCTGATTACC
Organism: Lactifluus volemus; assembly: GCA_022376515.1. NCBI lineage: Eukaryota > Fungi > Basidiomycota > Agaricomycetes > Russulales > Russulaceae > Lactifluus > Lactifluus volemus. The sequence goes on from WTXI01000021.1 coordinate 392,812, forward strand.
GCACTGCGGCTCCTTACACCATCACCCAAAGATAAATCCTGGTACTTAAGGGTGAATTGTTCCTTTCACTGCAGGAGGTCCTTGCTAAAATTATGTCATGATAACTCTACGCGATAGCCCTTATACGCGAGAGCCCGCTGCACGCTTGGTTGCATTCCACCTTGGTGATCCCACACGATAGGTGCGATGGATGACCACAATGGTGACGATCCCAGCTTTTCCCAAATGCGGCCGGCGCAACAGCCGGCAGACCAAGCATTATCCTTCAGTACACTTGCATACGATGTCCGTATCCGAGGAAGATAGGGAGGAAGAGAAGGTGAGTAGTAGTACCTAAGGCGGTGACAAGGAAAATCAAGGATATCGTCGTCCATTGGCTCCCATAAAGACAACGTCATATAATGATGGATAAAACTCGGATACGTCGTGGTCAGCTAACCATGAACCTGAGTCATGATATACCATGCCATGCTCTCAGCACCTGGAATAGTAGCCGTCCGTTGTCGACATTGGCTGACGCAAGAGGAACCTTTGCTTCAGATTAGTAACGCGTAAGTGCCATCGTAGTGATGGAATCATACTGTAGTATATAGTCCACACTCAGGCGTACAAGGGGCATGAAACCTCAGTTGGTGACTGAGGACTTCGGTATAGATGCAGTATTGCCGTACTGAATCCGCGTACAATCGCGTACTAATATGATCATGTTTCACCAAGTACTCTGGACTTTCGTTTACTCTCACCCATCGCGTTCGGCGGGAGCCCGGGCCCGATCCGTTCCTATAGAGTCACACTCTCGGCACAGCTAGCTCTCCAGACAACAACACTGAGAGCGACAACAGATTCAGTTAAATAGTTCCCGTCGTTATCCTTCCGCGGCGTTGTTCGGCATCATTGTCAATAAAGTTTGAAGAGGGTTGCTCACTCCATGGCTGCAACCGCACTGCAACTACATGGCATCACGACGAATTCCAATTAACGCTCCATATAACTGAGACCCACTTTTTACAACACTTTCATTATCCACGCGAGAGACGCTGTACAATCTGGTCATATCCTCTCCGCGATGCCAGATTCGATGCAGTCAAACCATTATGCTCCTGGCTATTCGCCATTGCGCAGTGCTTGAGAAGGAGCTCGACAAGTTCGAGATGTCCTCCAGTCGCCGCACAATGTAACGGAGTCCGGTTGTTCGAGTCCTGGGCATTCACGTTTACACGTTGCTCAAGAAGGAGCTCAGCAACTGTGAGATGACCTTCTCGCGACGACCCGTTATGGTCCTGAATTTTCGTGGTAGCGCTACGGCTGAGAAGGATCTCAGCAACTTCGAGATGTCCTGCTGCTGACGCCAGATGCAATGGGGTCTGTTTGGTACGGTCCCGGGCATTCGCATCTGCATGCCGCTTGAGGAGAAGTTGAGCGAATTCCACATGTCCTTCGTCAGACGCCCGATGCAATGGCGTCCGCTTGTTCCTATCCCGGGCATTTACATCTGCGCCACGTTCGAGAAGGAGCTGAGCAACTTTGACATGTCCTTCTTGCGATGCCATCTGCAGTGGTGTCTGGCCACTGTTGTCTACGGCGTTCACTTTTGCGCCGCGCTCCAGAAGAAGCCGAGCAATTTCGACATGGCCCTTTCGCGATGCCAGATGTAACGAAGTCTTTCCCTTGTTGTCCAACGTCTTCGTATCAGCGTGGCACTCAAGAAGGAGTTGAACAACGTCGAGACGTCCTTCGAGAGATGCCCAATGCAATAGGGTTTGCTTGCTCTTGTCCTGAACATTCGCATCCACGCCACGATCGAGAAGGAGCCGAGCAACTTCTAGATGGCCTTCGTGTAATGCCAGATGCAAGGGACTCTGGCCGTCGCTGTCAAGAATTTTCGTTGTAGCGTGGTGCTCAAGAAGGAGTTGCGCAACTTCGAGACGGCCTTCGCGAGACGCCCAGTGCAACAGGGTTTGCTTGTTTTTGTCCTGAAAGTTTGCATCCGCGCCGTGTTCGAGAAGGAGCCGAGAAACGTCGAGGTGCCCTTCTTTTAATGCCAGATGTAAGGGAGCCTGGCCGTTGTTGTCCAGGGTTGTCGTATCAGTGTGGTGCTCAAGAAGGAGTTGGGCAACATCGAAACGTCCTTCGCGAGACGCCCAGTGCAACAGGGTTTGCTTGCTCTTGCCCTGAACATTTGCGTCCGCGCCATGTTCGAGAAGGAGCCGAGCAACGTCGAGGTGCCCTTCTCTTAATGCTAGATGTAAGGGAGCCTGGCCATTGTTGTCCAGAATTTTCGTTGTAGCGTGGTGCTCAAGAAGAAGTTGGGCAACGTCGAGGCGTCCTTCGTGAGACGCCCAATGCAACAGGGTTTGTTTGCCCTTATCCTGGGCATTCGCATCCGCGTCGTGGTCTAGAAGGAGCCTAACGATTTCGAGGTGTCCATCTTGCAATGCCAGACGTAATGGAGTCTGGCCGCTGCTGTCTACTGGATTCGCATCGGCACCACGCTGAAGAAGGAGCTGGGCAACTTCGAGGCGCCCTTCTTGAGACGCCCAATGCAGTGGGGTCTGTTTGCTCTTGTCTCGGGAATTTGGATCTGCAAGTTCCTTCAGAAGGAGCTCAGCAACTTCAAGGTGTCCTTCTCGTAATGCCAGACGCAATGGGGTCTGGCCATTGTTGTCCATGGGATTCTCATCGGCGCCGAGGTTAAGAAGGAGCTGAACAACTTCGGAATGTCCTTCCTGACACGCCCAATGCAACGGAGTCTGCTTGCTCTTGTCCCGGATATTCAAATCGGCATCACGTTCGATAAGGAGCTGGGCAACTTCGAGATGTCCTCCTCGACATGCCAGAAGCAATGGGGTCTGGCTATTGTTGTCAAGGGTGTTTACATCAGCTCCGCATTCAAGAAGGAGCCGAGCGACTTGGAGATGTCCTTTGTGAGATGCCCAGTGCATTGGAGTCTGCTTGCTCTTGTCCTGGGCATTCGCATCTCCACCATGTGCCAGCAAAAACCGTACGATCTCGACATGTCCATTTCAGACGCTACGATCAGTGGAGTCTCCTTGTGGGACGTTCCACGGGCATTGATGCTCTGCCAGGGTAATTTGGCCAGGAACTTTGTTAGGTCAAGGAGGTTATGCATGGCCGCATAATGTAGGGGAGTTCCCCCGGTTTGTAAAGGACTTTTGGAGTATGGGAGTCCTCCATCTGGGTCGTATAAGGAGATCCACATAGCGAAATGTGGCCCAGTTAAGTTAAGGAGGGGTTTAACGACGTCTTGAATATGTTGCGATACGTTATCGAACAAGGCATGGTCCAACCAATGTCTGGATGCGTAGGCAGCGAGAGGGAAGTCCCTGAGATCCTCAATGCTGACATCGCTACCCAGAGAGAGCAAGACACTCAAACAAGCTCGTGCGATCGTCGTATGCGCGCGTGTCATATCAACGTGGAAAACGGAGTTTCTACCTCTTGCCTCACCCCGGCGGCTAGATGTCAAGAAATCCTTCACTAAGGGATGGGAAAATTGAACGACCCTCGAACCATCTGCTTCGGTAATGGTGAGTAAACTAGGGCATGTTGACAACAAAGCATCTTCTGGATCCTCAGGGCGACAACTTTCATCGAAGAAGGGAAGGGATTCTGCGTCGAAATCAAACGCAAGAAACTCTGCAAGTTCTTCTACAAGAAGGGGGCGTGAAGACACCAGAACACATTGTAAGAGGAGGTGGGTATTTTCCCTCATGGGGTCGGGGATATCTTGTAGGGCGCGCTCATATGTCCAATCCAGCGTTGCAGGAAATTCGTTTAGAGCACTAGAGATTCGTAACGGGTGGCAACCGCGGAGGCCATGCAACTGGCAAGCAACTAATCGGAACCTGTATTGTTGATATGAGCGGTCATCGCCACACATCTCCAGCACTGAAGCCTTACATTCCGTCAGCTCTTTGAGAAAGCGACTCGATGACTTGATCCTTGTCCTTTACTCGCCATCTTCGCATACCCGGATCCGAGTTAACGAAGGATCTGACGTAGTCGATGATGTCCTGCATTTGTCCCGCTTCGTCGTGAAGGGAAATCGAGTGAGATGTTAATGGATGAAGGGTGGCTGTGATGTCGACTTCGGGACGGCTAGTGATACAGATATGGAGATTTGAAAGGGATAAACCACATAGTTCATCCACAAACACTAGGACCTCCTGACGCGAGTACAGCGCGTCAGAGAATTTCGGGCATTCATCGATCCCTTCGATAATAATATAGATCGGTAACGTTTCCGGGCACGTCAGCGTGTCCTTTAGACACTGCGAAAGTGCAGCGTCACTGGGATACTGGGAACCATGGCAGTGTTCTGCATAGAAGTCGGAAAAAACCTTGCGGTAGGAATCGGACTGATGACATAGTTGGAAGAGAAGAGAAGAGAGTAAACTGCGGAGGTCCTTTTTTTGTTGTCCCGGGAGTCAAAATAAAAGAAAGCGAGTGAAGCTAATCCAGCTTGATGCATGCAACTGATGTCCTCAATGATCGCGGAACTTGTCGATAAATGAGCTTCCGCAAAGGAAAAAAATTATGGTCAAGATAACATACGATAAGATGCTCTTCCCCGATCCCGCTATGAAGATAAGATCATCAATTTCTCACACTCGGCAGGAGGATGAAGGCGAGAGACAAACGTTTTCCCTGAATCCATAATAAGGAACCGGACGTTTTCCATTGCACGAAAACGTTGCTTTGGATGAACCATGCCGTGGTTCCGTTACAGCGAGTTTTGGAGAGAGTGCACTGAGTTTCCCACGGATCAGCCGGAGTCAACCAGTTTTCGACGTCTTGCTGCAACTGGTCACCTATGGAACAGCTTCCCAGGTCAAACGTCAAGTGACAGCACTACGAAAATCACTGACGTTTTGATTTTCTCATGTCCATCGCAATTTGTTGCCCGATTACTAGCATTTGATCAGATGATCTAGCGCCACCATCTCACTCAAACTCACCTAGAGTCTCCAGGATATGATCATTAGACGCTTTGCAATCTAATGCGAAGAACGTCAGGGGGGGGAGTGCAAGCGACAGAGCTAATATCAAGGGATTTGCTTACCATCCATAAGAAGCTTTACATTTTCGACGATTCCGTAGACGATTTGAAGGGTCTGCACTGCGGTCCATCGTGCTTCGTTCTGGGTAACTCTATCCAGCCTCTGCAGTACCGCCTCGATCTCATTCTTGCCTAGAAAGTTATGTCCGATTTTCTCTGCCTCGCGTTTTAGTCAAGTGATGTATCAGAGTGAGAGAGAGGGAGGGACTCACGGAGCGGTCCCTGCCTCATTTGTTTGGCTGCCAGAGCGAGAGTGAAGAGCACCTCGACCATTATATTCACCACTATCTCTGTCATGGCTTCTGTAAGGGGTATTTGTGTATAGACATCAAGGCGGCGGAGGAAGATTGTGAGGGACTCGAACAGGTTGCCGAGCCCGTCGAAACTCGCACTGGCAGCCTGACAGACTTTGGATGTCAGTAAAAGATGGATTTCGTACGATGAAGTGATATCACGACCTTGCCCTCGCTTCCTCGAAATTCACGGAAGCCCCGCGCTTGACCTTGCAGAAGGGCTATGAGGGACTCAAATGAGTCACATGTCTGGAGTTGGACGGCGAGTGGATGTTCGGCATAGTTTGTTCCCGTCCGGTCTCCGTATTCCTTGCAGGCAGCTTGAAAAAGGGTTTGAAAACTAGAAAACTCAGAAGGTGTGCTCATATCAAGTGGTCGACGGAAACCCGTGTTCAAGGCGCGGCCGCAAACGACTTGCCAAGACACGTGGGCTGGGCGCGGGGCGCCGAGGACAGAGTGCCGACTCGGAACCAATATCCCGCCGCTTACTCTTTTACACGAACGGTCTCAAAACCCTGATCCGAGCACGATGGCACTCCCATGATTTACTTGATCCCCGGCCCCGTAGTGGTAGTTTGGAATTGGTCATGTATTGGACAAAGGTACTGTATATTCCACCTCTTTAAACCCGCCGGATAATCGTCACTGGCAGGGGTGATGTTTTCGTGTCTAGAGTTCCTCGACAAACATTGGCGTAGCGTAACCAGATGTTACCCTACGTTATGTTTGTAGAGGAACTTTCATTTTGAACCACCACTTTTAGGGACAATACGGTCTTTTCCTTATCCGATTTTCGCAACACGTCTCTCCGTCGCATTTCTCAACGCCTCGACCCGGAGTGGCCGCACCCTCTCAGAATTTCGCTTTGCGTATTGGGACTCTGGAATGTTGCCAGATCTAGCAGATCGATTGCGAGATTTCGGAAGAGTTAACTAGTCTGGTGAGTCACCTCATGACACATTTTTGCTCTAATTGGACGCGCGGGGAGATCATATGGGACGCCAATTGTGCCCATAATTTGCGGTTGCTTAGCCCCAATGACGTAGCGATCTTTGCCTACCACTTTCATCCCGTGATGTATCGCGGGCAACTTTGTATGCCCAAGGGTCGCCTTTTCTGTTCCAGCTATGATGGTTCCCAAGGCCAGCCCAACATTCTAAAAGCATATGTAGTGCGTAGGAATTTGTTGTTAACGGGATCCTGTAATCATCTCCGTGGGCTACATCGATCTTGTAGTCGTCTGCATTCGTCACGAGCAGCGAATCTCTATCATCTTCCTAACCATGCGGTTGGGTGTTCCACGTGGCACATACCGAAACTCCGAGCTCGCATGCATACCAAGGAAGGGCAACAAAATCAGATTTTGGCCGACGGCGAGGATACGGAAAAGAATGGACCCAGAAGTACCTCCGACGAAGGAGTCCTCAGTCACAACGGGCAGCTGTACACCATCCGCCTCTCTTTCTCTGCATGAACTGCGGTGTTGCCGACGTCAGGTTTTCGGGGAAGCAATATGACGACATTTTAATTTTATTTAAAGTTAGGCGACTTGCCCCTCCCCTAAGCTACGTAGACAGATTATTGAATTGATCGATGGGGCACCCTCATAAAAAACAAGTTGACTAATGAATAACTCGGCGGGACTTGGAACAAAACCCTGAAGCGCTCTCAGTTGAAGGAGGCTCCTTGATCCGAGTTTGCAAACTCGGCAGTTGGCGTCCTATTACTACGTGCTTTGAGCGAATCGAGCGAATAGTGTTATTATAACTCGTTGCACTTGGCAACCGCTTGAGCTTTGGGCCTTGGCTTGTGGTCGCTTTGACCACGTATATGGGGGTGTTTAGTTGTCCGGGCGCTCCGACTATTTCACACCCTTCTGGGTCAGTGATGTGATGACTCGGAAGACAATACAGTATACGGTATACGGTATACATGCCGATCCCCGGTCCCACATGAGTAGGTACTGTAGTAACATTTCCATTGAATAACGAGGTAGGTGAGGGACAAAGTTGCACGCGAATGCGCAGTACGTATCCATCAAGTGCTTTTTTTTGGACGACTACAGCTGTAGCAGATCGTGGAAGGTGGAAAGTGAGGGGAAAAAGCAGTCACATGATAGGTGCCGTTTCCATGAGGCCAAGGAGATAAGCAAATTAATTGTGATTGCGTGGCAACAACGAGCAGTGTAAAGAGATATAAAAGACGTTCCTCCCCGATGATGTAGGTATGATGTATATTATACAAATGTGTTTTCAAAAAGCTCTAAGTGTTCGGTACGAGATGCATTTCTAGATCGTCAACGAATCAACCAGGATCTAAGGGGCACAACCCTTTTTTCCTTCAGTCTAGATCAAGACCAGCTAGGCAAGCGGAGAATGAGAGAAGCACCTGACTGTCACACACGCACACACCCCAAAATTAGCAAACGAGAAAAAAACACAGGATCAAAAAAAAAGAGGGGCTCACCATCAAAATTCGCATTTCCACAGACACAAATAGACAAAACAAAATTTTCTAGATGGGCGCCACCAGTGGGCCCTTCCGCTCAAATTTGAGCACAAAGTCGCATTGACCGCCCGTTTCGGGGCTCTGAGGGAACCTGCAGCACTTTTCGACCGACTTCCATTCTTCGGCTATGAACCGCAACGCGGCCGCTCCATCCTCGACCGCGCCTGATTCGACGAGCCAACAGCCGACGACGAGACCGGTGCGACCGATACCTCCACGACAGTGCACGGCGCTGATACGTCCGCGACGTTCATTATCTCGTAACACGTTGAGAATCTGGCGAACGTAACCGACCGAACGTGGGAGGCTACGGTCTGGTATCGGGAAGGAATGATATTCAATCTCGGAGACGTCGATTCCGCCTACGCGCGATATATGGTCGGCGAGGTGAGGAGCGTAAGGGGATAGTTCGCCCGTCTCGGTCAGGTCGATGAACGTCCGTACGCCCGCACGAAGGAGGAGGTCGATCTTTTGCGAACGGTTCATACGCGTTGGCGTCCAGGGGTATTCGCATGCTACTAGGAGTGGAGTGGCCCAGTACGAGTTTGGGAAGGTCGAGGAATGAGGAGGTGTGTGCCCGGAGGGTTCGAAAAGGACAAGGAGGAGGAAGGGGGGATGTGAGAATAGGAGGACTCGTTTGAGCGAGACATTGATTATGGGCCGTTGCAGGTAGGGTTTCTAGCCGAGTGAGATTGGGGGTTGGAGAACGGGATTAACAAGTTGGGTTTATGTACCTTCGCGGGGTGAAGGAAAATAAATTGAAGGTGGTGAGGGGCAGAGACTAAAAAGCGAGGTGGCAGTACCGACTATTAAGCTCAGGTGGCGAGCGCCTAGCAACCACCGATATGCCCACCCGATTTGAATTAGCACTGCCAGACCTGGCTTATATGGCCTTGTGACCGCACACAATGATGCACATACTCGCGACAAGAGCAAGGCATCCCCATATCTGCTGTACAGCCTGAGGGGCAGTACAACCCTCATAACTGATTTACTGACCATCCTCCCTCAGCTCCCGATACGTTCAACTGGGGAAATGACTCGTATTGACTTTAGCGTTTCTTATGAGAGTTGGTTCGAAAATCGGGGCTTCCGGAAACAATGCTGTTTGGAAAAAGTTAAAGTTCTCGGGGGGATTCCAAATCCAACCTGTAAATCGAAAACGCCGACTGGGCATTAAACAACACAATGGAACGCAAACTCAAGTTCCGCCGACTAGTAAGTGAGCTTTTGCATACACATTATTGATATTACAGCAACCCACACGCGGCTAGAATTACCGAACGCTTTTTTGATGTAGCCCAGGGGTTTATCACTCGGTCATGTGAAAAAAATGGGGAAGTTACGATGATGACGGCAAGCTGCGGTCCGTGGGCATTGTGCCAGCGTGGCAGCACATACTTGGCGCGGATTTGTTCGGGTGGCGACGGAGGGGGGAAGTTAATATGTGGTGGGGCTACGGTGGCTTGCATGGCTATATACTGTGCTGCCAAGAATCACACTAACTTGGTACAGTAGTACATTCATACTGTACAGTTCATAAGAATGTGGCTGGTGTCTGAAAGAGGCTTAGCAAGATCTCGTACAGTACTGTATGGCATCATTACAGTATCACTCGAGAAAATGTGAAATAAACGCGCGTGGATCAAAGGTTGGAAGGAACGTGGACATCCCAGAGGGAGTAGGCGTGGTCCGAGTCCCCCAACTCCGTTGGGGCGTGTGAAATCTCCGTTTAGGCGTTTCTTCGGACGAATGTCGACGACGTCCTTCTCCATCAGATGGCTGTGTGGGGCCCTATGCCACATCGTCCTTGTGTTTAGCCGAGTTCCTAGAAGGAGACAAACATAAAGATGGAAAAAACGGGGGCGCACTTCTTCCCCTTGTGGGTTTCAAGTTTCTCCGCAAAAGTAAAAAACGACAAATTTGTCGTACAAGAAAAGGAGAAGAGGGTTTTTCTTTGTCGGCCGAAGCACCCTCGTGACCCCACCACTGGAAGCGAAAGTGATTTTCAAAATAACGGTGATTTAATCAGATTGTCGTCTCCGCCCCCCTCGTGTTATCGATCGCGTTGATTAACCGTCAAGGGGATAGAAGCAAGAGGAAATGTTGCCTGAACCATGATAGTGCAGCTTGGTTGTGGTGTTGAGTTTTTGCGGTTACAGCTCTGAGGTCAAATGAACACTGCCCCGGCCCGAAGTAGTCAGACGACCTGAGCTCATCCACAATACGAACACAGTAAACTCCTAAGCAGTACCAGAGATATTACGGTACCATAACGGTTTCCCGATGAACGGTACTGATCATTACACAGGGTATAGTACATATTTGTCAAGTTCGACAGCAGTCCAAACAAAAAACCAATGAAAAATTACTACTTCTGTCCCAGAACACCGAAGAATACGTCGGCATGAATCCTAAGCTCGTCATCGTCTCTATCACACCGCATGGTGAAGGGACCCATGGATACATCTGGCGCATCCCATCGTTCGATGTCCTCAGGGGACAAGTCAAGGTACGGGTACCTGTCCAAAAGTATGAGGAGAAGAGTGCGAGAGACACCTGGGGGAGGACGGACCTATGGTCATCTAGGAATCCGCGGTGTGGGGCGTTACACATTATGTCCGTGAACGATCTACTCGATGTCCGATAGTCGTCTAGCAAGGTCTGGTAATGTGACAACACGGTGCGCATGTTAGCCAGGCTTCGCGGCAGTCTGCGTTGCGTGGGAATTACGTGCACGGATCATTTGTCAGAACTGTAGTTCACGTGTGGGGGGGAGGTTTACGCACAGATCACCGAGCAACCGATTGACGTCGAGCAGCGTACAACCGTCAGGATTGCGTACGCTAGCTATGGCGCACTCGGAATCAGGGTGCAAAATAGTGATCGCATGCACCGGGGGGGACGTCACGAAAGCGCATGCGGCACTCGCGTGCCTACAGAGAGGCGCATATAGCTTCCGCAGGCAGTCCGGGTGTGTAGGAAGGAGCGTATGCAGCGCGTTTGTAGGGTCGAACTCGGCGCCAGCCGAAAAGTGTAGATAATAAAAAAGTGGGTGAAAGGCGAGCGATATCGGCTGCCGCGGCACGTCATCTGGATGAATGTTCCCACGTGAGCGAAAATGAATCGCGTGACATTTAGCTATGGGAAAAAGGATTGACGCTGGGAGGGAAAAAACCCTAGGTAGGGCCAGCGAGGGGGAAACGAACAACGGACGTAAAAATAAAATACATACCGGGCCAGCAGCTGGCGTTCCTGCAACTGCGGATCTCACAAGTGCGCTTATGTGAGGTCACGAGGTGCGCAATCTGCTTCCAGGTGAGGACCTCCGAGGGAGGCGGGTTATGAGGAGCAGAGCCCGGAAGTGCTTGTGGATACTCGCGTCGCATGGGTCTACCGCAGCCAGCCAAGAGACAGGCGCGCTTCCAAAACGAAATTTCGCATTCGCCGTTGGAGAAGGTGTAGAGGTCACGCAGGCCGCGGCAGGTCTGGGAAAAGGAGAGGTGAGCGAGAAGGCCGAGAGCCGGATCGGTGGTCGTGAAGGGAGCGATCGATATGACATCGCGGATGGTGAGCAGGACGTCAATCGGAAGAGAGAGTAGGGTGGTAGACATATTGTATGTCAGTCAGCGACAAAAAGTCAAAGATGATGATGATGGTAAAACAGCGGGAACGAAAGATGAGTTATAAGCGGAACGACGTAGGGCCATATTATATGATGTGGGGAAAGGATGAGCGGCGGTATGAGGGAAGGACACTTGAAGGGAACCAACCCGTCAGGGGAACAGATCAGATCTTGAGACCAAATCTGACAGGAGCTGACCTCGAGGCGCGCGTGGGTCAATATGACACGGGCATGAACTGTACCGCAAACGGGTTCGTTGCTACTGCACCCTCCACGCCGTTGCTTGTCTGCGTGGTGTAGCGTTGCAACCCCGCGTGCGGCATTTAGGGCTCCAAGACGAAAATTCGGATAAATAGGGGTGTTTTCTTTGTCTTTTTTTTTTTTTCGTAATATGCCGCATAGGCGGTTTGAGGAATTGAAAAAGGGTGATGAGAACTTAATGCCGTTTCTACTACCTACTGAGTAGCGATCCCCCGAAAGTTTGGGGGTCTTGTGACCCCACCATCAATCCTGGCTCGTTTCTCGGTTCCCTCCTGCCTTTTTAAGCATTCCGTTCTCCGTCCGAACGACGGCCGGCGTCAGGGGCGGCCCGGGCGGCTAAATCACGCTGAACCCCAAACCCAAACAACTTCTGTACTGTGTAGGACCACCGGCGACTATGCACCCCTCTTTGCCGTCCTTCGTGGCTGCGCTGAGCCAACCATTCAAGCGATCTCAACTTGGCTTGTTTCATGGAAAGATGAAACAATACGGAAACAACGTTCCTTTCTCGAAAAAAAAGACACGTCGAACATGGCTCCCTAACATTCAATCCAAACGTCTCTTCTCTGACGCGCTCGGCGAGATGGTGCGCGTGAAAGTCACCACACATGCTCTGAAGACTATTCGCAAGGTCTGTAAAAAAAGAAATCTTTTCTTCAAATAAAGTCTTTTACACAAGTCACAGGTTGGTGGTCTCGACCAATATGTTCTCAACACAAAGTCGGACTTGCTTGGTTGGGAGGGTATGCGTCTACGTGTTGCGGTTAGAGAAGCGCAGGAGCGAAAGGTATTCTCCTCTCCATCTGGAGCGCACCCGCATGGTTCGTCCCTCATTCGTCCGATCTTGCTTTGTCGCGCTCTCATCTCCGCTTCAGCTCCCTTATAACTATAGTAGTCCATGTACTATTTTTTCAAGCCTTCTCCCCCCCCTTTTCGGCCTTCTCTCATATGTCGGTTGACATGCGCGAAGATGATATCGTGCAGGCATGGATTAAGAAACGTGTGCATGAGAAGCACGGATGGTGCCACAGCATCTCTTGTCAGCGCCGCCGCCGCGACCCCTGTCCTTTTTTAATTTCCATCAACTGGATCCCGTGGCCCATCCAGCGACTTCTTTCCAACAACTTTGTCGTCCTATGGTTATTTTGACCAAGCCGCGTGCCCAGATTGGGTCCACCAATCGAAGCCAAAAAGAACTTTGCCGTTTTTTGCGCATTCAATAGGTGCCGTGATTCCCCACCTGCTACGAATCAAAAGAAAAAAAGTTTTTTCCCTGTCGCTCCGGTCTGACTGATATACAGTACTGTACCTCCATGGAGAGCCTGTGTAACTCGCAAAACGTATTCTTTCCTCCTCGGAGTTCGCTTCCACTTTGGGAAATATAGTACGTTGCCCTATCACGATCAGCGAGAATCACTTGCGGTATTGGTACCGAGCTTTCCCGCACATAACTTACGAGAACAAAGAAAACAAGCTTTTGAGCCAAACCACGACCGGTGGATGCCGTGCCAGCCACGTTATTTATCCATACTGTACGTACATTCGTACGTACGGGATGTCAAAAGCGTAGAGCGTTTGCATGAGATCCGTCCGAGAGAACTTCGAAGTCCTAGTCCAGAAGTGGTAAGCGCGAAGAGCGAACAGTGCGCTGTTTTTAAATGCAATTTCGCTGTCCCTTTTGTAAAGTTTAGCGAACGGAAATTCTACTTGTGGTGCGGGGAAAGCGGGGAAAAAGTCAGGACCATCATACGATGGGCGTCGGCTGTCATTCATTCAGGTGCGGACACATGCTGTAATTTCTGACCAATTCGTCCTCTCGTCCGAGCCAATACAGTAGACTACAAGTACAAGTTCTTCGCATTGTCTTCTCGTTACCATGCATGCGGTAAATGTACGTATATACTGCCAGTTGTAATATCGGATGGGTGGGACAATATGTTCACTGGCATTTCTACCCCAGACAGAATCAGCTGGCCTAGACAAAGGTACCATTTTACGTTATGACATTCAATTAACAATCTCCGGCAATGTTAAGGAGCCCCTATAAATCTCTTGGCACATTTTCCTCCGTCGCTAGGGACTCCTAGGGAAGAGAGAGAAGAGGGAATCCGACCACCTCCGGGAATAGCCGCCGACCTCGTAATAATGGAGGACAAAGCGTGCCCGCCAATATAACGGCAACTCCAGTACCTTTATCATACCCCCCCTGCTCAAAAGCCAAGGTACATTCATGTGACAATGGCCCCTGAAATCGGACCTCATGTTTGTTCGTCGATACTCCGGTAGTGTCCGAAAGAGACGGACGAGTGTTGGTTCTTCTACGATTTGGGCAAAAAGTCGATGGTTCAATTACCACAGTGAGTCCTATCGTTTTACGTGAACCCGTAAACCAACTTGCGACCAACCCCCCACTACTTGAATCGGATTTGGAGGATGTTATCTTCACAATTACCATGCGCTTGGCACTGGCACCCCCCTCTCATGTGACCGCCGATAGGAACAAATTCTGCCCTCACCAGGACATGAGGCTGTCGTTGGCAACAACATTTCATTTCGCACAATTGCCCAATCTGGCTTGTATCCTCACCTCCGTGGCGAACGCGTACGTACGTACGAGACCGCACGATGTCGCTACTCCCTCCACTATCTAAGCCCCGTCGAAACTTTCGAATCGCACATATTTCTAGAATGGGACCGAGGAGGACAACCGGAGCAGTGGGATTGAGATGCCATCCTCTTGTGATAAAAAGGTACGGTTTTCACTTGAGGCCACAAAAATCCGGAATCCACGTAATTCTCAATTGAGAAATATACATAGACGTGTCAATACAGGGAAAGTCAAACGGGAGTAGCAACTCATATATGTGATGAGATGTTGTAGATAATAGGGACGCTCAAAGTTGAGCTACAACTTCTGTAGTTTTGTAGTTGTAGCTCATTGTAACGGCTTAGGTGATATTTGTCACATTCCATAACAGACCCGTCACATCATTGAGGACTGTGAGGCTGGGCCGGCCGTTTGTCACGCTTGACCTGATGGCGGAATAGGGCATGTGCGAGAGTTCAAGTTCACGTGACGTGTGCGCAGACTGAGGCAATAACAGTGTTTAAGATAAGCTATGAAGAAAAATAATTTTGAGCTTGTATGGTGTAATGGTAAACCTAACATTTACTTTTATTTTTGTGTGCACTGGTCGGGAGTTCGAATCCCGCATTGTGCAATTGCCAGAAGATAGCCTGTGAGTTGATTATGTGATCAACTGTGAGTAAATGTTTACCAGAACTAATTAATTAACTAAATAGTTTTTTAAGGGGCGGGGCAGGGTTGGGCCAGGGCCAGCACAGGTTGGCAGCCGATGAGAAATGATGACTAATGTCACTCAAGTTGTCACGACAGGAGCTACAACTACAAACTACAAAAGTTGTAGCTCAACTTTGAGCGTCCCTAATACCTTGGAACAAAGAGTGCAGTACATGAGTCACTCAGCGCCCATCCGACTAGACAAGTTGCCAGACATACAATACGGGCAAGGTCCGAACGGACCGGGGGCCTGAGTGATAAAAAAGTCCTGTCGTAGCTGTCGAGCTATTCATGGGTGCATACTTGTACCGTAATACAAGATTTGCCGATCTACGCTTCAGTGCGAGCTTACAAAACTTGAACGTTTGAACATAAGCGGGCGGGAACAAAATCTGATCGAAGAACTGATGCTTCAAGCTTCAAGCTTCAAGCAACGGCCCCGTCTGATGCGACTTGCGACAAGTACCGCCGGTCTATGATGCGGCCGGGTCACTACTATACACACTTGTATCCCCGTATCCCCGTCCTGATCGCGCCCACTGCCAACAGCTCCATCACCGCCATCGATGCTCGGACTCCGGTTGACGAGTAGCGACTTGTAACTTGAAGGGGAATGTATCAAAGCAAGATCATTCCGTCTCAACCTCAGAGGATTCCGGCGCTTCGTTCTCCGCCCATATCTGGTTCGACACTTCTTTCCGTCGAGTTGAGTGGGCGCTCTTTCAAGTAGATGATCACACGAGTCTGACTTGTTCCAGTTTCATGTTTACCCACAGGCTCGGGCTATCTCCGAGTTTAAACCGGGGCCCAAACTCTCGATATTTACCTGCCACGCCAGAGAATTACACGATCAAGGAGGGGGAGATCAGTAATCTGTGTTGAACCTCGTGCAAGGACCATTGACCGTGGCCGGCAACACATCTACGATCGACGACGAATGTCGCAACTTCCTTGCAATGCAGAAAGACCTCCCGGAATCGTATGACATTGCCTAAGGTTACTACCTGTTGTTGTAAATAAGCGTGTGTTACCGCTGAAGCTACAAATTGCCACGCAGGATGGGTTCGATGGGTGGGTTCCAAGTGCAGGCACCACTTCAGCTCACCTCTGATCCTCCTCAACTTGTCAGTCGCTGGGGGTTTTCTCGGAGAAACCTATTTACGAGTATGCTTGCCTTTTCTTCGTCCAAATGGCATTCAATTGAAACCCAAGTTAGGGAAAGTCTTGGAATAATGAACGATTTGGCACGGACAGGCCGTCATTCCTGGCCTGACCATTCCCAACCGGATGATCCCTCGTCTGATAATTCCTCATCGTGCTCTAGCAAGACGACGTACGATTCGTTTTGGTAGGGCTCAACACTCCTTCCTGTCTTAGAAGGCCATAATCTACTCGGAGGGACGCCTCTCAGAGACCTGAGAACTAGTGAGGGTTGTCGACTATCATTCGATGCATGAGCATGGCCCGAGGAAATAGGAGATGTGGACGAACGAACGAAAGCCGACGTAACAAGCAAGCAGACCACGCCATGGCGTCATGGCAGAACGTATCAAACATTTCGTATGACTGTGAACATGTACTCGTAAAACAATTGGCATGGATAACGACGAAATATGTAGTAGAAAACACGGAAAGCGAAGTCAGTAATAACGAAAAGCAGTACCGATTGACTTGCGCTAATCGCAATCATTATCATAGGGTACCATGTGAACTGCGACAGGGTGACCCGAACGCTGACGTGTGACAATGAGAACCATTATGGAATTCTTGTCGAATTTGTCTCGGCAATACGATTCGCAAAGGTAGATATTTTGCAGTTCAGGCAACACCACGGGGACACTCTCCCGGGTGTGTCCTCGCAGCAAATATACGACTAACGGCAGTATGACGCCAGACAAATGCAGGGTCCGAACAGCAGTGAATGTGCGGAAAAGTACCAGCCACCAAGGATTGTCTATCAGGTCTTCGTCTGAATAACCCAACTCCTCAAAGGATGGGTCGCTTCGGATGTCGAGCTCTGTAACGTTCGAAAGTAGAGATAAGGACTGGGTAGAAAACTGTGCCATAGACGAGACTTGTCGATCTGGCGCATCCTCTAAGAATCCCAGCCTCACCGTTTTAGGAGGAGTCAGATCTGTCCCCTCTGACTGATAAAGTTCAATGTCGACGGACTCGGAGTCGATATAAAGGCTAAATCTCACTTTCGCACGATCGAATGGCCCGAGCGTGACAAAGTGAGATACGACTTGTCGGATATCGGCGTGATTCCCAAATAACTTGATCGTGATAATTTTGAGCTGGGGAGCATCAATCCGAGCCAGGAGGTTCTCCAAATATTCGTTGACACCACGAAATCGTAACTCTGTGAGCGCGGGGAGGAGAGCACGGGTGAGCGGGGGCGGACCTCGGACTTGGATTGTTTCGGATTCTTCATCGAAATCGATGCGAAGGAGTGCGAGCCTGGTCAGGGCGGAGAGGCCTTTGACCATTGCCTCGGGCGAAATGTAACCAATATCGGATATACCTAGAAGCTGGAGCTCAGAAAGGTCGTTGCAAGACAAAAGAAATCGAGGCAAGGTCGGAAATGGAAGGCCAGCCAAACTGAGTGATCGTAGATGTGGTGCGGATCCGCCTAAGATCGTATCTGGAACCACAGACACATCGTCAAAGTTGCTCCAAAGTTGAAGACTTGTCAGCGAAGGGAACGGCTTCTGCATCACTGAGGCCAATTTAGAATTCGAGTATGCTCCATGGAGAAGGACTTGGAATCCGCATATGCGGTCACAGTGCTCGAATGCAGCCATCATTTTATCCCCAACACCGTGACAGTTGATTTCGATAGGAAAGGGCGGCCAGGCATCCAACATCTCCCTCGCGGAAGTATAAGTGTTACAGTAAAGGCGTAGGTTGAGGCGGACCGGGGATGAAAATACGATGTAGCGCCATCTTTGACATACGTGCACCAGATTATGCCACATCTTTGGCCACAGCCCCGGCCACACATCTCGCTTGTTCACGACAGCGACTCGGCAGAAGTCGAAGATGTTTAGGAGGATTTCATCTGGGAGAGCTCCGATCGTCACAAGTGGGGAATTCGCCGCTAGAACACAGAGGTAAGTGATCATTGTGGGCATAAGAAAAAGACATACAACTTCTTCCAGCAGTAGCGTTCGATACGCCTTCCCTGATTAGGGGTCTTAGAAAGACCATCTAGTGTGATCTGAGGGACCAGATCTAGAGGTTCTGAAAATTTCTCAGTGTTACTTTCAAGTTCTGTGAGGATTTTCGACGTACGCTCCCACTCCGGGTTGCTCGTCTTGTCCAAAGTCGTCAGTCACACTCCTGTCACACTGCTGAGGGTTTCATTATTAATTATTTCATTCTCCGCTAGCTTTGTGACAGTGCCGAGGCGCCCTTGGCTGTGGGTTGTGGTCTACCTTCGCTCTCTATACTTCCATCAATCTGAAGCAATGTTGCAATGTTGTTCCTCTTGCACCAGCGGATGTCGAAGGACTGACGTAAGTTGACCCCCACTTGACAGTTTTACTATGCTCTAATCTCACCCCTTGTTCCCGGACAGCAAACGGTTTGGGACAGCCCTTGCAACTCCGGATGGACAAAAGGGGTTGGAGCTGCTTTGATGCTTGCTTAAAAAGTCGTCTGTAGGGGTGGTCTACGTGGATGGTGTCGTGACGGAGGATATCATCCTTGGGACCCATGAAAATGGGACACAGCGTCTTAGGCACTGAGGGCGATAACCTTTACGCGCTAGCAACTTGTGGCAAAGCTCTGATCACGACGACTAGGGAGGATGGTACTAGTACGGTATATCCGACAAACGTATCCCATCATGATCTTTACTTTACTTTGTCGTTATGTCCGGGGAGCCCATGAAAATGTGCGAACCAGCGTTGTAAAGTGCCACTCCCCGCTGCTGTCTCCAGCCCTCGAAAGCTCGACCAGCCACAGACAACGATGCCACAGGTCCAAAACGTAGCACAGGTCTCCCGCTATGCCTTAGCTTTGGCGCAGTCACGGTAGGCGGCCACAAAATGCAAACGTCGTGGATATTGCGGGCAATTGAACCATTGGTGGTCCCGCGTGCCAACGGCCCAGAGACATCGGGATGGGCCATTACTCCTGACCTCGAGTCGGACAGTGGCTGGTATATAAGCCACAGAATTTCCCCGTACCTTAATGAGATGCAGACCGTGACAACACTTAAGTAGGCAGAACATAATGACCAGGATGTGGACTTTTTTGGGGATAGGCTCTGACACCCGCATCGCCTCTCATTATTTACTGTACAGACACACTACAGTTGCTAAATCATGATGTGCCTCAGGCTTGGGTAAAGCTATCGAACGTCTCCCGGCGAGGGCTAACCCGAAACTCGAAAAAAAAGTAGCAGATTTCGAAGGCATGAAATAAGTTGAGCGTAAGGTAAATATTGCATATATCACGGAAGCTCCAATCAACTTACGCTATTCGCTACATAGTATTCTGGTTGATGAACCGTGACAGGACGACCAGAATGCTGACGTGCAGTGACGAATCGCTCTATGGCTTGCTCTACGGGTACGTCTCGAAAATCGCAGTAGAACTTGGGAGCGTAAAGATTGTGAAGTTTAGGTAAGACCGCGCCGACACTTTCCCCAGCGTGCCCTCGCAGTGCGGATACCATGAATAGCTGTACCTTGCCATACAAATGCAGGGTCCGAACAGCAGTAAATGGGCGGACAAGTACCAGCCACTCAGTATTATCCATCAGGCGCTCGAATCCTGAGTCTCCAAAGGCCAAGAAGGATTTGTCACTTCCAATGTTGAGCCTTGTAACGCTGGAAAGTAGAGATGAAAACTGGGTACATATCTGGGCCATAAACGAGACTTGTCGAGTTGGCGCCGCTTCTATGATTTCCAGTTTGAACGGTTTCAAGTTGAGAGAATCTCTCTGAGGCCGCTCCTCGACCCAAAGTCGGATGTTGACACCATAAGGCATAAATGCCAAGTCTACACGACGGAAGGGCCCGAACGTCTGTGAGTGAGAGACGACTTGTCCGAGTCGGATGTCAATGGGGCGCTGTTTGAACACCATCGCGAGATCTTTGAGCTGAGGTGCATCAATTCGAGCCAGGAGGTCCTCCAGATACCCGCTGACACCACGAAACTTGAACTCGGTAAGAGCGGGGAGGATGGCGCGTGTGAGCGAGGTCGGAGGCGGATGTCCGAGTCGGATCGCTCCGGTTTTTTCGAACTCGATGCAAAGGTATGTGAGCCTGGGCAGGGTAGAAAGGGCTATGGCCATTGACTCGGGTGGAATATAACCAATATCGGGTATATCTCGAAGCTTGAGCTCGGAAAGGTCGTTGCAAGACGAAAGAAGTTGAGGTAACGTCGGAAATGGGACACCTGATAGAGCGAGTAATTGTAGGCGTGGGGCAAATCCACCAAGGAAAGTAGTAGGAAGAACTGGCAAATTTTCATTCCAGTGAGTCGACAGTTGAAAACTTGTCAGTGCGGGGAATGGCTTCTGCAACGCTGTGGCCAATGTCGCGCATTCTGAGTATGGCGGATGGAAGTAGAGAATGATTTCACAAATGCGGTCATTGTGCTCGAATGCGGCTATGATGTTATCCCCAAGATTGGATGACAATATTTCGATGGGAAACGGGGGCCAGACATCCAACTCCTCCCTCAGAGAAGTCACGGTATCATCTGTGCAGTAAATACGTAGACCAAGACGGAGTGGGGATGAAAACACCACGTATCGCCATCTTTGGCATACGTGCACCAAATTATGCCATATCTTTGACCACACTGGTACCCTCAGCCACACCGCGACATGTGCTTCGTTCACGGCAGCAACTCTGCAGAAGTCGAAAATTTTTAGGAGGATTTCATCGGGGAGCACTCCAATTGTCACACATGGGGAATTCTCGCCTAGAACTTGTAGGTAAATGACCGCTGTGGGCGTAAGGAAAAGACCTACCGTGACGATTCCTTCCGGTAGTGTCTGATACGCCTTCCCGTAGTTTTACAGGTCCTGGAAAGGCCATCTACTGTGATCGGAGGAACACCAGAGGTTCTAAATGGTGAGAGATTGCCTTAGTAGTGAGCTAGTGAAATCCAGTCTTGGGTTAAAAAGTACAAGGTATTCGTCGCACGTGTCACGCCCCCATTTGGCTGAGGCGCGGCTCGGAGCTTAGCGTAGCGCTTAGCGCTTAGCATTAGGAAAACCAAAGTTTTTCCTAAATATACAATATCTTTTGTTGTCCAGTAGTTGTACTAGTACCTGCTGTGACTTACAATGCAGAAATTATCTCTCACACAGGGTCTGATAGTAGTGACTTACTGGACCTACTATCCCTACCCCCGCCAACCCTTCTGACAAGTCACGCTAGGTCACACGCCAAATTTCAGACTCCGTTTGGCGTGCTCAGGCCACAATGAGCGCTAAAGCGTGATTTCCGCGTTGCCATTTTTGTAACGTTGTAAACTCCGACACAGGCAGGTGTGACAAACATGCTATTTTTTATTTCACTACACACCACGATTTCTATCAAAAAAATAAATGCATAGAATATATTCAGATATGGTACTAGATACTGTGGGCTAAATTTTGTGGTGGTTGAGTGAGAATTGAGCGAGAAAAACGGAGTTATCAGAAGGGGGGGGGTTTGGCAGGACGGGGCACAAACAAGTATGGGCAAGACTCGGAAAAAGTGGCGGGATGAAACAGCCGCCGTAAAATAAAGATGGTATATGTGGTAGACAGCACCTCAGAAGAGCACCTAAGAGCACCAATTGACTTGTGCTAAGCGTCATCACTATGATATGGCGAGTAGTATACTGTGACAGGGTGGTTGGAATGCTGACGTGCAGCGATGAATTGCTCTATGGCCTGTCGTTCCTCGAGTTCGTCCAGCCAATACCTTTGATGAAGGTAAAGACTCTGAAGTCCAGGCAACAACTCGGTGACACCTTCCACCCCGTATCTTCGCAGCGAAGATACGACGAAAGGCTGTATCTTGCCAGACAAACGCAGAGTCCGAACTGTAGCGAATGGCTCGAAAAGTTCCGACCATTCAGAATGGTCCATCAGGCCCTCCAAATCGTCCAACTCCTCAAAAGATGTGTCGCTTCTGATGATGAGCTCTGTAACGCTTGAAAGTATAGATGATAAGTGGGTGCATATCTCTGCCATAGACGAGACTTTTTTTTTTTTTTTTTTTTTTTTTTTGTGAAGCGATGTATTAGGTAGTTGAAGATAGTAACTAAGTTACCTAACAGCACTACACTAATGCGCTGGAGCGGGCCGTGCGGCCCGAAACCCGAAGGAGGACAAAAATGCGTTTATGCACACCCCTGGTATGGGGTAGTGTGGGACTCATTGGCGGTGTGACCGTTGGTACTACCCACTAAAAACCTCTTTTCGTGTTGTCTAGGCAGGACTGGGTCCTGGATGCTTTGGAGGGGGGGGCATCATCCCGGGAGTGTTTGTTTCAGTTTGTCGCAGTTTGGTTATGGCGAAACGCGGCGCTCAAGTCTTATCTTTGGTCTGTTTGGTTTGCTCCTAGCTGGGTTTCGTTCTACGAGACTACGAGAAGGTCTCGTCTCGTGTTATCCATTCTGGGCTTAGGTTCCGATTCTGTTTTTCTAGGGCGTTTTCCCATGTGTTTTTGATTAAGGTGAGCGTTTCGTTTGTGCGGGATATCTTCGTTGCCAGGATTTTGTCTTCGATTAGTCGTTTATTGATCTTCTTTGTCCAGCGTTTTTTGACTTCCTGGGGTGAGTGTTGGGTTTCTTGTATAACCCTATCGCATCTTAACACCCATATCAGGTGGGTTGCCTCGGACCACAGGATCTGGAGTAGGCGGGATGCCCCTCTTGTGTGGGGTGTTCTCGGCGTGGCCGCTTCGGGCCCTTCCTCCCTTTGGTTGTTCTGAGGGCTGTATGATAGGAGACCGCAGCCCAGTGCGGTTCCTAGCGTTACGGGTGGCCAGGTCTGGTCGTTGTGTGGCCACATTTCTCGGGCGTGGTTCCAGATTTGTTGTCTTGTGGGGTGTTGGCACTCTGTTAGTATGTGTTCCATTGATTCTATCACGTCGCATGTTGGGCACATGGCTCTTTCCTCCATATTGCTGATGTGGGACCAGAAGCTCCCTATCTTTTGGGTGCCGTGGATCGCGTTGAAGAGGAATTGTCCGACTTTGGGGTTGATGGATCGTTTGTGAGTGCTTTTCCAGATTGCTTCGTCTTTTTCTAGGTGGCCAAGGTGGTTACTTATGTCTTCTCTTATTCTTTCTAGGTTCCGGGTTGTTGTCTGTCTAGAGTGTTTGCGTTTGGCGCTGATTATCCCTTTATAGGCTGTTGCTTGGGTTATTTTTGAGAGCTTCGCTCCTTGAATGTCAAAGCGTTCCGGGATTTCCAGTGGTAGGTCATCTGGTACTGTTTTCTCCATCCCTTCTTTGGCCAGTTCGTCGCTGAGTTCATTTCCTAGTTCACCATTATGTCCCTTTACCCATTGGAAGCTGGTGGGGGCAGATCGTGCTCTTAGCAGGTAAGCCGCTCTTTTGAACCATTTACTATTCTTGATTCCGATCCATCCTTGGTCTTCCCAGTTATCTAGGTGGGTTGTTAGGCCTTCGATGGCGTATTTCGAGTCTGACTTTATGAGTAGCGGGACGTAGTTTTCGGTCATTTCTATTGCTTTGATGATGGCCGCGATCTCTCCGATTTGGTTCGACTGTTCATCGCCTGGGACTTTGATCGCGCGGTTTTGGTTGTCTCCTTCTGCGAACCATATTCCGGCTCCACATTGGGCGTTGGCTTTGCCGTTGTTTAGGCAGGCTCCGTCCGTGTATACTGTAGTCAGCTCGTTGTCGAGGCTTATGCCATGGGCACGGGTTTGGCGTTCCGCCGGTAAGTTAGATACTTTAGATTTGTCCACGAAGATTCTGAAACCGTCTGCTAGGTTTTCTTGGGTGGTCGTCGATGGGTTGAAGGTGATGCTCTCATTTCTGGGGCGCGCTTCTCGGTTTTTCTGTTTCCGTCTTCTCGTTAGGGACAGGTTGTCGTTGTGGGTTGGGAGGAGGGGTTGGAACTTGGGGGCGATTCGTTGTAGGCGTTTTTGTGCTTCGGCGGCGCATTTCTGTGGGTTCTCGCATCCGTGGCTACGGTCGAGTTCGCAGTCGTCGCAGGGGCATAGGAAGACCGGGATGTGTAAGTGGTTGTGTTCTCTTGTTAGTCGTCTTGTGATTCTAATGAGGTCTTTTATCTTTCGTGAGTTATGGTTTTGTATGAGGCATCGGGAGGCCGGGTTTTGTGGCGTTTTTCTCGTGTTTCCTGGGTGGAACCATGCTGGTAGTTGTTCCTTCAGGGCTCTTGACAGGCTTATTGGGGCGAAGGTGACATTATGTTTTTTGGCGGTCTTTATTAGTTTTGATGTGTCTCTGTCCAGGTGTTCTGTTCTTTTCCCTTTTGAAGGTGCGTTCCAAGTTTGGAGGAAGGGGCTGACTCTGGTTTCTTCCGGTATTGTTGTTGGCGCTGATTCGTTTATTAGGGCGTCTGTTGCAATTGCCCATAGTGGCCTCTTATTCGATAAGTAGCTTTTAAGCCACATTATTTCAATTGCTTCGTTCCTCGTTTTGAGGTCTAGGAGTTGTAGGCCTCCTTCGAGGTGTACTTCGTGGAGGACGTCTTTTGCTAGGCGCGGTGCGTCATCTCCCCATATTAGGTGGCTGATTTCTTTGGTTAGGTCGTCGAGGATGTGGTCCGGCATTCCTTGTGCTTTGGTTAGAAACTGGGTTCTAGAGCCTATTACCGCTTGGGCTATCGTTTTCTTCCCCTGTCTGGTGGGGTGTGTGTGTTTCCATCTACTTAGCTCGGCTTTAATTTTGTCTAGGATTGGCTCCCATGGTGTCGCCTCTTCTGTGTTGTATCCAATCCATGCCCCTAGCGATCTAATTGCCTCTCCGTCTTTGGCTATCCGGATGCTCTGGTTTATGGGCCGATGTTGGGGGTGTAGGGTTCGTTCTTCAGACACTCGGCGTCTGTGCGCCTCCTGTCCGATGGGTAAGATTTCTGTTTTCTCTTTGTTGAATTTCGCTCCTGACGCTTTGCACCATTGGTCCAGTGTGTTTTGTAGATTCTCGAAATCGTCCTCTTCCCTGAGGTAGACGACTGTGTCGTCCGCGAAGAGGTTTACTATCAGGGGTTCCGGGGCGTTCGGGATCACGAAACCTTTGAGGTTGGTGCTGCATCGTAGCATGCATGCCATCGGTTCGATGGCAAGGTTGAAGAGGAAGCATGATAGGGGGTCGCCTTGTCGGACGCCCCGCGTCACTTGGTATGGTTTACTGAAGATGCCGTTTATCGCGACTATTGTGGTAGCGCGTTCGTATAGGTGTTTGACAGTGTTCCTGAAACGTGGGGGGATGTTGAAGGCTTCCAGTGTCTTCCAGAGGTACGAGTGTGATATTTTATCATATGCTTTCTCTTGATCCAGGGCTATTATAGCGCCGTTTTCTTTCGTCATCTCGGTATATTTGGTCATGACTTTCGTGAGTCGTATGTGGTCGAAGATGGACCTTCCAGGTATGAATCCCGCTTGGTCGCTATGTATTAGGGGGCTGATGACGGTTGACAGTTGTAGAGCGAGCGCTTTGGTTAGGAGTTTATAGTCGGTGTTTAGTAGGGTAATCGGGCGGTAATTCTCTATATTCGTTTTGTCTTTTTTCTTGTATATCGGGCACATCCACCCCTCCGCGAAGTTGAGGCGGGGGTCTATTCCGTGGAGTTGGATGTCGCGGAAGACTATGGTAAGTGTTTTTATGATGTTGAAGGCTGGTTTTCGATGTTTCTTTGCTTTTTCAAAGTTTTTATTCAGGGTTTTCCATAATTCGTGCGGGCATCCGTCCAGCCCCGTTGCGGTCCCGTTTTTCGCTTTCTTAAGGGCTGTTTCGACGTCCTTCTGCGTTATACCTGATTGGAGGTGGGACATCTCCGGGTTGCTGAGTCGTTGTTTGGGTGGGATGTTTTGGAGGATTTGGAGTTCCGCGTTCTCTCTTTCTTGGTCGTCTCTGAAGGGGTGAAGGTCTTTTGTTTGTATGTTCTCGTGGTATTCTTTCGCTAACTCCGCCATCTTCTTAGTGTTCGTTACGAAGCGTTGATCGGTTGTGTCTAGGGGTCGCAGTCTATTTATGTTTATCTTTGGCTTCTTTGCTTTGGCGACGTTTGCCCACGCGGCACCAAGTCTCTCCCCTTGGGTCGATATTTTGGCGGCCGTTTTTGCTCTTTGGTTGGAGCTATTTAGCCTCTCTAGGTGTGCGAGTTTGTCGGCTAGGAGCGCTTCCTCCCACTGGAGCTTGGGGTCTTCTTCGAAGCGTTCGTCTTGGAGAATGCGTTCTCGGTCTTTGTTTAGGTTTCGGATTTTCGATGCTCTTCTGAAATGCGCCGCGGATGTTTCGGCTTTTGCTTGTGTGGTTATGTTGGTTTTGAACTGCGCCCAGAGGGTTTGCGCATTTTCGTTCTGTCGGTTTGCTTGGTTTAGGTTTTCTAGTTTGTGTTCTAGGGCTTTGCCTAGTTTTTGGGTTTTATTTATCAGTTTTTTGTTGTTTAGGGCGTTTAGGGGCCAGGTCCATCGTCCTGTTCCTAGGCGCGTGGCGTTTGTGGGTGCGAAGCGGACGGAGACCATCCAGTGGTCCGTTGGGACTGTGCTGGGGCCTATGTGCCAGTCGAAGGTGAGGTTCGTTTTCTGTTTTGTTATGTATATTCTATCTAATCTGGATTTAATTTGGGCGTTGTTGTGTGTCGCGCGATATGTATATTCGTGAGTACCTGGGTGCACGTGTCTCCATTGATCTATCACCTCTAGGTCCTGTCTCAAGTCTCTAAGGGCTTCCGCGGCATTTGTGTTGTCTAGTTTGGGCGGCGCTCTGTCTATGGCGTCCTCTGTTAGGTTGAAGTCGCCTAGGAGGAAGTCGGGTCTTGGGATGTTGTGCTTGGTTCTTTGGGCTTCGAGTTTTTGCCAGAAAGGTTTGTGTTCCGTTCTATTGTTGGGGGCGTATACATTTATGAGTTTTGTTTCTTCGTTTTCGTGCCACTTAATTTTTAGGGACAGGGCGCGTCCTGGTATTAGCGTGCGCGTTTCGATTCGGTGTAGGTTTATGAGGTCTTTGTTGATTACGAAGGCGACGCCAGCCGATGTTCTTGGGGCCTGTTCGTTTTCGGAGTTATAGATTTGGAGTCTTTTCTGGAATATGTCTTTGATTCCCGAGGTGAGTGTTTCGTCTAGGTGTGTTTCTTGGAGGGCGAGGATAGCTATGTTCTCTCGTTTCATTGTCGCGTTTATTTCTGACCATTTCTCAAAGCCATTTCTGCTTTCCGCGCTGACGTGCAGGCCATTCATGTTGAGTGTTGCGATTTTTATGTTGGCTCTTTTTCTCATTCCTTTCTTTTTAGGCTGCGTTGGTCTGTGGGTCTCTCGGGTTGGGCTGTCGTTTCGTGTGATTTGGGGTGTGGGTGTGGGTGTGGCTTGGCGTGGGTTTGCGTCCCTTCTGTTGCTGGGGGTGGGGGTTGGCCCTTGGTCTATTTTGGCGGTTGTTTGGTGTGTGGTTTTCGCGGTGGTTACGGTGTGGGTTGTTATTTCTGCTTATGTTTGGGTTTAGGTTTTCTGTTGGCTGGTCTTCGTCTGTGGGGCTATCGCCGTGGTCTCTTATGGTTGTGTGTGTGTTTTCGGGTGCGTGTTTTTCGCGTTGGGGTTGATTTTCCTTACGGTGGTTTTTGTTTATGCCGTTAGCTCTTATGCTTTGGCTTAGGTTTTTTGTTGCGTGGTGTTCGCATGTGGGGCTATCGCCGCGTTCTCTTAGGGGTGTGTGTGGGGTATCATGTGCGTGGTGTTCGCGTTGGGGGTGGTTTACGTTGCGGGTGGGTGTGCTCATGGTGGATTGAGTTAGGGTTTTGTTTAGCGGTTTATCGACTGAGCGGGGGGTTTATTTCTCTTCGGCTATGTACATGGTGGCTACGTTTAATTACGTTTTACTATGTTTTTGATTTGTGGGCATCGTTTAGTAAGGGAAGTTTCTATTTACGCTCCTCCTCGGGGCTGGGCGTCTTTCGCGAGGTCCTTCTGGGTGTGGGAGAGATCGTCGGGGACGGTTGGGTTGGTTTATGGGCTGGTTACGCTCGGGCCTGTCGGGTCTGGTCGGGCCTTTCCATCCTGGTATTTTGGGGAAGGGGCATAGCCCCTTCGGGTGGTCTTTGCCATGGCATAGACGGCAGTGGAATTTGTTTAGTTCGACGTTACCTCGGCCTAGGGTCGAGGAGCGGTAAATGCGTTTGCGGAGGAAATTGCGGGTGTCAAGCCATATTCCGGTGTTAGGGAGGAGGGCGCTATCGGCGTACACGTTGAAGTGGGGGTCGTCGCGTCCGCCTTCCATTTTTATGTCGAGGCGCTTTATGTCAATCGAGTCGATGTATCTGTTTATTTCGTGGTAGAGAGCGTTTTGGAAGAAGGGGGGGGTTTCCTGTAGGAAGGTGTCGAAGAAGGCTTCGGAGTTGGTGTCTTTCCATGTTTTCAGGATGAGTTCTTTAATGTTGTCTTCGGAGTGGGTCGCTATGCCACTTATGGTGAAGAGGAAGGAGGGTCTTTTGGGGGGAAAGGGGATGATTTCGAAGGTAAGGTTTTGGGATGCCCAGACCTGTCTGTCCGTGAGAAGGGTGACGTCGTTGTCTGACAGATCGTGGATAAGGAACGTCATCGGGGTTTTGATTTTGGTTTCTTGGCAGACGATGGGGGCCTTGGCCGGTTCTGCTACGGAGACGTTTGACAGACCGGTGATTTCTTTGATTGCTGACATTAGGTCATTCGCGATATCTCGGTGGTTTGGGATATAGTGGACGTCTGTCCCGAAGGGGCGTGCGAGTACTTTCCCGGTGGTGACTTTGTAGGTCCAGTCTTGGATTTGGTCGGAGTCGATGTTTACTAGGGGTCCCATGGGGTGTTCCTCATGAATTTCCGGCATTTTGGTGTCCAGGTAGCTTTCTCTTGGGTGGGGTTTCGGCGTTCCTTGTGCTCTCGGGTTTCCCCTCACGGTGACGGCTGCGAGTCGGGCCATCATTTCGGTGTTCTTGAGCTCGACTGGTGGGTCCGCATCTTTTGTTTGTCTACTGGTTGTGTGGGGTTCTTGGGCCGTCTCGTTGGCTTGGCGTTGTTGGACTTGTTCTATGGCTGTTTGGCTGTCTCGGTTGGGGGGGGGGATGTCTCGTGCTGCGGTTTTTTCCTTTTTAATGCTTCGGCGCAGGGGGAGGGAGGGGGGGATTGGCTTTCCGGGCCTCTGAGGAAGCGGGAGGTATGGATCGTGAAGGGAGGGGGGTGAGGGGGGTGGTTTCATTGGGCCGTTTGGGGGTGGGTTCGGTGATGGGGTCCGAGAGGGTGCGCTTTCGTTTGTTTTCCGGGTTGGGTACTGGAGTTCCGGGTTCGTCGGTGAGCATGGGTTCTGGGGCGGTGTCCATGTTGGAGTGCGTAGGAGGGTTACGGACGGTTGGGTGGTTTGGTTGGGGTTTGGTGTTGGGGGTTTATTTTTTTTTGGGGGGGGGGTGCCCTGGCGGGTCTGGGTGTTTTGGGTTAGTGTTGTCGAAGCGATATTGGTTGATGCGAGGGTGGTTGTGGTGCCTTGTGCGTTTTTGGGGGGGAGGTTCAGGTTGGGGGGCTGAAGAGAGGGGGTCCTCGGGGGGGGGGGGGTCGTTTGTATGGGGGGGTGGTATTCTGTTTGTTTCTTATCTTACGGGGGGGTTGAAGGCATTCGGGACATTAGGGACACTTTCGCGTAGTCTGCGTGTACATTTCGTGGTTCAGGTTACTTTATTGGTATTATGTGGGGCATTAGGTGGGTATCACCAGTGGTGGGTATTTTACGTGTGGGTTGTGTGGTTTGTGCTCTCGCAGGTTTATTTTGGAGGGGGGTTTTCCTCCTTGGGGGGGGGTGATGATGTTCACCGTGTGCGAGTATTTTTACTCGGACAACCTGACTCACGCTGTGGCGTAAGAGTATCCGAACATGGTGGTGGTTCGGGTACAAGGTCCCCCCCCTGCCATAGACGAGACTTGTAGACTTGGTAGGTCCTCTATGATCCCCAGCTCGAGCATTTTGTCGGGCACTGTCGCCTTTGAGCGAAGTTGGATGTCGACGTTCGAATCCCTAAATACCACTTTTGCGTGATTGAATGGCCCAAGCGTCCGTGAGCGAGAAATGACCTGTCGGATGTCAAAGAAGTCGTCCTGCTTGAACGCGATCGTGAAATCTTCGAGTTGAGGGGTATCTATTTGAGCCAGGAGGTCCTCCAAGTACTGGTAGGTACCACGAAAATCGAGCTCCGTGAGGGCGGGAAGGATGGTGCGTGTGAGCGGAGGCGAACGCGTGATTATTTTTTTAAATAGTTCAAATTCGATGCAAAGGTACCTGAGCTTGGTCAGGGTAGAGAGGGTTGTAACCATTTCCTCGTAATTAAGATCGAGTACATCTCGAAGTTCGAGCCCGGAAAGGTTGCTGCAAGATGAAAGAAGTTGAGGCAAGGTCGGAAATGAAATGGTTCCCAAAGAGAGTGAATATAGAGATGGGGCGGATCCCCCTAAGAATGTATCGGGAAGCGTCGCCACACGCTCATTCGAGTCAGACGACCCAACGGTAAGACTTGTCAGTGCAGGGAATGGCCTCTGCATCACTTCGACCAATCTCTCACACTCTGAGTATGCTAAACCGATAGTGATCACGCACACACGGTCATGATGCTCGAGTGCAGCAATGATGTTATCCCCGAGATCAAAATTGACTGAAAATATTTCTATGGGAAAGGCCGGCCAGACATCCAACGTCTCCCTTGCAGGAGTTTTGTCTGAGCAGTAGATGCGCAGATCGAGACGGAGCGGGGATGAAAAAACGACGTATCGCCATCTTTGGCATAGGTGCACCAAATTTTGCCATATCTTCGGCCACGGTCCTTGCCACCCAGAAGGCAGATCCACGGAAGCCATTCGGCAGAAGTCAAAGATTTGTAAGAGAACTTCATCTGGGAGCGCTTCAATCGTCACATGTGAGGATCTTTCACCTAGGAACACACACGTAAGTGACGATTGTGGGCGTAAGGAATTGAGAGACGCACGATTCCTTCTGGTAGCCTGAGCATTTAACACGCTATCTCGTATTGCAGGTCTCAGAAAGGCCATCTATTGTAATCTGAGGAGCGCCCGAGGCTCTGGTGATAGAGGCTGATACTCTTCGATTTAGACTTGAAGAGGGCTGATGAACTTTCGAGCAGTTACCGTTAAACGTTAAACGCGTTAAATAAGAACAACCAACAAGTCACGTGGAACCAGGCGTGTCAGATTTCGGTGCGCCCCGCCCGGGAACGCCGGGGCCGGGCCGGGAGGTAGAGCGGAGCACACGTCCATGTACGTAGCAATTGAAAGGATTTTTCCGACAGCCATCCTCGCCCTCCTTGGGTTTCAGAGCATCCACCTAATACAAATAATGTGCTATCACCGTTAGCGGTGGGTGGAATCCAAGTTGCAAGCGAGACCGCTGCATCTTGTAACGGGAGGAGGTGCCATGGTAAAGAGGTTGGCGCAAGGATCCGTTCTGATACATTAAATGCTTCGTATTATTTATGTGTTGAAATGAACATAAAGTTTGATATGCCAACGCTAGGAGATTGTTATGCATTAGCCTTGGTAGAAAAAAGCAGCCGGGTTTAGAGGCATCAACTGGGGCAAGTAAGGGAGATCCAGGCATACAGTATATTTTTTTTCATAGACGACTTTGGGCATAAAGTCAGTAAAGATAGAGGAACACATAATACTGGCAACACCGACTAGCTTGCGCTAATCGCTATCGCTATAGTCTGGGCGCGGCAGGCGGTGGACTGTGATAGGGTGATTAGAATGCTGACGTGCAGCGACGAATTGATCGATAGCTTGCTCCTCGAGTTCGTCTCGCAAATGCGTTTGGTAAAGGCAGAGATTTTGAAGTTGAGGTAAGACTTCGGTGGCACCTTCCCCGGTGTGTCCTCGCAGCGAAGATATGACGAAGGGCCGTATCTTGCCAGACAAACGCAGAGTCCGAACAGCAGTGAATGGGTGGAGAAGCACCAGCCATTCAGGGTTGTCCATCAGGACCTCCAAATCTTCACGGTCTACGGAACTTTCGCTTTGAATGTGAAGAACTGTAACGCTGGAAAGCATGGACAAAGACTGGGTGCAAATCTGTGCCATAGACGAGACTTGTTGACCTGGCTCGTCCTCTAAGATTCCCAGATAGAAGGGAGAATCTACCCAACCGTAAATGGAGTTTGATTCATAAAGTTGAATGTCGACGCTACCAAAGCTAAATATCACGTCTGCACGATCGAATGGCCCGAATGTGTGTGTGTGAGTGATGACTTGTCGGATGTCGACGTGATCCGCGAAGAACCAGGTCATGAAACTTTTGAGTTGGGGGACGTCAACCCGAACCAGGAGGTCCTCCAAGTACTCGTTGAGACCACGAAAGTGGAAGGTTGTGAGAGCAGGGAGGAGAGCGCGTGTGAGCGGCGGCGGACCTTGGACTATTCCGAATTCTTCGAACTCGATGCTAAGATATCTGAGACTTGTCAGGGCGGAGAGGCCTGTGACCATTGCCTCAGGTGTAATGTAACCGATATCGGGAATATCTCGAAGTGAGATCTCGGAAAGGTCGTTGGAAGATAAAAGAAGTTGAGGAAAGGTCGTAAATGGAAGGCCATCCAAACGGAATGATTGTAAACGTGGGGCAGATCCACCCAAGAACGTATCAGGAAGCACTGGCGCATGCGCATTCCAGAGACTCGAAAGGTGAAGGTTTGTCAGTGCAGGGAACGGCTTCTGCATCGCTGTGGCCAGTCTCAGACATTCTGAGTATGCTAGGCGGATGACGATACTGCATACGCGGTCATGGTGCTCGAGTGCGGCCATGATGTTATCCCCAAGAGTGCCAATGGAAGAATTAATTTCGATAGGAAGGGGCGGCCAGAGATCCAACATCTCTCTCACATGAGTACGGTCTGTGCAGTAAAGGCGTAGGTCGAGACCGACTGGGTTCGAAAATACCACATGTCGCCATTTTTGGCATACATGGACCAGTGTCTTCCATGTTTTTTGCCATATCCACGACTCGACGATTGGCAGGTTCATGATAGCCGCTCGGCAGAAGTCGAAGATTTCTAAGAGGACTTCATCTGGAAGCGCGTTAATATCCACCAGTGGCAAAATCAGGCCTGGACCACACAAGTCAGTCATCATTGTGGACACAAGCAAAAGACGTGCAACTCCTACCTGTAGCATTCGATACGCCTTTCCGCATTACAGCTCTTGGAAAAGACAACTACTGTGATTGGGAGGAGCACGGGCAGTTCTAAATGGTGGGAGATGCTAACTATTCGATTGAAGATTGAAGAGGACTGATGAACGTTGATGAACTGTCGTGTACGTCTGATTGAAGACCAGCCCTCAGTTACGGTTCAACTTCGTCACGTGCGATAACGAATTCGGTCCATCCCGGGGCCGGGAATGGCGCCTTGCTCATGGGGACCTGGGCCTCTCCCAAGCACAATAAGTAAGGATGAATGCATTCTTTCTTTGGTGATAATATCTCAAGCGCGATAGCGCACAGCTGCCGCGGTATGTGCTATGCATGCATCCCAGCCTCTATCACGTTCCGTCATTGGATATCTATTTGGAAACGAATATGCCATCAGCTTATGACAAAAGTAAGGTAGGGCGGTCGCCGTATCTACAGAGCAAGGCTTTCCTCAGGCATGTGACCTCAACAACTTGCCTTAGCCCTTGGGCAATAAAATTACGTTGAACTTCCGCCCGCGGTATGATAGAAATTAGAGTTAGATATACACTGTGGCCTAAAAAGAAGCAACAAGCGTTCAAAGGATAAATCAATGGTGTAAGTGAGTAGCATGGAGTAGCGGGAAACGTGATCGGAAGGAACTAAAATTGACAGTCTTACCTATTCCGGCCTTCCAACGCTCGCTACCAAAATAACTTCCAGCAGTGGAGAGTGACAGGGCGATTGGCACATTGACGTGCAGTTAGGAAAGCTACTAGTAGCTGTCTTGATCTACTCGCAGAACGTCGTTAACCGTTCCCCATCGGAAACTCGAACCCTGGAGTGATCAGTCGTTCCTACCACCCTAACTTCCTGTTTCCTGCGGGCTTCGTCTTCCGAGCTGTACGCCTCTTTTTTGTCCATGCCACACCTCAAAAATGCAGGGATCCCCCCCCCTATGAACGAGCTTTGCCTGGCTATTGAACAGTTGGTGGAAACGACAATGGCGATATCAACAGTACGGAGTTGTTACTTTAGTGATACAGGGAATCCGAATCGCAAAACGAGACCCCTGACAAATATTTCGTATATTGCTGTGAACACTTCCTCGTGAAACGAACAACATTTGATATGCCAATGCTAGGAGAGACTGTCATGGGCCAGATTCGGAAAAAGGCAAAGAAATGCAAGGCAAGTGGCATAAACAACACTGGCCACAAAGTCAGTAAAAGATAGAAGAACACCAAAACACCGATAGACTTGCGCTAAGAACGATATGGCAGGCGGTGGACTGTGACTGGGTGGTCGGAATGTTGGCGTGCAGCGATGAATAGCTCGATGGCATGCTCCTCGGCTGAGCCTCGCCGATACTTGCGAGGGTAAAGATGACGGAGTTGGGGTAACACCTTCCTGGCACCTTTCCCAGTTTGCCCTAGCAGCGAACATACAACCAACGGGTGTATGTCGGAACACAACCGCAGGGTCCGAACAGCGGTGAATGGGCGAAACAGTACGAGCCACAAAGGGTTGATCCTCATGTCCTCAAATTCCAGGTCCGAATCTGAATCTGAATCCGAGTCGTGATCAGAAAAGGAATGGTCGCTCCCAATGTTGAGTTCTGTAACACTGGAAAGTAGAGGGGACAGGGTGCATATCTGTCCCATAGATGGGGGTTGGTAATCTGGCTCACGTAGGAAACGCAGGTTGAGCGTTCCGGAGAAAAACTCTGGGCCCTCTGACTGGTAAAGTTGGATGTGGACGCTATAAATACTAAATGTCACCTTCGCACAAAGAAAGGGCCCGTGCGGGAGTGAGTGAGAGATGACTTGTGGGATGTCAAACACGCGCGGCTTGTACTCATACGTGATCGAGAGAGTTTTGAGATGAGGGACATCTATTCGAGCCAAGAGGTTCTCCGAGTACTCGTTGGAGCCTTGAAACCTGAACACTGTAAGAACCGGGAGGACGGCGCGTGTGTGTAAGGGTGGGGGTGCAAGTCGGATTGCGCTGAGCTTTTCGAACGAGATTTCAAGGTACGTGAGCTTGGTCAGGGTGGAGAGAGCTGTGACCATCGTCTCGGGTGAGATATAACCACGTTTGGGTATCTTGTTAAGGCGGAGATCGGAAAGGTCATTGCAGGACAAAAGAAGCTGAGGTAACGTCGGAAATATAATGTGACAAAGAATGAGTGATCGTAGATTTGGGGCGGATCCACCTAAAAACGTAACGGGAAGCGCAGGCTCCCAAAGAGTACTCGATTCCCAGTGAAGACATATCAATGATGTCAGCTTGGGGAATGGCTTCTGCATCACTGTGGGCAACCTCCCACGGTCTTCGTTTGATATCGTGAGATGTATTTTGCATATGCGGTCACGCTGCTCAAGTGCAGAAACGATGTTATCCTGAAGATTGTGACAAGACATCTCGATGGGAAGGTTCGGCCAGACATCCAACATCGTCACAGGAGTTTTTTCTGAATAATAAACACGGAGATCGAGGCGGAGAGGGGATGAGAGAACGACGTATCGCCATCTTTGGCATACGTGCACAAGATTATGCCAAACCTTTGGCCATCGCTCCGACAGAGAATACGACTCGGAAGCAACCACTTGGCGACAGAAGTCGAAAATCTTTAAAAGAATTTCGTCTGGGAGGACGCCGATTGCCACACGTGGGGAGATTTCGTCTAGAACACACAAGTCACCACTGTGGGCACGAAAAAATAACTTGAACATGACATACGATTCCTCATGAATGAAGCTTGAATGGGGCTGATGAACGTTCGGGTTAAGGTGCACAGCGGTTTCATTCTCCGCCAACTGGTGTCGGTTCGGCTTGTCGGCTTCACAGCTTGGTTTGTTTCTATCCCGGGGCCCCAAAATATCACAAGATGCCAGTATAAGAGGTGAGCTACCACAGCTAGAAATTATGACATGGGAAGCAAGCTAGGGGATAATAAGCTTCTGACTGGTCTACACCGTGGCAAGAGCGGTAGACTCTATAAGAACAGCGTCCAAGTCTTTGGAATAGCCATTACTACCTGATGTTTTGAGTGTGTACAACGTGCACGCGTGTCATCTGATGTATCAAAAAAAGAAGAGGGAAAGAAAAGGGGTTGACAGGGTAAGGCGCGGAGGCAAATATAGAAAGTACGGAAAGCGGTTCACGATCAACGATCAGTAGCCATACGTGATAACGCACAGAAGCAGAGGCGTGCTACGAGGCGTGCGTAGCCGGGCTCACCATGCACGTACCATCCTTGACCTCGTACAGATCGACACATTACCACCCGGGCCGCTTCACACGCTCCATGTCGAGCGCACAGTCGTTTCGTCATCCATATCCTCCTTGTCATCGCCACCACCAGTATTCTCCACCTCTGCCTAGGATACTAGTATGCATATCACATGAGGGCATGCTGAAGCGAGTGACGTTGATGACGATCGGTGCCCAAGCATTGTGCCGGCCGTAGGTGGAGTGCTGAGACCACCACCGCCATGGGCGCCCATTGCCCCATCGTGCGGCAGGGGATCAAATGAATTGATATAGATTGGTTCGACATATTACCGACCTGTACATTTGAAATCAGTGGACATGCTGCTATGGTGATAATACGGAACTATACGTACGTTGGTATAATGCGAGTAGATATAAAAGTTGCTACACAGTTATACCAGTTACAACGACGCAGGGAATATAGATGATATTGCTTATTTCGTGGGACATGGGATCGAAATACACAAGGCGGAAGATAAAAACCGATGGACAATAGTTGAGATGAGCGCCACGTAGGACGTGGCGGCAAGTGTTGGTCAGATGGATGGTTCACTCACTATCACTGCAGTCACGATATGGTAGGGAGTGGACTGTGACAGAGTGATCGGAGTTCTGGCCTGCAGCGATGAATAACTCTATGTCTTGCTCCTCGAGCTCATCTCTCCAACACGTGTCGGTGAGGTAGAGATTCTGAAGTTCAGGTAACACCTCGTTTGTGTGTCCTGGAAGCGAAGATGTGATGAACGATACGACAAACGGCTGTATGTCGTTAGACAAGCGCAGGGTCCGAACAGAAGCGAATAGGTGAAACAGCACCAGCCACTTAGAATTGTCCCTCAGATCCATAAAACCCCTTTCGTCCAACTCCGCAAAGGATCTGTCGCTCCTGATGTCGAGCTCTGTAACACTGGAAAGTAGAGGGGACATGGTGCGTATCTGTGCCATAGATGCGGCTTGGTAACCTGGCGCATGTTGCACGAAACCCAGCTCGACCTTTTTGGGAGAATCTATTTCCGCTGACTGATAAAGTCGGATGTTGACGCTAATAAAGCGAAATGTCACCTCCGCACGATGGAAGGGCCCGAGCCGGAGTGAGTGTGTGATGGCTTGTGGGATGTCAAACGCGTGGGGCTCGTACTCGTACATGATTGAGAGTGTTTCGAGTTGAGGAACGTCAATCCGAGCAAGGAGGTCCTCTGAGTACTCATTGACACCGTGATCATGAAATTTTAACAATGTAAGACTGGGGAGGACGGCGCGTGTGAGTGGGGGTGCAAGTCGGATCTCTCCGGGTTGTTTGAACCCGATGTCGAGGCACGTGAGCTTGGTCAGGGTGGAGAGGACTGTGACCATTGCCTCAAGTGTAATATAACCAAGATCGGAAATATTTTGAAGACAGAGCTCGGAAAGGTCATTGCAGGGAAAAAGAAATTGGGGCAAGGTAGGAAATGGAATTCTACTCAGATAGAGTGATCATAGACGTGGGGGGGATCCACCTAAGAACGTAACGGGAAGGGCTGGCACTGGTCCCGAGCCACGATGTCGTAAGTGAAGGCATGTTAGTGCAGGGAATGGCTTCTGCAGCTGAGTCAGTTTGGCCAATTTCCTATATTCTGAGGATGGTAGATAGAAATCCATTTCGCATATGCGGTCACGGTGCTCAAGAGCAGCGATGATGCTATCCTGAAGCTTGTAGTGACAGTATATTTGAATGGGAATAGATGGCCAGACATCCAACATTTCCCTCACAAATCTACGGTGATGATCTGAGCAGTAAAGGCGTAGACCGAGACGAAGCGGGGATGAAAACACAACGTATCTCCATCTTTGGCATACGTGCACCAGCTCACACCACACCGGTGGCCAGCACACCAGCCACGAATATGGCTCTTTAATGGCAGCCGCTTGGCAGAAGTCGAAAATTGTTAGGAGGATTTCGTTTGGGAGTGCTTTTATTGGAGAAATCTTGCCTAGAACACACAAGTGAGTAATCATCGTACGGAGTAAATGAACAAAAGACATACAATTCCTCAGGCTTTCGCCGGCATTCAATATGCCTTCCTGTATTGAAGATCCAAGGAAGGCCATATATTGTGATCGGTGATCGGAGGGATACCGGAGGCTCTGGATGGCGAGAGATGGAATGGCTATTCGACTGAAGCTTGAAGGGAATGATGAGCGTTGGTTGGATGTTACGTCTGGGTCAGTTACATAAGCAAAGGTTTCATTCTCCGCAAAAGCAAGCACTGGCAGAGCCGTGCTGCACACTAAGATTGTTACTGGCCTGGTACACCTGGTTCAGTTTGAGCCAGTACGGCGGAAGCACAGCAATGACTCGACGATAGTATGGAACCAGTACTTGGAAACGTTGATGAGCTCAATCCGATTTGGACAACACTCTTGGGAGCACGGGTAAGTTCGAAGAGGGAAAGAAAAAATGGGGGTGCTCAGGGACACCCGAAAGGGGAAATGGGGTCGCTGCGCAATGAAGCGTTCGGAAACACTAGAGTAAAATGCATAGTAAAAATAGGTTGAGACAGACAGGAGAAACAAAATGTGACTTTAGTTGTTTTGAATGCAGGCAAAGTCAAGCGGTAATCGCAATCTGCTACGTTCTGAGGTTGATAGAAAAGGCAAAGCTCGCATATGCCAGCGATCATGGTACTCAAGAGTAGCAATAATGTCATCCCTGAGATTATGAGTGTATAATCTGATAGGAAGGGGTAGCCAGACATCTAACATCTCCCTCTACAGAAGTACGATCTGTGCAGTGAAAGTGTAGATCGAGACGGAGAGGGGAAGAAACATGACGTATCGACAACGTTTGCCATAACCCTAGCCACAGGTCTGACTCGTTCATGGCAGCCACTTGGCAGAAGTCGGAGAATTTTAGGACGATTTCATCTGTCATTGTCACGCATGGAGAAACATCCAAGTCAGCTAGAACACGCGGTACGTACTAGTTGTGACTCGGGATGTAAGCAAAAGACGTATGATTACTTCCCGTATCATTCGCCCACTTTTAAGGGTCATCTACTATGATAGGAGGAAGTTCGAGGCACGCCAGAGGTCTGAATGAGAGACGCTAATAAGAGTGGAGTGCTTGAAAGCCAGTTACTTCTGAACTACGTATACCATAAGCGGAAATGTTACAGATCTGGAGGCAGAAAGAGCTGAAGATGGTATATCTTGTAGATGACACTGGGCGCGAAGTCAGTAAGGATAGAAGAACGCATTTTATATGCAGCTCTAATAGCAATCCCATAACGCCAAAAGCGTGGCAGGCGGTGGATGGCAATAGGGTGACCGTGCAGCGATGAATCGTTCTATATCTCGGCCCTCGAATACGTCTTGCAATTGACTTTGGATGAGGTAGATATTTTGGAGTTCAGGTGACAACTCGGTGACACTTTCCCGAGTGTGTCCTAGCAGAGAACATAGGAAACCAAACCGCAGGGTCCGAACAGTGGTGAATGGGCGAAACAGTACGAGCCACTCAGAATTGATCCTCATGTCCTCGAAACCCAGGTCCTCCGAAAACGAATCCGAGCCGTACTCAAAAAAGGGATAGTCGCTCCTGATGTCACTGGAAAGTAGTGGGGAAAGGGTGCATATCTGTCCCATAGATGGGGTTTGGTAACCTGGCTCCTGAAAGAAAGAAGGGTTGAGCGTTTTGGAGAAAAAATCTGCGCCCTCTAACTAGTAAGGTCGGATGTCGACATCATGAAAGCTTAATGTCACCTCTGCACAATGGAAGGGCCCGGCCAGAGCAGGAGTGAGTGAGTGATGACTTGTCAGATGTCAAACACGCGCGGTTCATACTCGTACGTGATCGCGAGAGCTTGAGATGTGGGACCTCTATTCGAGCCAAGA
The DNA here is from genome assembly GCA_022376515.1 of Lactifluus volemus. Classification (NCBI taxonomy): domain Eukaryota; kingdom Fungi; phylum Basidiomycota; class Agaricomycetes; order Russulales; family Russulaceae; genus Lactifluus; species Lactifluus volemus. The sequence continues at coordinate 433,379 of WTXI01000021.1, forward strand.
GGTTCTCCGAGTACTCGTTGGCGCCTTGAAACTTGAACGCTGTAAGTACCGGGAGGGCGGCGCCTGTGAGTAAGGGTGGGGATGCAAGTCGGATCGCTCCGAGTTTTTCGAACCAGATTTCAGGGTACGTGAGCTTGGTCAGGGCGGAGAGGACAGTGACCATCGTCTCGGGTGAAATATAACCATGTTTGAGTATCTGTTGGAGGTGGAGCTCGGAAAGGTCATTGCGGGAAAAAGAAGCTGAGGTAACATCGGTAATGGAAGACCCCTCAAAGTGAGTGATTGTAGGCGTCCACCAAAGTGTTGAGACGCGACCCGGATCCCGCGGATTCAGCGGACCGGAAACCGTGGAACGCACGCTTATATCATCTCTTACCATATTTAGCTTACCTGTGACATAACGCTATCTAATCTCGCAGGTACTTATGATCTATGAATAAAGTCTTGTTGCCTACGACTGACTGAACGCTATCTAATCTCACAGGCGATCATCTAAGCCATTGTATCGACACTAAGAACGTAACGTAACGGGAAGCGCGCTGTGGTTCAAGCCCCGACCAAAGATTACTCAACTCTAATGCAAGGACATGTCAGCACCGGGAATGGCTTATGCATCACTGTGGGCAGCCTCCCACAGTCTTCACTTGATATCGTGAAATGTATTTTGCATATGCAGTCACGCTGCTCCAGTGCAGGAACGATGTTATCCTGAAGATTGTGACAGGATATCTCGATAGGAAGGTTCGGCCATACTTCCAACATCGTCATAGGAGTTTTTGCCTGAATAAAAAACACGCGGATGAGAAAACGATGTATCGCCATCTTTGGAATATGTGCACAAACCATCGCTCCGACAGAGTATACGGCTCGGAAGCAACCACTTGGCGACAGAAGTCGAAAATCCTTAGAAGAATTTCGTCTTGGAGGATGCTGAAATCGTCAGGAGATTTCGTCTAGAACGGACAAGTCACCACCGTAGGCACTAGAAATAACTTGAAACATGATATACGATGTCTCATGAATGAAGCTTGAACGGGGCTGATGAACGTTCGGGTTAAGTTGGCTTACACGTGCACAGGAGTTTCATTCTCCGCCAACCGGTGTTGGTCCGGCTTGGCGGTGGTTGCCCGTGTCGAGCCGATTCGAGTCACCGGATTGAGGACACCTATCTGATAACCCAAATATATCACAAGTAAGATGTTAGTATAAGAGGTGAACTACCACAGCTAGCAATCAGGAAGGGGTGGGTATGGGAAGCAAGCTAGGGGCTTCTCATTGGTCTACACCGTGGCAAGAGCGGTAGACTCTGTAAGAACAGCGTCCAAGTCTTTGGAATAACCATTAATACCTAATGTGTTGAGTGTACAACGTGAACGCGTGTCATCTGATGTATCAAACAAAGAAGAGGGAAAGAAAAGGGGTTGACAGGGTAAGGCGCGGAGACAAATATAGAAAGTACGGAAAGCGGTTCACGATCATACGTGAGAACGCACGGAAGCAGAGGTGTGCTACGAGGCGTGCGTAGCCGGGCTCACCATGCACATGCCATCCTTGACCTCGTACAGATCGACACATTACCACCCGGGCCGCTTCACACGCTCCATGTCGAGCGCACAGTCGTTTCGTCATCCATATCCTCCTTGTCATCGCCACCACCAGTATTCTCCACCTCTGACTGGGATACTAGTATCCATGTCACATGAGGGCATGCTGAAGCGAGTGACGCCGGTGATGATCGGTGCCCAAGCATTGTGCTGGCCGCATGTGGAGTTCTGAGACCACCACCACCATGGGCGCCCATTGCCCCATCGTGCGGCAGGGGATCAAATGAATTGATATAGATTAGTTCGACATATTACCGACCTGTACATTTGAAATCAGTGGACATGCTATTATGGTGATAATACGGAACTAGACGTACGTTAGGAGTAGATATAAAAGTTGGATGCTACTCAGTTAGACCAGTTACAACGATGCAGGGAATATAGATGATAATGGTTATTTCGTGGGACATGGGATCGAAAATAGACAAGGCGGAAGATAAAAACCGATGGACAATAGTTGAGATGAGCGCTATGTAGGACGTGGCGGCAAGTGTTGGTTAGATGGATGGTTCACCATCACTGCAGTCACGATATGGCAGGCGGTGGACTGTGACAGAGTGATCGGAGTTCTGGCCTGCAGCGATGAATAACTCTATGGCTTGCTCCTCGAGCTCATCTCTCCAATCCCTCTCGGTGAGGTAGAGATTCTGAAGTTCAGGTAACACCTCAGTTGTGCGTCCTGGTAGTAAAGATGCGATGAACGATACGACGAACGGCTGTATGTCGCCAGAGAAACACAGGGTCCGAATAGAAGCGAATAGGTGAAACAGTACCAGCCACTGAGAATTGTCCCTCAGATTCATCACATCCCTTTTGTCCAACCTCTCAAAGGATCTGTCGCTCCTGATGTCGAGCTTTGTAACACTGGAAAGTAGAGGGGACAGGGTGCGTATCTGTGCCATATATGCGGCTTGGTAACCTGGCGCGTACTGGATGAAGCACAACTCGACCTTCTTGGGAGAATCTGTTTCCACTGACTGATAAAGTCGGATGTTGACGCTAATAAAGCGAAATGTCACCTCCGCACGATGGAAGGGCCCGAGCCGGAGTGAGTGAGAGATGAGTTGTGGGATGTCAAACACGTGCGGGTCGTACTCGTACACCATCGAGAGAGTTTCGAGATGAGGAACGTCGATTCGAGAAAGGAGGTCCTCTGAGTACTTCTTGACACCGTGATCATAAAATCTTAACACTGTAAGACTCTGGAGGACGGAGCGTGTGAGCGGGGGTGGGGGTGGGGGTGCAAGTCGGATCTCTCCGGGTTGTTTGAATCCGATTTCGAGGCACTTGAGCTTGGTCAGGGCGGAGAGGACTGTGACCATTGCCTCGGGTGATATGTAACCAAGATCGGGTATATTTTGAAGATAGAGCTCAGAAAGGTCATTGCAGGACAAAAGAAATTGGGGCAAGGTCGGAAATGGGATGCCCTCCAACTGGAATGATCGTAGACTTGGGGCGGATCCACCTAAGAACGTAACGGGAAGGGCCGGCACTGGTTCAAAGCCACGGCATCGTAATCGAAGGCATGTTAGTCCGGGGAATGGATTCTGCAGCTGGGTCAGTTTGGCCAAATTCCCATATTCCAAGGATGGTAGATAGAAATTCATTTCGCATATGCGGTCACAGTGCTCAAGAGCAGCGATGTTGTTATCCTGAAGGTCATGGTGACAGCATATTTCCATGGGAATGGATGGCCAGACATCCAACATTTCCCTCACAAATCTACGGTGATGATCTGTGGAGTAAAGGCGTAGGTCGAGACGAAGCGGGGATGAAAACACAGTGTATCTCCATCTTTGGCATACATGCACCAGTTTACACCACACCTGTGGCCAGCACTCCGGCTCCCAATATGGCTCCTTCATGGCAGCCGCTCGGCAGAAGTCGAAAATTTTTAGGAGGATTTCATCTGGGAGTGCTTTTATTGGAGAAATCTCGCCTAGAACGTACAAGTAACAAGTGAGTAATCACCGTACGGAGCATGGACAAAAGACATACAATTCCTCAGGCTTTCGCTGGTGTTCAACATGGTTTCCTGTATTGCAGATCCAAGAAAGGCCATATATTGTGATCGGTGACCGGAGGAATACTGGAGGTTCTGGATGGCGAGAGATGCAAATGGCTGTTCGACTGAAGCTTGAAGGGAAGGTGCTGATGAGCGTTGGTTTTTTATTTATTTTAATTTGAGGATGAGCATTGGTTGGCTTGTTTACGTGTGGGTCATTTACATAAGCAAAGGTTTCATTCTCCGCATAAGCAAGCAGAGCAACAAAACGCCACGTCACAATTTTTAAAAAAAGTATAAGAGAATAGGGGAAACTACCGCTGCGCAGCTAGCAATTGGGGATGGGGAACACCTGAGAAACAAGAGGACACGTTGGCTGTGATGCTGCACACTAATATAAAATTTGTTACTGGCCTGGTACACCGGGTTCAGTTTGAGCCGGTACGGCGCAAGCACAGTAACAACTTGACGATAGTATGGAACCAGGGCAACGCAGTACTCGGAAATGTTGATGAGCTCAATCACCGATTTGGACAACACTCTTGGGAGCACGGGTAAGTTCGAAGTGGGAAAAAAAAATGGGGGTGCCCGAAATCGGAAATGGGCGGGACGCGAGGTCGCCGCGCGACGAATGCCCGCGAAAATGCCCCCGAGTCACAAAAAAGGGAAGGGCTCGGAAACACTACAGTAAAATGCATGGTCAAAATCACGGTCAAAACTATGATAGGTTGAGATGGACAAGAAAAACAAAAATGTGACCTGAGTTGTTTTGAATGCAGGCAAAGTTGTCGAAAACAAGCGGTAAATTGCAATCTGCTATGTTCCGAGGTTGGTAGAAAAGACAAAGCTCGCATATACCAGCGGTCATGGTACTCAAGAGTAGTAATAATGTCATCCCTGAGATTATGAGTGTGTATTCTGATTGGAAGGGGTGGCCAGACATCTCCCTCTACAGAAGTACAATCTGTGCAGTGAAGGCGTAGACTCGGATCGAGACGGAGAGGGGAAGAAAACATGACATATCGACAACTTTTGCCCACAGCCCTCGCCACAAGTCTGGCCCATTCATGGCAGCCACTTGACGGAAGTCGGAGATTTTTAGGACAATTTCATCTGGGAGCTCTGTCGTTGTCACGCGTGGGGAAACCTCCAAACACGCAGTACGTACTAGTTGTGACTCGGGATGTAAGCAAAAGACGTATGATTACTTCCCTTATCATTCGCCCAGTATTGAGGCTCATCTACTGATCGGAAGAAGTTCGAGGAACGCCAGAGGTTCTAAATGAGAGACGCTAATAAGAGTGGAGTGCTTGAAAGCCAGTTACTTCTAAATTACGTATACCATAAGCGGAAATGTTACAGTCTGGAGGCAGAAAGAACTGATGAAAAGTAAAGATGGTATATCTTGTAGATGACATCGGGCGCGAAGTCAGTAAGGATAGAAGAACGCATTTAATTTGCAGCTCTAATAGCAATCACCGTAACTTCAAGGGCGTGGCAGGCGGTGGACAGCAATAGGGTGACCGGAATGCTGACGTGCAGCGATTATTCGTTCTATATCTTTCTCGAATACGTCATGAAAAGGACTTTGGAGGTAGATATTTTGAAGTTCAGGTAACAACTCGGTGACACTTTCCCAAGCGAGCCAATATATGAAACGCCACCGTATCTTTCCAGCAGATAAACGCAGGGTCCGAACAGCAGTGAATGGTTGGAGAAGTACCGGCCATGGAGGATTGTGCGTCAGTAACTCCAAATCGTGACCGGTCCAGTGGCCCTCGAATCTGTCGGTTCGGATGTCAAGCTCTGTAACGCTGGAAAGGATAGGGAAAGACTGGGTGCATATCTGTGCCATAGACGAGACTTGTTTAGCTGGCACGTACTCGCCCTCCATGATTACTAGTACCAGATGGAAGAAGGGAACACTGTCATCATCTGCCCATACGTCTGCGGAGTCTGATTCGTAAAGTGTGATGGTGGCGTCATAGGGACCAAGGCGCAGGTCTGCACGATTGAATGGCTCGGGTGTGAGTGACTCAGAGACTCGGATGACTGGTCGAATGCTGATGTGAGGCCCGAAGAATTTGACCGAGAAATGTTTGAGTTGGGGAACATCTATCCGAGCAAGGAGGTCCTCCAAATATTCACTGACACCACGAAATCGGAAATTTGTGAGAGCAGGGAGGAGTGTGTGTGTGACCGGCGGCGGGCCTTGGACCGTTCCGGCCTGGGATCGTCTAACCGAAAACGCGATGGAAAGGTGTGTGAGACGTGTCAGAGCGGAGAGGCCTGCGGTCATTGCCTCTGGTGAAATGTAGCCAATACCGGGTATATCGGGTATATTTAGAAGCGAGAGCTCGGAAAGGTCGTTGGAGGACAAAAGAAGTTGAGGAAATGTCGGAAATGGAAAGCCATCCAAAATAGCTGATCGTAGACGTGGGGCGGATCTCCCTAAGATACATCGGCAGGCATCGGCGACTCGGAATACGGACCCCAGGGACAGGTCTGAATGCGGAGACTCAGGCTGGTCAGTGTAGGGAACGACCTCTTCATCACTGCGGCCAGACTCAGATAGTTTGAGTATGGTAGGTTGAGAGTGATTCCGCATATGCGGTCATGGTGCTTGGCGAGTGCGACCATGATTCTATTCCCAAGTCTGCCAGTATGATAGTAAGAACCAACTTCAATAGGAAAGGGCGGCCAGATATCCAACATCTCTCTCACGTGTCCACTACTTGTGCAGTAAAGGCGTAGATCGAGGCCGAGTGGGGATGAAAATATCACATATCGCCATCGTTGGCATACGTGCACCAATACACACCATTCCCTTTGCCATTCCCACCATGGCGCGCTTAACAGCCTGGGGTCCATGATGGCCGCTCGGCAAAAGTCAAAGATCTCTAGGAGGAGTTCATCTGGTAATAAATTGATTGTCACACGTGGCGAGATTTGGCCTAGATCACACAGGTGAGTGATCATCGTAGACACTAAGAAAAAGACATACCGTTCTTTCCTGTAGCATTTGACATGCCTTTTTTGCCTTTCTGCATTATAGCGCTTCAAGTTATAAAGGCCAACAAATCTAACTTAGTCGGAGGGTTCGGAACACCAGAGGTTCTAACTGGTGAGAGATGTTAGAAATATTTGATTGAAACTTGAAGAGAACTGATGCACTTTCGGGCAAGTGTGATTGTAAGTTACAAGAGGAGTTGGCGTGGGGATGTCCTAACCCCTATGCGATCAGCTTGTCACGCTATGTCACACACCATATTTCTGGCTGTTCTGTCGGAGTGCGCGCGCTACAGTATACTGTATTGCCACTTTTGTAACGTGGTAAACTCCGACATAGGCAGGCGTTGTTTCATGCTGTTTTTTATTTCACTACACACTATGGTTTCTACCAAAAAAAATCATGGAATATGGTAAAACGTGGTACTAGATTGGAGTGATCCGAAAGGGTCTCACTCGTTCGTTTCCCTCGTGAGTTACTGGGAATGTATGGAATCCGAATCGCAAACGAAACCGCTGCATCGTTTGTCAAATATTTCGTATTACTGTGAACATTTCCTCGTGAAACGAACAACATTTGATGTGCCAATGCTAGGAGAGACTGTCATGGGCCAGATTCGGAAAAAGGCAAAGAAATACAAGACAACTGGCGTAAACAACACTGGCCACAAAGTCAGTAAAAGATAGAACACCAAAACACCGATAGACTTGCGCTAATAACTACCAGTCACGATATGGCAGGCGGTGGACTGTGACTGTGTGGCCAGAATGCTGGCGTCCAGTGATGAATAGCTCTATGGCTTTCTCCTCGGCTGACCCTCGCTGATAGCTGGGAGGGTAGAGATGACGGAGTTCAGGTAACACCTCAGTGACACTTTCCCCAGTGTGTCCTAGCAGCGAACATAGGATCAAAGGGTACACAACGTCACGCAACCGCAGGGTCCGAACAGCGGTGAATGGGCGAAACAGTACGAGACACTCAGAATGGATGCTCATGTCCTCGAAACTCAAGTCCTCCGAATCTGAATCCGAGTCGTACTCAAAAAAGGACCAGTCGCTCCTGATGTTGAGTTCGGTAACACTGGAAAGTAGTGGGGAAAGGGTGCATATCTGTCCCGTAGATGGGGTTTCGTAACCTGGCTCCTGTAGGAAACAAAAGTTGAGCGTTTCAGAGACAAAATCTGCGCCCTCTGACTGGTAAAGTCGGATGTCGACTTCATGAGTGCTAAATGTCACCTCTGCAAAAAGGAAGGGCCCGAGCGGGAGTGAGTGAGTGATGACTTGTCGGATGTCAAACACGCGCGGCTCATACTCGTACGTGATCGAGAGAGATTCGAGATGAGGGACCTCTATTCGAGCCAAGAGGTTCTCCGAGTACTCGTTGGCGTCTTGAAACTTAAACACCGTAAGAACTGGGAGGACGGCGCGTGTGAGCGGGGGTGGGGGTGGGGGTGGGGGTGGGGGTGCAAGTCGGATCGCTCCGAGGTTTTCGAACGAGATTTCAAGGTACGTGAGCTTGGTCAGGGCGGAGAGGACTGTGACCATCGTCTCGGGTGAAATATAACCACGTTTGGGTATCTCTTCAAGGCGGAGCTCGGAAAGGTCATTGCAGGACAAAAGAAACTGAGGTAAGGTCGGAAATGGAACACCCCTCAAAGTGAGTGATTGTAGACTTGGGGCGGATCCACCTAAGAACGTAATGGGAAGCGCCGGCTGTGGTTCGAGCCCCAACCAAATATTACTCCACTCTAAGCGAAGACATGTCAGCGCCGGGAATGGCTTATGCATCACTGTGGGCAACCTCCCACAGCCTTCGCCTGAGACCGTGAAATGTATTTTGCATATGCGGTCATGATGTTCAAGTGCAGAAACGATGTTATCCGAGTCCTGAAGACCGTAACAGGATACTTCGATAGGAAGGTGCGGCCAGACATCCAACATCGTCCTCACGGGAGTTTTGCCTGAATAATAAACACGCAGGTCGAGGAGGAGAGGGGATGAAAAAATGACATATCGCCATCTTTGGCATACATGCACAAGATTATGCCAAACCTTTGGCCATCGCGAACATGACTTAGAAGTAATCACTTGGCGACAGAAGTCGAAAATCTTTAGAAGAATTTCATCTGGGAGGATGCCGATTGTCACACGTCGGGAAATTTCGTCTAGAAAACACAAGTCACCACCGTGAGCACGAAAAAATAACTTGAACATGACATACGATTCCTCATGAATGAAGCTTGAATGGGGCTGATGAACGTTCGGGTTAAGTTGGCTTACACGTGCATAGGGGTTACATTCTCCGCCAACTGGTGTTGGTTCGGCTTGGCGGCTTCACAGCTCGGTTGCCGTGTCGAGCCGATTCGAGTCCACCGCATTGAGGACATCTATCCGATAGCCCAAAAATACACGAATGTATCACAAGTAAGATGTCAGTATAAGAGGATAACTACCACAACTAGTAATCAGGACAGGGTGCGCATGGGAAGCAAGCGAGGGGGTACTAAACTTCTCACTGGTCTATACCCGCCTTGAGGATAGACTCTTTATGAGCGGCGTCCGAGTCTTTGGAATAACCATTACTACCTCGTGTGTTGAGCGTGTATAACGTGCATGCGTGTATCGAAAAAAATAAGAGACAAAAGAAAGGGGTAAGGCATGGACTCGGAGGCGAATATCGAGAGCACGGAAACTCGTTCACGATCAACGATATGAGCAAGAGACGAGAGCTCGGTGACGGGATAGGTGTGGAGATGGGTCTAGGAAAATAGAATTCTAACGATGCTAGGCGTGCATAGCCGGGCTTGTGCAGATGCCAACTTCAGATCAACACACATTATCACCCGGGCCGCTTCACCGTGACACGCCCCACTGGCATGTCGAGTGGACAGTCGTTTCGTCATCCACGCTCTCTTTGTCGTCGCCACCATCAGTATTCTCCACCTCTGCCCAGGGTACTAGTGTGTATGTCACATGAGGGTATGCTGATGCGAGAGACGCCGATGGTGACCAGTGCCCAAATTTTGTGCTGGTCGCAGGTGGAGTGCTGAGATCACCACCGCTATAGGCATCCATTTCCCTATCGTGCGGTTCGACATGTTATGGACACGCTATCATGGTGATAATACGGAACTAGACGTACGTTCGCATAATGCGAGTAGATATAAAACTTGGATGCTACAGTTACACCAGTTACGACGACCCAGGGAATAGAGATGATAATGATTATTTCGTGGGACATGCAATAGAAATGAAAATAAAACCAGATGGACACTAGTTGAGATGAGCGCTACGTATGACGCGGCAGCAAATGTCGATCAGATGAACGATTCACTATCACCGCAGTCACGATACAGTATGGCAGGCGGTGGACTGTGACAGAGTGATCGGCATTCTGACCCGCAGGGATGAATAACTCTATGTCTTGTTCCTCGAGCTCATCTCTCCAACACTTGTCAGTAAGGTAGAGATTCTGAAGTTCAGGTAACACCTCGTTTGTGTCCTGGAAGCGAAGATGTGATGAACGATACGACAAACGGCTGTATGTCGCTAGACAAACGCAGGGTCCGAACAAAAGTGAATAGTGCCAGCCACTCAGAATTTATCCCTCACATCCTCCAATTCTTCAGGCTTGTCGTCCAACGTTGAAAAATAACCGTCGCTCCTGATTTCAAGCTCCATAACACTGGGAAGTAGAGAGGACAGGGTGCATATTTGTGCCATAGATGCGGCTTGGTAACCTCGCACATATTGCATGAAACCCAGCTCAAGCGTTTTGGAAGCATCTGTTTCCACTGACTGATAGAGTCGGATGCCGACGCTAAACCGCGCACGATGGGCCCGGGCCGGAGTGAGTGATGACTTATGGGATGTCAAACACGTGCGGCTCGTACTCGTACACCATCGAGAGAGATTCGAGTTGAGGAACGTCAACCTGAGAAAGGAGGTTCTCTGAGTACTCCTTGACACTGTGATCATGAAATGTAAGACTCCGGAGGAGAGCGCGTGTGAGCGGGGGTGCAAGTCGGATCTCTCCGGGTTGTTTGAACCCGATTTCGAGGCACGTGAGCTTGGTCACCGCGAGACTCGGCGCGAGTTGGACCGCTGGCGGCAACACTAGCCTGAAAGCCAGCTACTTCCGAGCTACGTATACTCAAGTTGGCACACTTGTTGTCACGTCTCACCAAAAGCGGAAATGCTACACAGTTTGGAGGATAAACAACTGATAGAACGTAAAGATGGCATTTCTTGTAGATGGCACTGGGCGCGAAGTCAATAAGGATAGAAGAACACATTTCATTTGCAGCTCTATTAGCAATCAAGGACGTGGCAGGCGGTGGACGGCAATAGGGTGACCGGAATGCTGACGTGCAGCGATGAATCGATCTATGGCTCGCTCTTCGAGTTCGTCTTTCCAATCCCCTTGGTAAAGGTAGAGATTTTGAAGTTCAGGTAATAACTCGGTCACACTTTCCCCAGTGTGTCCTTGCAGCGAAGATATGACAAATGACCGTATCTTGCCAGACAAACGCAAGGTCCGAACGGCAGTGAATGGTTGGAGAAGTACCGGCCATGCAGGATTGTCCATCAGGGCCTCCAAATCGTCACCGTCCCAGTCGGAACCGAATCTGTCGCTTCGGATGTCAAGCTCTGTAACGCTGGAAAGGATAGACAAAGACTGGGTGCATATCTGTGCCATAGACGAGACTTGTTGACCTGGCGCGTCCTCGTCCTCCATGACTTCCAGATAGAAGGGAGCACTCTCATCATCTGCCCGTTCGTCCGCGGAGTCTGATTCGTAAAGTGTGATATTGACATCAAGGAGATCAAGGTACACGTCTGCACGATTGAATGACCCGAGCGTGAGTGACTGAGAGACTCGGATGATTTGTCGGAGGTTGATGTGAGGCCCGAATAATTGGACCGAGAAATATTTGAGTTGGGGAGCGTCTATCCGAGAAAGAAGGTCCTCCAGGTATTCATTGACACCAAGAAATCGGAAATCTGTGAGAGCAGGGAGGAGAGCACGTGTGACCGGCGGCGGGCCTTGGACTGTTCCGGATCGTCCAAACTGGATGGAAAGGAGTGTGAGACTTGTCAGAGCGGAGAGGCCTGTGACCATTGCCTCGGGTGAAATGCAACCAATACTGGGAATATCGGGCAAATTTCGAAGAAAGAGCTTGGAAAGGTCGTTGGAAGACAAAAGAAGTCGAGGAAAGGTCGGAAATGGAAAACCATCTAAAATGAGTGATCGTAGACGTGGGGCGGATCCACTTAAGATCACGTCGGGAAGCACTGGCGGATACTCGCCCTGGCGGGTCAACAGGTCGAGACTTTTCAGTGCAGGGAACGGCTTCTGCATCAATGTGGCCAGTCTCAGATATTCTGAGTATGGCATTGCCATGCCGAGACTGATTTTGCATATGCGGTCATGATGCTCGAGTGCGGCCATGATGTCATCCCCAATATTACCAGCCCGACTGCACGAACGAATTTCGATAGGAAAGGGTGGCCAGACATCCAACATCTCTCTCACATGTCTACGATCCGTGCAGTAAAGGCGTAGATCGAGGCCGAGTGGGGATGAAAATATCACATATCGCCATCTTTGGCATACGTGCACCAATGTGTGCCATTCCCTTTGCCATTCCCACGATCGCATGCTTATCCGGTCCATGATAGCCGCTCGGCAGAAGTCGAAGATTTCTAGGAGGACTTCATCTGGTAATGCATTGATTGTCACACGTGGCAAGATTTGGCCTAGGTCACACAGGTGAGTGATTATCGTAGGCACTAAGAAAAAGACGTACTGTTCTTTCCTGCAGCATTTGACACCCCTTTTTTGCCTTTGCACATTATAGCTCTTCAAGTTGAAAGGTCGAACACCAGAGGCTCCAACTGTTTGATTGAAACTCGAGGAGAACTGATGCACTTTCGGGTAAGTCTGATTGTGTGTCCACAAGTCCAGTGAGGGAGTTGGCGTGGTGATGTGGTTTTCTGACGGCCAAACGGTTCAGTTTCGTCACGTGCGGTGGCATATTCCGGCTTGGACGCCGGAGCGCACGTGGCATTCGGCGCTCACTCGAACCCTTCGGTTAGTGAACCTCGCCCAGGCTGTGGAAACCGTTTTCTGTTGAATTGATTAACTGGCCCGGGATCGAGTCTTTCTCACAGGCTGTGGATACCAGTCCGTGATTGATACTTTCTCACAACCTCGTAAAACTTGTTGTTGCAACGACTGCTATGTAATCACTCAAGCGTTCGTGGTCGTTGCAACACCAAACATATCCTGTTGTTGCAACAACTAACTGTAAGTACCATTGCAAGACCATCCTGCTTCCAACTGCCAATGGATGTTGCACCGAATCAGCCCCAACAAAGTGGTCTGAACACTTCGTCGAACCATTGCAAACGCTTCTCAGCATTCTGAATGTCTCTCGCCTCCCGTTCCCCGCAACCTTCTGGGAACTCTAAATATATAATCACTCCAACTTTCATGGCGTCTACGACATAATCTTTAAGATCAGCGTCAAGGTTCGCCGTAAAGGCATTCCAGAACGAAGTTGCTACCATCGTAGACCCGGGCTCGTCAGGACAGTCGACTCGGTCTCGGTTGATCACTGACATGTAGCGGATCTGAGCGCCATCGATACCGAAAGGAAGATACCTCGAGAGGTCCCAGTCCAATATTCCGATCAGTCGAGGTGGCCCCTGACTCGCAATGAGCATCTGAAGTTCTGGTTCAGGCAGTGATGATGGGTTCATGAAGGTCTGCTCACGTTCGTCGCATTGAGATCCACATGGGAAAGAGAAAGAGGGAGTTTCTTGAGATTAGGAGCGATCGAGATGAGTTCTTCGACGCTTCGACGCAGTGCAAGTCGGTCTGATGGAATGTTTTCGCGCAGCACAGTTTGAAGGCGCGGGATGATGTAAGATTCAACGACCTCCGAGGAGTCTGGGCCAACGATACAACGAGATAACGCCTCTCCAAGTTGGCCAGCGATTGTAGCGTCGTCATCCCAGGCGCCTTGCCAGGCTCCCAGGGCTGAATTCCACATTGATCCGTCGATGTAGTTCATGATGTATACATGAGTGGAAATGGAGATATCTGTGCTTTTCTTCTCGATAGTTGGGACCAGGGTTTCCAATTTCTCTGCAGACATGCTCAGGGGACAAGTGCATATTCTAGCGAAGAAAGACGTACGGCGTGCTAACTCATAGAGGGACAAGTCCAATGGAGTGTCTCGAAACTGGACGATGACGTTAGACTGGTCTTCTAGTTTCACGATGTAGGTCTGGCTAAAATAGCCTTGCTCGTCGTGCAGGCGGCAAGATACACTTGGAATATTACAATGAGCGTGGGCTATTGTTTCTGCAAGATCGATGAAGTCCGGTTCTGAACTGGATGGAGCAGACATGATGGAGGTGCGTGTCGAAAATAAACCAAATATGGATATATTAAACTTATTCTTCGTTTCCTGGACTGGTCCCGTCGGAAGGGAGGAGGATGTTAAGGTGGTCAAGCGTGACAGCGCACGCGGTGCATGTACGCCATCTTAAGTTACTTACCGCGTCACACCACTAGATATCTAATTTGGAACAAAAGTGCTGTCAGCTTATAATAAAAGCAATAGAAGGAAAGCCCAGTAGTACTGTAGAGGACTCGGAATCTCGGATTAGGCCCCGGCCGTGTTCAAGTTAGCTCAGCGTGGACCGGCGCCTACATCGGGTAAGGTTTAGAAGGCCTGTGCGGTCCTCACACAGTATCTTATATGGCGCAGCTTTTTACTTGTCCATTCAAATGTAGTATGCATCCGTGATGACAGAAGTCTCTCAACGTGGCATTCGAACCAGAGATTAGTCCGCTGGCTCACTAACTGGCCTTAACAAATGGTAAACCTGTCAGGAAAAATCCACCATCGATATTTGCGCTTGGCGGCATCACCTCCACCAACTGAACGGCCCCATCGACATATACCCACAATTGAGTTAAATGGCTCGTAGCACCTCGATTTTGAGGTGTTACGAAGCCTTTAAGCCCATCCCTCAGCCCATATGCAGAATAGAGTGACACCCTCTATGCCCACAAAGCATCCTCTCGTCCGGGTAGCGCCACAAATGGGACGTCAGAAAACCAGTGTCCCGAGATACAGTAACGGCTAAATCTCACTTTTCGCACGGTCAAATGGCCCAAGCGTGACTAACTGAAAGATGCCTTTTCGGATGTCGGGATGATTCCCAACGAAGTTGATCGTGATAAATTTGAGTTGGGAAGCATCAATGCGAGCCACGAGGTCCTCCAAGTATTCGTTGACACCACGAAATCTGTGAGCACGGGGAGGAGAGCACGTGTGAGTGGGTGGCGAACCTCGGACTCGGATCGTTTCGTATCCTCCATCGAGCTCGATGCGAAGGAGTACGAGCCTTGTCAGGGCGGAGAGGCCTATGAACGTGTGGATCGAGACAGAGAGGATGACATATCGCTATCATTCAGTTAGCACACGTGCGCCAACTTGCCCTAACTTTTGCCAGCCCTAGCCACAAATCTGGCCCACTGGCATTCGTGGAAGCCACACGGCAGAACTCGAAGATTTTTAGAAGGATTTTATCAAGAGCTCTGTGATCGTCACGCCGCACGCGTGAAATCTCCAAGTCAGCTAGGACAAACGGTACTGGTAAGTGCTCGTTGTGACTTGTGGTGTAAGCAAAACATTAATTCTGTCACGTTCGTCCGCTTTGGAGGGTCATCTACTATGATCAGAGGAAGTTCGAGGAGCGCCAAAGGTTCTGAGTACACCCCACTCAAGTTGGTCACACTTATTGTCACGTGTCACTAGTACGAGCGGAAATGCTACACAGTTTGGAGGCATAAACAACTGATGGAAGATAAAGATGGTATATCTTGTAGATGACACCGGGCGCGAAGTCAGTAAGGATAGAAAAACACATTTTATTTGCAGCTCTAATAGCAATCACCATAGCTTCAAGTACGACGTTGTGGCAAGCGGTGGACAGCAATAGGGTGATCGGAAAGCTGACGTGCAGTGATGAATCGTTCAATGGTTTGCTCCTCGATTTCATCTTGCCAATGACTTTGGAGGAGGTAGATATTTTGAAGTTCAGGTAACAGCTTGGTCACACTTTCCCCAGTGTGTGCTTGCAGCAAAGATATGACAATTGACCGTATCTTGCCAGATAAACGCAAGGTCCGAACAGCAGTGAACGGTTGGAGAAGTACCGGCCATGCAGGACTGTCCATCAGGACCTCCAAATTGTGACCTGTCCAGCGCTCGAATCTGTCGCTTCGGATGTCAAGATATGTAACGCTGGAAAGGATAGGCAAAGACTGGGTGCATATCTGTGCCATAGACAAGACTTGTTGACCCGGCACGTCCTCGTCCTCCATGATTACCAGATAGAAGGGAACACTGTCTGCCAACTCGTCCGCGGACTCTGATTCGTAAAGTGTGATGTTGGTGTGATCGGGACCAAGGTGCACGTCTGCACGTTTGAATGGCCTGAGTGCGAGTGACTGAGAGACTCGGATGACTTGTCGAATGTTGATGTGAGGCCCGAATAATTGGACCCAAAAATGTTTGAGTTGGGGAGCATCTATCCGAGAAAGGAGGTCCTCCAGGTATTCACTGACACCACGAAATTGGAAATATGTTAGAGCAGGGAGGAGAGCGCGTGTGACCGGCGGTGGACCTTGGACTGTTCCGGATCGTCCAAACTTAAACTCGATGAGAAGGACTGTGAGACATGTCAGGGCGGAGAGGCCTGTGACTATTGCCTCGGGTGAAATGTAGCCAATATCGGGAATATCGGGAATATTGTGAAGACAAAGTTCGGAAAGGTCGTTGGAAGATAAAAGAAGTCGAGGAAAGGTCAGAAATGGAAAGCCATTCAAACTGAATGATCGTAGACGTGGGGCGGATCCACCTAAGATCCCATCGGGAAGCACCAGTGGATTCTCATGCCGGTGAAGGGATACTAGTTGGAGACTTGTCAGTGCAGGGAATGACTTCTGCATCAATGTGGCCAATCTCGGATCTTCTGAGTGTGATTTTGCCAGGCTGAGACTGATTTTGCATATGCGGTCATGGTGCTCGAGTGCGGCCATGACATCATCCCCAATCTTCTCACTGTAAGAACAAATTTCGATGGGAAAGGGCGGCCAGACATCCAACATCTCTCTCACGTGTCCAGTATCTGTGCAGTAAAGGCGTAGATCGAGGCCGAGTGGGGATGAAAATATCACATATCGCCATCTTTGGCATACGTGCACAAATGTATGCCATTCCGTTTGCCATTCCCACGATCGCACGATTATCTGGTCCATGATAGCCGCTCGGCAGAAGTCGAAGATTTCTAGGAGGACTTCATCTGGTAACGTATTGATTGTCGCACGTGGTGAGGTTTGGCCTGAATCGCACAGGTGAGTGATTATCATGGACACTAAGAAAAAGACGTACGGTTCTTTCCTGTAGCATTTGACACGCCTTTTTTGCCTTTCTGCATTATAGTTAGAAAGGCCGAACACCAGAGATTTCAACTGGTGAGAGATGTTTGATTGAAACCCGAAGAGAATTGATGCACTTTCGGGTAGGTCTGATTGAAAGTTACAAGGCCAGTGAGGGATTTGGCGTGGCGATGCAGTTTCTTGACGACCAAACGGTTCAGTTCATCAGTAAATGGTGCAAAAACTTTTTGACTTTTTGACTTTTGAAAGTGAAAAAGTACAAAAGTAAAAAATCTTGCATTGACCCACATGGTGTTACGGTTATGCGGGCCGCCCGGCCCATTTCTTACTATTTTCCGTCTGATTTTCGACTTGCGTTGTGACCTAGGATCCCTTTCCTTGGCCAGCCCCTTCTGTTCCGCTTCTAGGGGCTGTGCGTCGCCGTTTTAGATGTGTATTTGACTCAGGGATCATGACTCAAATCTTGAGTCAGCGTTCTTGACTCAGATCTTGAGTCAGACGCACTGAGTCAGTTCTTGAGTCATCAGAACTGACTCAGGTCCTTAGTCAATAGTCTTGACTTCGCTACTGTACTGTGACCTTTGTAGGATAGTTGGCTGGCCCTCTGTACGCATAAATAGGGCCCTGTAGACGAGCTAAAGCCCCAGCTTCAGCTTCGTCTAGAATCGCAGTTCATTGTTCCCTGCTCACACTCGCATCGCATCTCCTCCTCTCTTCTTGTGAATCCCCTCTTTGTACCTTGATTCAGGTACTTCGCGCCACGATCAGACATCTGTGAATTTGTTCCATTTCCTTGTAACAAGTTCCCAGACGCCTGAACCCTAATACGAACGCGCTGTGAGAAGTAGTCTCACTTCTCACCTCGCGTCCGCGTTACAAACCTTAGTTCAACCTCTCACGAGTGTCCTTGGAAGGCGAGACTCCCTTGCATCCCAATTACACTCGCGCCCGTGTTGCGGTTGAACCCACACATCGTCATTCATCCATCTGCCACCGTCTATCCTCTTTAGGAACGGTAACTCCGACCATCGCGTGCGCCGGCCCGTATTAACCGCCTCACGCGATACGAACCCCGAGAGTTCGCACAGTCAAGTCTACTCCTTGTTGGACCTTGCCTGCGCGTTCTAGAATCGACTATTTGGTGTTGCTAGTCTTGTCCGACTCGCCACAGCAAATAGCCAACCCGAACGAAGCTCACTTCGAGCCACGGTCCCTGCGAACCGTGACATAAGCTGAAGCTCGTCCCCTCCACTTCTTCGTCACAAGGAGTGTACCCCGAACGAACCAAACCGTTGCCCACTTTCTTTTCAGGCCGAGAAAGTGTGTGCCAGAGTGCACAGAAATTTTTCGTTCCTCTTGCTAGAGTGAACAACTTATAGGCTACTGAGACCGCTCCTCTTGCGAAGAGTGGGCGATTGATCGACAAAACGGCTTCCATAACTGTTGGTTGGACCTCAGAGAAGGGGAAGCTCAGCAGAGTCGAAACCAGAGACGCACCAGACCTCCCAGACCACGTAGTTGGGCACGCCTTTTGGATAGAACGTCAAGAAAACCCCAAGCAAAGTGCCTATTGGGCTTTTGACAAAGGAGATCCACACGGACCCATCGAGTTTATCAACCAGAAGTGGTATCACATCGAGTGGTTCGATAAACAACAGACCTACGCGACGGAGATAGGGAGATACATCACAAACGACGACATTGCACGATTTGAACTCGGCTGGTGGAAACCAAGTGATCCACAGCACCCAGACTATCCAGTACACGCGCTGTCCTTGACACCGGCAGGCTCAGGATCTGGAAGTACCCCAGAGCGACCCGAAGCACTTTCACCTAGTGGACAGTTATTTGAACCGGTCTATCAAGCCGCACAACCCCCTTTAACCAGTGTTCCCCCAGGAATTCATCAGCAGCTTGAACCAACCTCGACGTTACAAGTGCCCCCAGTACAAAAACAAATGGACTCACCATACTCCGACGTCAGTGTGTCAATGGTGACAGACCCAACCAGTGGAATGTTGGTAGATCCCACCATGTTTCCAGCCGCCCTCTCCCCCTCTCCACAACCTCATCCTAGTGTGCCTAGTGGTAGTGCGTTCATCAGGTCTGCTGCAGTCAGCACTGCCATTACCGCACCAACAGCACTAGCGGGCATCACAGGATTCAGCTCCTCTGGGCAACCTGGAGGAGGACCTCCGGCTGGGGCACAGCCGGGAGGAAGTGGAGGCAGCGGTGGAGGCGGCGGTGGAGGCGGTGGAGGCGGGGGAGGAGGCGGAGGAGGAGCTCCCCCTCCGGGAGGACAAGCAGCAGGTGGTCAACCACACCAGTCTTCAGCCCTCTATGGCACGATCCCTGAAATTTTCAATGGGGATCGTGACGACCTCGCACGTTTCCGCCGCGCCTTCTCAGTCTTTTGGGAAATGAACCGGGACCACCCCTCCATAAGCAACCCTTATCTGCGGGTCCTCACCTGTATAGGAAGGATCCGAGGCAAGGCAGTTGACCAGTGGGTTGATGGAATCATCCAGCCTCTCATGAATGGAGTGGCGATGTGGCGACAGTATCCACACCACCTCCTAGCCACTGATCCCAACGATGAAATGGTCTGGACAAACTTCGACAACGCATTCAGGGCACAGTTCGAAAACACTGTGGCCAGAGAGGAGGCGTTGGGAAGACTGCTCACCCTGGAGATGCAGGGGGAGGACCTCAAAACGTACATCAATGACTTCAACACACTAATCGCTCTCGCCAAGTGGGGTCCAAACGAGCAAGGAACCCTCCTTCGGTTCAAGGATGGGCTGAAGCGAGCCCTCCGCGAAAAGATCATTGACTTTGAACCCACCTTGCCTGACACTCTAGCGGGATGGCAGGCAGCGGCCCTGAGGCGCCAAGGGAGGTGGATCGAAGCCAGAGCCACCTCTGGAGACAGGCCAGGCCAGGACTTCCGCCGACGCCTTGCTGCGGCCTTGGGGAGGTACCAGCCAGGCAGACAAGCGAAGCCACGGCCCTCAGACGCCATGGACGTGGACGCCATTCGCACAGGGGGGCCTACCCCTGAAGAAAAAAAGAAGCTACGCGCGGAAGGACGATGTTTCTTCTGCCGCCGGCAGGGCCACATGAGTAGCTCATGCCCTGAGAAGAAAAAGGGCCAGCACAAGGACAGCAAGCCTGCACAGCGCCCTGCCGCAGTGCGGGCTGTCGAAGAAGAAAGAAAGGAAATCACCCGCGACCAGCTTATGGACGGACTTATGAAGTTGTCCGACGACGACAAGGAACGCTTTATCAAGGATATGGTTGACTCCACCGACTCTGCGCCCCAGGATTTTTGAAGAGCTCGTGCCGCGCGACCTGGGTACGAGCCTTAGGACTGAAACGAATGTACATTAGCTATGCCAATGCCAATGCTTTGAATTTGCCCATTTCGTTTTCAAATGTCCACAAAACGGTCGCAGATGTCGCCTTAGTCGACAGTGGAGCCACGGAAAACTTCCTTGATCAGCGCACAGTCCGTCGATGGGGGCTCAGCACTCATAAACTCCCTCGCCCCCGCTACGTCTACAATGTGGATGGAACCCAGAACCAAGCTGGGACACTTACGGAGTACTGTGTTCTTCGCTGTGTCGTAGGAGACAAAGATACCCTCCAGCGGTTCTATGTCACCAGTCTTGGCAAAGATCGTGTACTCTTGGGGCACCCCTGGCTCTCAGAGTTCAATCCTCGCATCGATTGGACCAAGGGGGAAGTGCAGAATGGAGGAGTACGGATCGAGACCAAGTGGAGGAAGTTTCAGCGCCCTCGTCAGATATACAAGGACAGGGAAAAGGAACCAGCACGCATTGATCGCACCAATGTGGCCCAGGAATGGGCCATAAAGGCGCACCAAGAGCAGGTGGCCAGTGGGGAAAGGCACGAGGTGCTGCCACCCCAATACCAGGACTATGCGGACGTCTTTGACGAAGAGAAATCCCATCGCTTCCCACCTTCACGACCAGAGGATCATGCCATCATCTTGAAGGAGGACACCCCAGCTACCATCAATTGTAAGGTCTATGCCCTTACGAGGGAGGAGAAGGAAGCGACCCAGAAGTTCTTGAAAGAGAATGAGCAGTGGGGATTCATTGAAAAGTCCAACTCTCCTTGGTCAACCCCTTGGTTCTTTATAAAGAAAAGAGATGGGAGTCTCCGACCCATCCAGGACTATAGGGAAGTGAACAGTTGGACGATTCGAGATGTGTACCCCATCCCTCGCATTGAGCAAATTCTGGAAGCGCTGCATGGACGCACCCTCTTCACGGCACTAGACATTCGTTGGGGCTATCATAACATCCAGATTCGCCCTGAGGATCGATGGAAGGCCGCGTTTAAGACTCCCTTTGGCCTGTACCAACCAAAGGTGATGCTCTTCGGCCTCCAGAACTCTCCAGCCACCTTTCAGCGTTGCATGGATCGGGTCTTCGCTAAGATCATGAACCGCTACCCAGGGAAGGTGTTTGTGTACATGGACGACGTCTTGGTGGCCACAGGGGGAGATGTGGAGGAGCACAGGAAGATAGTCCGAGAAATCCTCGAGATGTTCCGCCGGGAGTCCTTCTTCCTCAAACTGTCGAAGTGCAAGTTTGAGCAGACCAGCATTGACTACCTTGGCATCCGCGTGGAACATGGGACTATCCGCATCGATCCCACGAAGAGGAAAGGACTATCTCAATGGCCTCGAACCTTGTCTTCAGTGAAAGAGGTCCGGAGCACGCTTGGTGTTTTGGGGTACCAGAGACCATTCATCCCCCACTTTGCACATCTTGCGGCGCCACTCACTGCTTTACTGAAGAAGGGACGACCATTCAAATGGACGGATGAGTGCACCAAGGCCCTGGATGCACTCCTCCAGATCATAGAGTCCGATCCTGTCCTCCAAAGACCTGATTATGACCGCCCCTTCGAGATGGAGGTGGATGCGTCCCAGTATGCCACTGGGGCCATCCTCTACCAACGAAATGACAAACAGAGGCTCTGTCCAGTGGGCTACCACTCCCAGACATTGAACGAAGCTGAGAGAGGGTATGACGTCCACGATAGAGAGCTCTTGGCGGTGAT
Source organism: Lactifluus volemus (assembly GCA_022376515.1). Lineage (NCBI taxonomy): Eukaryota > Fungi > Basidiomycota > Agaricomycetes > Russulales > Russulaceae > Lactifluus > Lactifluus volemus. Next base: position 455,574 of record WTXI01000021.1, read on the forward strand.
TCGGGGTTTGCGACGATGGAGACACTTGTTCCTCTCCTCTCCTTTCACTGCCATTGTGCACACCGATCATAATAATCTTCGATACTACCGGCAACCCCAGAGAATCAACCGACGCGTAGCAAGGTACCTCAGTGACCTTGCGGACTACAATTACAAACTGGTGCACCGCCCAGGCAAGCTGAACAAGGCGGACGCGCTGTCCAGACCACCAGGAGTGGACGAAGGGAAACACGATAACGAAAACACCCTTGTCCTGCCTGACAAACTCTTCGCACGGGCAGCGGAGGTCAGTAGTCTCGAACAACAGGTTTGGGATTGGCAAGCACGCACACCGAGCTATTTCGCAGAGCTGCATCGCTCCTACCCACTGGACTCAGTGAATCACCACTGGGTGCACCAAGGAAGATCTGTGGTCGCAGACCAGGAGGATCTGAAGCGACAGATCTTGCATGAGTACCATGACCACGCCTTGGCTGGGCATCCAGGCATCGCCACGACGCTTCAGAAGGTGTCTGAGGACTACTGGTGGCCAACGATGCGACAGTTCGTCCAGAACTATGTTAAGGGATGTGCAACTTGCCAAATGACGAAACCCAACACTGTGAAACCTAAACCACCATTGATGCCGATCACTGTTGAACCGAAGGCAATCCCTTTCCAGACCATTTCCCTTGACCTCATCACCGATCTCCCAGTCTCAAAGGGATATGACTCGATCCTCACAGTAGTGGACCACGATTGCTCGAAGGCAGCCTTCTTCTTGCCCTGTCAGAAGACAATTGACGCAGAAGAAGTGGCCCGGCTCTATGTGGAGCACATCTTCCCTCTCTTTGGCTGCCCCCACCACATCATCTCGGACAGAGATCCCCGTTTTACTGCACACTTCACCCGCCAGATGTGTGAACTGCTAGGAATCACACAGAACATCAGCTCTGCTTATCATCCGCAGACTGATGGACAATCGGAACGCGCTAATCAGTGGGTGGAGCAGTATTTACGGATCTATGGAAGCAGCCAACAAGACGACTGGGCAAACCTTCTTCCTCTTGCCCAATTTGTTCACAACTCCTGGCCAAATGCGAGCACAGGGAAGGCTCCCTGTGAGCTCTTGTGGGGCGCAAACCCAATCATCCACCCCTCCGGAAAAAGCACAAATATCCCAGTGTTACATCAAAGACAAATGTGGCTTAAGGAGGCTAGGGAGCGCGCCCAGGATGCTATCAGAAAAGCGCAGGAACTGTGGCTGAAAAGGCGCCAGAGAAGGAAGGGTCAAAGGCACTTCTACCCATTCGAAAAAGGGCAGCAAGTGTTGTTGGAAGGAACAAACCTAAAGACAATCTACCCGTCCGCAAAGTTGGGACCCAAAAAGATATGGTCCATTCCCCATCATTGACGTCATTTCCCCAGTGGTGTACCGCCTCCAGCTTCCCCCACATTGGCGCATTCACAATGTCTTCCATGCGTCCTTGTTAACACCTTACAAGGAGACGGAAGAGCATGGGCGCAACTTCACAGAACCGCCACCTGATCTGATGGAAGGCGAACCAGAATATGAGGTGGAGCAGATCATTGATGCGCGCAAGAAAGGGAAGGCAGAGAAGCTTGAGTATCTCCTTCGTTGGAAGGGATATTCACCCACTCATGATAGTTGGGAACCTGCTGGCAATGTGAAGGCTCCGGAGCTCATTAAGGAGTTCTATCAGCGCAACCCCAATGCGATAGGGGGAGGAAGGATAAAAGCGAAGAGGAAGAAACGGATCCGCACCATCATCATCCCCACTACCTCCTCCTCCATGAGTAATGCCTTACAACTTGCGTTCCAATACCCCAACTCAGAGGAGGACTACCTCCAACTCCTCGACTCGTCGTTCGACTCCCTCACGGTCTGTGAGGGGGGAGAGTGGTCCCTCTCAGAGACGTCCCTTGCCGAGGACACCCCAGCAGAACCAGCCCAGATCAGCGCCGCCACCGTACAGGAGGACCACCCGCTCGCCTCGCCAAGAGCCTCGCCGCAGCACCTCGTACCATCCGAGGACCCCATCTCCTCTCCCAGGCCCGACGCCGCCTCCCCAACTCTCGCCTATCCAGGAAGCCCTGGAGACGCTAGCAGCGGACATGAGGTTCCAGCCAGAAGTCATGTCGCTGGAGACCCCCACGCGCTGCGATCCGAATCCCCTCACGATCCCTGGAAGGTCTTCGGCTGGGCCCAACCTTCTGCAGGTGACGGTGCTCATCAACTCCAGGGGATACGTGCAGCAGATGGGGACGGCCTACGTTCACTCGTCGTCGCGTCTTCGTCGCATGGGGGGCCGTCTGGTGGTGATTCCGGAGTCAGCCCTCTGAGAATCACGGGCAAGCGCAAGAGGAAGGGGAAGAAGTCACATTATTGTGGCAAGTGCAACAAGGACGGGGTGGACCACAAGTACGAGAACTGTCCTTTGTGGAGGGAGTGCCTCTATTGCCAGAAGAGAGGGCACTACTCCCATGACTGTCACCACCCCCATACGCGTTGCACTGTCTATAGGTGCCGGGTCTTCCCTGACCACCAGTACTATGGGAGGAACTGTCCTATCAGGGCCACGGAGTTGCGGCCCGTTACTCATCTTTGGGATGAGTATGATGCAGATGACGTCGACGCAGGTGAGGCGCTTTTTGATGACATTGACTGGGAGTCCATGGACAGGGGTGACTGAGGCGCATGGTGGTACATGCGCCTAAGAGAGAGGGTACTGTTACGGTTATGCGGGCCGCCCGGCCCATTTCTTACTATTTTCCGTCTGATTTTCGACTTGCGTTGTGACCTAGGATCCCTTTCCTTGGCCAGCCCCTTCTGTTCCGCTTCTAGGGGCTGTGCGTCGCCGTTTAGATGTGTATTTGACTCAGGGATCATGACTCAAATCTTGAGTCAGCGTTCTTGACTCAGATCTTGAGTCAGACGCACTGAGTCAGTTCTTGAGTCATCAGAACTGACTCAGGTCCTTAGTCAATAGTCTTGACTTCGCTACTGTACTGTGACCTTTGTAGGATAGTTGGCTGGCCCTCTGTACGCATAAATAGGGCCCTGTAGACGAGCTAAAGCCCCAGCTTCAGCTTCGTCTAGAAATCGCAGTTCATTGTTCCCTGCTCACACTCGCATCGCATCTCCTCCTCTCTCTTGTGAATCCCCTCTTTGTACCTTGATTCAGGTACTTTCGCGCCACGATCAGACATCTGTGAATTTGTTCCATTTCCTTGTAACAAGTTCCCAGACGCCTGAACCCTAATACGAACGCGCTGTGAGAAGTAGTCTCACTTCTCACCTCGCGTCCGCGTTACAAACCTTAGTTCAACCTCTCACGAGTGTCCTTGGAAGGCGAGACTCCCTTGCATCCCAATTACACTCGCGCCCGTGTTGCGGTTTGAACCTACACATCGTCATTCATCCATCTGCCACCGTCTATCCTCTTTAGGAACGGTAACTCCGACCATCGCGTGCGCCGGCCCGTATTAACCGCCTCACGCGATACGAACCCCGAGAGTTCGCACAGTCAAGTCTACTCCTTGTTGGACCTTGCCTGCGCGTTCTAGAATCGACTATTTGGTGTTGCTAGTCTTGTCCGACTCGCCACAGCAAATAGCCAACCAGAACGACGCTCACTTCGAGCCACGGTCCCTGCGAACCGTGACAATGATCGAGTCACCGCTTTTCACGCCACCGCGCCTCATCGGCCGGAATCCCTGCGGACACTTGAAGAGTGGCAGCCCCAACGGCTGTGTTGCAGGAGGAAGACTCGGCTACCGAAAGTGAGTAGAGTGGTCAAGAGGTTACCATCAGGCCCGGGTGCGAGTTGTTGGGTAGTGCTGAGCAGTCTGCAAAATACGTGGACAATACCTTGCCACGTGTGTCAAATGTGACGTAAGTAGAATCGGACTCGAGCACACCAGTCAACACGGCATTTTAATAGTTATCTGCCTGCTCCCGCTTCCGTCGACAGGCTGCGGCACGAAACTGAAGGTCAGAGTCAAAGAGAAAGTGATTTCGTGATTGGAGCTATAGGATTAGCAGCCTTTGAACTTGGGGAAAGAAAAGGAAACACACGAAGTTGAAGGTTACGCAGTATAGCCAAGAAGTCCAACTCCTTGAAAGTGTCCTTGTTGATTGAGGATTGCAGACAGGGATATGAAGTGAACAAGGAACGATGAGAGTTACGATGTGTGATGGAAATGGTAATGAGGCCATTGGGGGAGCAGGAAACATGGGACAAAAGCTCACCTAGACTGGGTGTATCCCCTTGAGAGATTCGAGGCAGACCAAGTACTTTGGCGCGCGGGTGAGGCACGGACAGGGCGTGACCCTGACAGGTCACGCCCTGTTCAAAAAGACATGGCAGAAGCATATAACAATGGAATCCACAGAGAGATCCATGTAAAAAGTTTATGATAACTTTGACAGACAGAGACAAAACATACCCTGTCCCACAACGATAGCATATTGCAACAGTGGGCATGACCCTGCGGGTCACGCCAATATATCGATCAGAAAAACATACCAGAGTGACAGTAACACATCACAAAACATACTCGTTAAGGCACAACATATGTTTTTTTTTGTGCGGAACAAACAGGAAAGGCAGGCAATCGACACGAAAAAAGGACGGAAGGACCGTAAGAGTTTCATCCGAAGGCCAAGAAAGGAAAATGATGATGTAAGTTGATTACCAACACCTGTCATCAGCGGGTGTGATTACGGGCGCATAGACCTTGCAAGCAAGGTAATTACTATCTTCGTCTATCTGATACATCGCTTTACAAAAAAAAAAAGAAGGTTCTCAACTATATCGGTTCGCCCTTCCCATCTTTTACTTAGTTCCTTTTTGTCTGAGAACACCACGCAGAGATTATGAACTATGATCCTGGTCTGCCAGTGTTTGACCTAATGCACCTTTGGACGACTCGTGCGCGCCCACAGCTGAGGGTTCCGTGATGTCATCCGTGAAGGCTTGGTCCAAAGCTGGTTTCCCTATCAAATAAATGATCCTCGTTGTCCCATCGTACGGGAATTCCTTCCGGCGTAACCCTACGTATGCCCTTGACTTGTCGACCAACATCATACTCTACGCACCTTTCAACAAATCTGCTCAACCCGCGAGCGACAAATAGGGTTCCACGGCGGGCGGTGTTGACAAATGCGGAAATCCGAAGGTTGTCAGTGGCGTCTTCCTTCTGGGCATTGGTCTATGATGGGTTCCTCACGACGAATGGAAATGCTGCAAGCGGGATCGACTACATCTTCGATAACTGGAGCGAGACTGTGAGCACTCTGAGCCCTTTTAGAAACTACCCGAGGAGTTCGCTGATGATGGTCCTTTGAACTTAGCCTTTCGTGTACAACGCCACATCGCAAGTGATGACTATCGGAGATTCGAAGCTATTGGACAGCGTGGAAATGGTGGACCGGGGACAAGTGGAGGATGCTTATGCCGAGGTTTATGTTGTTCAATCAGGTGTCCGAGGCGATAGATGGAGGACGTGCTCCGTGGTCATGTGGTGATTGTTTGTTGCAGTATTTGTACCACTGCCCACGGCGTTGTAATCAAGCGTCTAAGTCCACTGACGTTAGCGTCCAATATTACTTTGATCATTCCCCCAAAGCCGGCCTCAGTGAATTGTACATTAAGATGTACTGTACACATCAAGGTACACATCATATAAAAAACATTTGGCGCCCACGCACGGGGCATACATAAAGAAACTGTAGAAAGTGTTCGAGTCAGGTAAATCAAAGCCATCCAGAAGAGCGCTAGGCCTTCTGCAACTAAGAACATATGTCAAGGCAACAACTAAAATGAGTCACGACTGAGACTCACCTTGGTCAGAAGCCCTAATTGTAATGACACTGGCAGCTGACGATTCTGATTCATGAGGTGACGGGGAAGTTAGAATTGGTTAGAACGTTCCTAAATTAACGCATTCCGGGGATTTCAATGGTTGTAGTAACACTGGGAGATGACCGAGAATAGATGCGGGGGGTTGGAGATGGAGATTCAAGGGGCAGTGGGTCCCAGCAGGACAGAGACGTGATGAGATGGGGATCCATCCGAAACGGGTTGGACATGGGTCAATGGGCCAGCGCACAAAGGATACCGCGATGGGTCGTCCCACCTGTTGAAGAGGGTTGGGCCATGTAACGTATGGAAAGATTCGGAAGCAAGGAAGAGCATGAAGTGGAGAACGCTTCTATCCGACGAGTCCCCAGTCTTCGCCCTTTCTACGATTTCATTCCACGTTTCACAGAATCGGTCCTTCAATTCAGGGAGAGTATCTTGTATGTTAAACCCAGAAAGGGATGGTAAGATGTATTGTGCGATGGACCACTTGGCGGAGGGTGAGGCGTTCAAGATCTGGGTGGCGATGAGGTTCCAATTGGGCAAGTAACAAGTTATTGCGATTTTGACAGTAGTTTTCACGAATGACGTCTTCCGATTCACCCAATTGCTTCGCAGCGAGTTCGATCCAATCGTCACCCCTTTCCTCCGCGGATACGGCGACCAGAACGTCCGCAATAATGGTTTGTGCGAGTGAGCCATCTTCCGTCCCTTGCATTCTGGCTGAGAGATTGCCCAACCTCAATGGTTTGTACGGCCTTTCGGTACTCGGTGTGATAAAATAAATCCAATAAGCCTAAACTATTGGCCAGATCTGCAACCTTCAGGTACGTTTTGAATTGTTCCATTGTGTTCTGGTCGAAGAGCGAAGTGAGTGGGAATGTGCGCTTCATGAAAGCCACCGAGACGGAAGAAAACTTCATAGAGTCCAATTTCGCGAGAACACCGTGGGAATCCGAGACGATATTAGAGCCATAAAAGCCGTGGATGTCGTTGAAGAACTGACCCAGTTGATCATCTGAGGCAAGGACATGGGCATCAAGCATCCAATTCAGGATGAAGCCGTCAACAGTCGACGAATCGTTGGAAACAAACTCTGCTGCCATCTTCTCGATGCCTTTAGAAAACCCGAGGGAATATTTAGCAGCCTGGTCACGAAGGCGCTTCGAGAAGGAAGCTGGGTATAATAGCCAGCCATATATTCGAAAGGTCCAAGAGGAAAATGGGGAATAGTATGGGCTATCCGCCCACACCATTGGTATGACTGTGATGATCAGGTACGCCGTGGCAGCGACGGCGATCCATCCAACTACGAAGTAAAAGATGGTGCGATTGATATTGAAGAGGTATATGAGAAGGCCGGTGAAGAACAGGAAGAGGGAAGTGTGTATCAGGAGGGTCATGACGTCTGACACCGATGAGAAGCCCAGCCTATCGACGCCACGGGAAAAGAATGCACGAATCCGGGCACATCGTGTGGTGTGTGCCCTAGGCTCTGACTGATCCGGAGGAATCGACGGGCCCATTGCTGTAACATTAGTGCCAGCATAGCAGAAGTAAGAGCGATAGTCAAGCTCAAGAACCAGAGAGTATTGACAATGATGACGTAATTCTGGGGAGAGAAGGGCGGCGGAGTAACTTCCGTGGGTGGCTGAGATGGGTTGGTGTCGGCGTGAAGCTGAAGCTTATAGATATTTTCAAGGTAAAATGATGAGGTCTCTTGAGGATTTGACTTGAGGTCGAGGACAGTCACGGCGAGCAATACCGCAACGGAAGCAGAGAATAGACCGGTCTATGATTGTTGACTTGAGGTGATGGGAATGTTTGTTATAAGCTGAGGACTCACAAAGACAAGAATGCCGTCAGAATCTTTCTGCCAGCGTTTGGCCATCTCCCTGTGTTCTTCCTCTGCCACATGAGAATAATTGTTGAAGAGAGAAGCTGAACTATCAGCGAGTTCAAGATTAGGCGTGGGGAACGCTTGATCTTACGTCCAGATTGGCGAGATTAGCAAAGACAACGAAGGCCAAGGGAGAGGTAACATACCTGTGGGCTCTGGGTTATTAGGTGTTACTGACATTGAAATCCAGTGGTGCAGCCGAATAAAAGACTAGGTATTTCAGTTAGAGGAACACGTTACTACTAAAGGTGGGCCCCTTTCAGACTCTGTTCACCCCCTTTCCTGATCAGTCACGCTATGGTCACACATCATATTTGAGACTCTGATTGGCTGTTGCGAGCGCTAAGCATGCCATTTTGGAAATATTGTAAACTCCGACACAGGCAGGCGTGACAAACACGCTGTTTTTTTAATTTATTTCGCCACACACTACGATTTCTACCAAAAAAATGGACAGAATACGGTCACACATGTACTAGATACTGTAAGAAATGGACGAGAAAATTGGAGCGAGAAAGGGGTGGGGTGATCAGAGAGGGGCCCCCGTTAGTACACCTAGCCGAAAGCTCACGCCCTCTTTACCTTCCTCTTCGAACTCACGCGTGCTCCCAGGAGTACGTTCAACACACATCTCTTGTTTTTATCCTAAACCTCAGAGAAAGCCTAGCCAGTAATGTCTTCCATCTCCAATCACACGATGTTTGAGTTGGGCCAACAAGTTCCGCGGCACCCCGAGCTAGATGTCCCGAAACCCTCGGAAGAAAATTGGGATATGAAGAAGATCACCTCCTCTCCGTCTGGTATCAGTTTGCGAATACAGAATCATCATGCAAAATAACAACGGGTGCGTTCTCGCTCTTATGATACTCTCATCTGCGGATACATATGACGAGATAGGCCGTGCTCGTTCATTACGATGTGCAATATCCCTATCCTCCATAGTACCTCCACCAAGACCGCGAATCCGTCTCGTTTGAGATACTATCGAAACTTGTCCTAGGCTATATCGAGACGGCCGTATCGAAAAAAAGCAACCAGGATATGTCTAATAAGCTCCGTATGATGTCCTCCACTAGTGAGTCTGTGTAGAGCCAATTTGATTCGCTTTCTCACCCGTGCTTGTGCTCGCAGTAGAAATGTCGTTCAACCCCATCTTCACCTCCATAGCCTTTGACCAGAATGTTGGGGAGGTCTCACTCTTTGCAAGTCTGGGAATTCCCTTGGTGCATGGCCTGCTCGTGGATCCCGCGAATCATGAAGAATATGCCGCTGTCTCACATGTGGAGAGCTACCAGTCGGTACAGGATCTGATAAACGACGTGGAAGAACTCGCACACCGGTTCAGCGTGGGCGCTGATGCAGATCATGTTGGGACTATAAAACAGGCGCACGAAATGTAAGAGAACTTTGGGAACGGTCAGTACCTCCCTGCGCTCCCCGGACATTTGCTGATGCGACGCTCCAGCTGTCGCAATCAAGAGGTTTCTGGACCACTCACACTCACAGCTTACGTCCTACGGCCGGAGCCGTCTTCTTTCGTGCTGCCGCCGAATTCCCCTACTTCGAAACTCATGTCGTCTCCGTCCTTCCAACATATTTTTCCCGCCACGGCGAGAACCACCTACCTGATAACCGCTGCCTGTGAGGCTGTGACCATTCTACTTGCTACCCTCTTCGGTACCAAGGAGGCATAGCACTCATCAATTTCCTCGAAGCGACCAAGGTTTTCTTCTACCCAAGAAACGACCCTTTCCGCCCAGGATAATCACCCTCGACTCCACTGTCTCATTTAATGCCAAATACGCCTGGTGTTCCAACCCAGTGTAAACACTTTTCCGAGTCATTCCCTCCTGTAATCATGTACAATCCTATTTAGTAGGGACCACCTCTTGGCTTGAGCCTACTAGTATAACAGAATACGAATCATTAAATGCCATGTTGCTATATCACGTTGACGCTGGGGCGCAGAATGGACTGCTTTACTGTAAAGTTGAACATAGGGGCAACCACGGTAAGTGAATAAAGTCCTCTGAGGTAGCCTGAGATGGAACACATTCTTCCACTTGTATGGGAACTGAATGCGCACAGACAAACACCTGCCAGTGGATGATACTAGAGGTGGGGGAAGTACTAATTCGTGCGGATTGTCAACAATCGACGAGGGCGCATAGTAAGTAGAAGCGGCTTGCCTACCGTTTTACTCCATGGTATGTTACTGCACCACTGCTGGCGGATATCACGATTTTGATAGTCTCTTCTGCCCATTCGTGCAGAGGGTCACCGTATGGCCCGGGGTAGCCTTCGAGTATTTTGGCATCTCCTGCGGCGTTCTTGCGTCTTCTATCGCTTCTCCAGGGTAAAAAGTACAAGTCCCGTAATGATCATTGTGAATAGGTAGATTATAACAGAGCGTAAATAAACATAGGAGCTGAAATCCCAACAAGCCATATCCTTTACATACAAGAAACGCGGCTCCGATCCATCAGAAATTCAGGAATAGAGAGGTGAGGTCATGATGGCGGATTCTGGACGTCAAAGACTACTAGGTGGGGATGAATCTGGGGGATGAGAGCTGGTACGGGTGGGGATTAATGAAGATAAGAGGGTGATAGCAGTCGCTTGGGAGCGATGGTGTGGGTTATTGCACAATGGATATGACGAGACCTTGAACTTGTCGAATGACGGTGCCGGAGAGTGATCAGTGTCTTGATGCAGCTCGATGTAAAGACTGCGAAGGATGAAGACAAGAAGGTGGGGAATGCTTCCATCCCCGCTCTTGTGTGCCTTCAGGACGGTGTCGTTCCACAAGGAACAGAAGTCGCACTGCAGTTCAGGAAGGGTATTGTGTATGTCAAATGTCGAAGGTGGTCGTAGGATGCACGCTGCCGCATCGCTAGCGATACCCTGATTGATCCCGGAAGAGGTCTTCGAGATCTGGCGGGCCATGTGGATCCAGTTCGCGAGCAACACATTATCGTTTCCATGTGCGAGATACCTTTGAATATCATCTTCCGATTTCCCAATTGGTCCGCGGCGAGTTCGGCCCAACTCTTGTCCCTTTCCTCCACCTCGCAATGATGTCGGAGACAAAGGTTTGTGCACACAAACCAATTTCCTCGCCAGGTCTACTCGAGCCTCTCAGAATGCGCCCCACTTCAACGGTTCGCAGAAAGCTGTAACCCGCGGCTTCGGAAAACAGGTCCCGTAAAGCTGCATCTTGAGTTTCATCGGCAATCCTAACGCACATTATGAATCGTAGTACTTTGTCCGAGTTCGTGACCGAATTGGATGTCAGAGTACGGTTCAAGAATGCCACCAAAGCTGACGAAAACTTCCTGGAGCCCAATGTCGCAAGTCTACGTAGGGGGTCCCGGACGGTTTGGGTCGAGTTATAAAAGCTATAAATGCACTCGAAAAACCGATCCAGTTGATCATTTGAGGCGAAAGTATGGGCGTTGAATGTCCATTTCAGGACGCGGTCATCGATCTCCGCCGAAGACTTTCGAACAATCTCTTCTGCTACCTTCTCCAATCCTCGTGTGCATCGTTTGAAATACTGGTCGCTCAAGCCAAATAAGTGCTTCGACGCTCTAGAGCTGAACCAAGAAAGCCAGCCGAGAATTAAGAACGCTGGTCCTAATATGCCAGCATGAACCCGAAATGCCAGTGAGGAAAGTGGAGCATAGTATGGGCTGTCGAGCCGCAAAATTGGCATAAATGTGATGAGTGTGTATGTCGCCACGGATACCCCAACTGCCCACGCTACAGCGTAGAAGACGGTGTGGTTGACATTGAAGAGATATATGAGAAGGCCGGCAAAGAAGAGGAAGAGAGAGAGGTGGATCAGGGCGGGTAATGTTTCAACCACACGGGAAAAGCCCAACTTCTCAACACCGTGGGCAAAGAACGCACGAATCCGGGCTCCATCGTGTGGGCTGGACAGTTCTCTGTGAGTGATCCGGAGGTATCGGCGGGCCCATTGCTGTACCAACGTCGCCAACATAGCGCAGGTAAGACTGATAACTAGGCTCAAAAACCAGAGCGAATTCACCCAGATCACGTATGTCGGCGGAGAGAATGGTGGCGGTACAGCGGGGTGGCAGGAACTGATGGCGGAGATCCATTGGAATCGGTGAGAAACTGAAGCTGATAGATGTTCTGGAGATAGAATGCGGAGATGTCCTGGGAGTTTGGCTTGAGGTCGAGGACTGTCACTGCGACGAAGAATGCAACGACAACAGAAAATAAACCGGACTATAGTTTTGATCGGTGCTTGAGTTAAATGGAGGTTAGAGAAGCCGAAGACTCACGAAGATGAGAACACCATCAGCTTTTTTTTGCCAGCGTGCGGCCATCTTATCATCTTCTTCCTCTGCCATTCTAGATACATGTTGAAGAGAGGAGCTGAGCTATCAGCATATTCAGATTTCCCTCCGCTGTGTAGGGAGTGAACGGGGAGACCTAGTTTATGGGTTGGTGAGTTGACGAGGGCAAGGTTAGGGGATGGGCAACATACCTGACAGTGCGTGGCTCTCTCCTGCGGGATATTGAGGATATGATCACCGGGTTGCATCAGAAAAGATATTGTGGGTTCAGAGTCGGAATGGTAAGAGAAGGCTTGTAGATTCGTTGGTTAAGGTGCAAGAGAGGAAGACCCGGTATTTTTTAAAGAGAAATTTGCGGCACACGAGGTGACAACAAGGCGCATTTGTGGGTAAGGACATGGATACGCAACCACACACGAGGGTGAAATTGTCAGAAGTGAATTGGAGGCAGCCTTTCCACACGTCCACAGTCACGCATTTCCCCTCTCGCCCGCCTCAAACCACCTCGCCACAATGCCTTGCTACCCACCTCCCTATTGTGTATATAGCATCAACTCGTATGAATTCCTTCAATCTCTAGTATCGAAGAGTCCCAGCTTTCCCTTTCTCCTCAAAAGTCAGACGGTCTAATGCTTTTCCGGCCGGCGTGCCAATGGCCCCGGTTTTGGCCCGGCTCAATCAAGGGCCTCGGCTGGTCTTGCCAAATGCCAGCACCCAGGCCAAGGCCAGAAGAGCCGGCTTGGAGGCTTGGCCTGTACTGGACCCCGGCTTTCGTATGGCAAGAGGAGGTAGAAGCAGCAGAAGGGAGGGGGGGTGCTAGGCAACGGTGGCAGTGGCATGGAGGACTCAGGAGGGAACGCTGAGTCACCTTGAGCTCTACTCAATGCTATGCAGCGCAGCGCAACAACGGGTGCGTAGACATGAGGCAACTAATATCACTTTTATGTCTGCCAATTGTAACAGGACACCTATATCTATACGGTAAACCGACTTCCCAATCATAGGTTGCTGCACCTTGCCTATTAGCATTCTTCCATCATGGGAAATCATGGGAAGTCCTTCCCAGAGGTCACCGCTTCGCGTTCCCAAACAATGATGTCATTAGAATGCTAAATACGGCGAGGTATACTATGAAAACCTTGCAGCACTACGCAATCACCATACTGGCGCACGCAACTCCCGTATGCACCCAGTGCTGCCTAGGCCCCTAGATACCAGCCCCTTCCCAACACGACCTCGCGACCGGCGACAAAGTTTAATAGACTAAGCGATTCCCCTGTCAAGTATGCTCAAGAGATCGGCAAACAGCTCGCACACATGAGTCAAATGGCATGCAACGCAGCACCCACTCGACATACATGCATTCAGTCTCGACTGCAGTGGAATCATCGGACTGCCTGGACGCCTCCGAGACTTCGGTAAGATATGGACCGTCGCGACCCACACATCGTTTTCCTATACCGTTGCTCCCCTATTGACTTTGGACTGATACGCTCGCTACAGTAAAGAGTGATTTCAAGCCCACTTGGATATGGATAATCTCTACGCAACCCTGTCTTTTCGGTGGCCCACAACAATCCATCGTTTCAGTATTTTATGTCCTAGAATTTGTGTTTTGAAACTATGTTACCCTTGTGGGCTACCTGAGCTGGTGTTGCATCGCAGAGCAAGTTGGTGAAAAAAGAGTATACACGATGTGAGAGTATTTCTTTATTTTTGAACAAAATAAGCATCGACATCCGTTTAGCCACCTTTATTCCAGCGTACTACAGTGAACCTGTAAGTGCCACGCACGAACTTCAGATACTGCTTTGCTTGTGCGGGTGAATATCGGCTGTCAGATGGTCTTCTACCTCCCTTTTTGTCCGATGCGACACCCACTATGGCCGAGACCGTTATCCGTTGAGTCGCGAAGGATACGGAATGTGGGTCCCGTATGTTGTGTGCTGATTGTCATTTGACTAAGTTATACCTTACAACTTGCAGGATCGACGTCACTCTAAACCAGAAAGAAAATATAAATTCGTCAGAAGCGCAACGACCATCGATGAGGCCACGGCCGTGTTTCACTATCCCCACGTCCCGAAAACGATTGTGACGGCATTAGAGACTGACTGTGAGTTCCAACTGACTGTGGATGTTCTTGTCTCGGGTCTTCAACCACTCCAGGAATTGTAATGGTTGTATCCGCGGTAGGATTTGACATCAAAGACTCGGAGGCTACCTGCGAATCAACGGGTAGGAGGATGGCTGCTGGAAATGAAAGTGAACTGCCTGCTAGCGACTAAGCAAAATGGCAGCGGTGATGGGGAGTCAGACGTCATGGTGTAACAATACTGCAACGAAAATAGCGAATAGACCGGTCCACGGGTTTTGACTTGAGTGAAGTGATGGAATGACTTATAAACTTAGGACTCACAAGAATAAGAAGACTGCCGTCAACAACTTTCTGCTTGCGTTTGGTCATCTTCCCGTGTTCTTTCTCTGCTACAGTATCCGGGAATAGTAGTGGAAGCTTTGAAGGGTGAAGCCGTGTTATCATTGACTTATCAGCGACCTCAGGCAGTTTAGCCATGTTCTCGAAGGGCTCATCTCACGTTGGAGGGGCGGGCGCTGCTTCGAGGAGGTAGTGGTTAGGGATGAAGTCGCGTTGTCTGTGCTTATACAGTGTCGGGTAACTGTACAATGCCCGCTACGCTTCCCACGCCTGTCATCGCTGCCCCCGCTGTCCCTAATCCCTACTCCAACGTCCACATTGGTGAGATTAAGGCCAAGGGAGAAGTTACCTTGCTTGCAAGGTATTGTGAGGTTTCGGAAGTAAGCGCGCGTCCTTTTTCTCCTTGCACTAAT